>OX424575.1:135611363-135941363 GCA_949152435.1 Gastracanthus pulcherrimus | reverse complement strand
AACTCTGAATGAGAAAAGGCCCTTGTCGGTGCGCGACTCCGGAACCGAGAGCTCTTTCATACCACCCCTACTTGAAGTCCTGGCCTGGTTTTTTTCAAAGAGGGCAGTAAGATACGGTGGCTGCCGCATGACAACCGCTTTGTAAAGCAGCAGCCCCATAAAATACTCCCTCCTCACCTTCAAATCTAACCAGTCCAGTTTTTTCCTGTAGGCGGTGATATGCTCATCCCGCCTAACACCACATATGTATCTCACACATGCATTCTGTAGACGTTGTAGTCGTGTCTGGAGCTCCCCTGACACATCAAGAAGAACCACTGAGCAATAATCTAAGTGAGGTAGTACCAGTGCACATGCCAGCTGCTTCCTCAGTATCTCTGTGGTGCTTGAACGGAAAAGTTTTAAGCTATACAGAGCCCTATTTACCTTTCTACTGACCGCATTCAGTTGCGGCTTCCATGTCAACCCTCCGTCCATCACCACGCCGAGGTTGGTGACTGTATCGACAAAGGGAACGTGTACGCCGGTCTGTATCTCAATGCCTTGCAAGTCAAGGTTCTGAACCTGTTTGATGTTGTGATCAGATCCAAAAATGATCGCCTTTGTCTTGCCGACATTGAGGCGCAGGCCAGCTGACGTTGCCCAGTTCGACACTGCTTGTGCTACAGCCGACATGCGACCGATACCATCACGAAGACCTTTCAGGGTCACTTGTCTGTAGGTTTGCAAGTCGTCAGCGTAAAGTATGTGTTCGACACCATCTAAGTCTAGTGCGTCTTGTAAGTCGTTTATGTACAGGCTGAAAAGCAGGGGTCCCAGGACTGAGCCCTGTGGAACGCCAAGATTGGTGGTTAGCCAACCTGAATCCCCGTTTGTGATTGTGACGACTTTCTGTCGTCTCCCCATGATATATGACTTAAGCCACAGGAGAACACTCCTGGAGAATCCCATGCGCATCAGCTTACGCAGCAGTTTAGTGTGTGAGATGGTGTCGAATGCTTTGCTAAAATCAAACATTAACAAAAGATTTTTTTAAAATACAAACTAGCACCCATTTATCGCAGAAAAAAGCCTTAGAAATAGCTAAGGCGTTACGCGTAGCTACAAAAAATTCAAAAATTATTGTATCAAATTTGCAAAAATAATTATCTGTTAAAAGCCACTGCATTGATGAATATTTTGATCTTAAGACATTTAGTTTCACGAGTAATAAAGGAAAAGAAAGTACTGTAGTTACTGAGACAGTTGCTTATTGCAAAGATCTCGAAGGTTTGATTGAACACGTCACTGAAAAATGTGGAGTAACTGATTTTCACTTGAAATTCGGGATAGATGGTGAAGGCAATTTTTTAAAGGTATGTTTATCGATACAAAGTAATGCTCAGACAGAAAATAAAGAAAATCGACGTCAAAAATACAATGATGGAATATGCGCAAAAAAATTTCAAGATTCAGGCGTGAATAAATTGCTTATATTAGCGTTAGCACAAAGTTCTCAAAAGAACTATGAAAATGTAGCGCAGTTCTGGTCGATAATAGAGATTAATCGATTCCAAGGAACAAGAGCCACCGATTTAAAGTTGGCAAATATTCTAGTTGGCATAATGTCTCATAGCAGTTTGTATCCTTGCACATGGTATTACGCTACGAAGGATAATATGAATATTTGTGGAGAGTATAGAACTATACGTAATACCACAAAAATTTATGAAGAATGGCGCAAATCAGGAGTTAAAAAATCTAATGCGAAGGATTTTAAGAATTGTATTCACCCTACTATGATCAAAACGGATGAGTCTTTTCTTTTTATTATTCCACCGCCAGAACTGCATTTAATTCTAGGTATTGTAAATATTTTATGCAACCATTTACTTAAAAACTTTGAACAAGATGCTCTAATGTGGGCAAAGAAATGCAGCGTTGTTCGCGGCGTTCGTCACGGAGGTTCAAGCTTTAATGGAAATGCTTGCAAAATATTATTGAACAAAATAGATATACTTCGATCATGGTGTCGTAATCCAGGGTGCTTACAATATGTAAAAGTATTTGAAGATTTTAATTCAGTTGTTCAAGCTTGTTTTAGTACTCGACTCGATCAAGCGTTTAAACAAAAAATTGACAACTTCAAACAAAGTTACACAGAACTCGGTCTACCCATTACACCGAAAGTTCACGCTGTGTTTTTTCATGTGGCAGATTTTTGCAAAAAAACACAAAAATCTCTGGCATTCTATAGCGAGCAAGCAATGGAGTCCGTACATGCAGATTTCTAACGGACCTGGGAAAAATACAAGGCGCCACATGACCATCCTGGATATCCATGCAGACTACTACGTGCGTTATGTGAATATGATGCTTTACATTCATTTTGAATGTACATTTATTATTTATTAACTGTAATGAATTTGTGCATACCATTCATTCGAATTTAATGTAAGGAAATTGAATTAATTATATGTAATTCATTACTTTTCCGATTTACCGATGTATTATGTACAAAATAAAGATTATTATGTGTTATAATATGAAAAGTCGTTTACAACTTATTTTATGCTGCTGTGCCTTCCGCTGCAAGTACCGAGTCCCGCCTTGCGATCGTTATATTGGTGGCTATGATGTTGCTAAAGGGGTCAATTTTTTTTTAATTTTCTCGAAATTCAGTCTACTTTAAGGAAAAGTTGACAAATTATCCTTATTAGGTACAGCCACAAAATCATAGCTCAAACTTTGCATCATAAACATTTCTTATCCCGATTTCGCCATATTCAAATAGCTATATCTTTTGATTTTCGATAGATAGGGTAGAAATTTTTGTTTTGTTTTATAGATAAATGAATAAGCTTTCAAATGAATGTTATTATTATACTATTCAAGTGTACCAGTAAAGAGATATGCCCCAAAAACCAGCAAAACACTCAATTTTTGACTATTTTTTCGATTTTTAAAAACGATATTGATGGTTTGTGAATTTTGACTAAGCGGATATTGTTCACGGAAATCAGACAAAGATTGTAGGCCTAAAAATATTCCCATGGATTGGTTTTGTACGAAGTATGATCGATTAACCTACAAAAAATTTAGTAAAATCGAGTTTTCTTTTGATTCCTTCCGGCGATTATTTTCATTTTGGCCTTAAATTACTCGGTATGCATCACTGAAATAGTGTTTGAAAGAATCTCAGAGGTGCGGGCACTTTTGGGTTGAACCTCATCCAAGCCCACCGTGTATACTTTCACGCGTTTTACGAAGAATATCTTCTTGTAGGTCTTCTATGTTGTCGCCTTAACAGCTGTCGGTAGAATGATGAATATATCAAATTCAAACCATCAATTTATAGTAAATCTATATTTGACGTAAAGTCTCTGTAGCATAGAGTGCGACTCTGTCGCATAAAGTGCGACTCTGTAGCATAAAGTATGACTATGTGGTTCAATAGTAGAATCTGTTTACATTTAACCTTTATCAATCCAACGGCTGTGGGAACTGTCGAATCCCAATCATTCAAAGTATACTTGGTTTCCTCGATTCTTATGAACTTTCTCCACCAGGTACACATCAGGATACTTAGCTTTTAAAAGTTTTTGATCATAAAATTCACCAATTATGGGTTGATCTTAAATGTCTGACAGATGGTAAGTTATAGGATTCGTGGTTGCGATTCTATTCACAGTAAATATTTCAGTGGACCAATTGGGTGTGTAGCGCTTCTCGAACAATTCTTTAGCCTTACTCACACGTACTTTGTCACCAACTATGAATTTTGGCTTCCTGTTCATCGATTGACTCTCGCAAGAAAATTGTTTCAGAACTTGAGCCTGATTGGTAGCAGAAACTTCACTAGGTTTCATAGCATAGTTTGATGCTTACTTTCGTTATAATTTGGTATTAAGTCAGTCAAAATATCGACCCACTCGTAGATTCCTTATAGACTAAACTTTATCCACATTTTATTTTTGAGAGTACGATTGAAGCCTTCGCAGGTGGGTGCTTTGCGGTTAATGTACGTCAAGTAGATATTGATCTTGTAGCGTTTTATGAGATTCTGAATGTTTGAATTGTAGAACTCCTTATCTCTGTCAGTGTGCAAATTTTTCGGTACACGACCTTGATACAATACAGACTTCATCGCTGCTGCAACTTCCTCTCCAGTTTTTCACTTGATCGGTACGGCCCATGCATACTTAGAAAATATATCTAGGATGTTGAGCATGTATCTGAATCCTTTGTTTTCTCGAGCATGATGTTGCATCTCCACCAAATCCGCTTCCCAAGTTTCATCCATTTCCCCTACATCGTACTTTCAACGTAGATAATTTTGTCGAGCAGGCATGTGCAGCTCCTCCACCAATACTGCTTTCTGATACATCGTCATTGTTTTGAGTCTCTGTCTTCTGTAATAGTTGACTGTGAGATTTGAAATAATGATGATTTACGATGACGCACTTTACGTCACATATGGATTCGCTATACATAGATAGTTTGAATTTGACATATTCATCATTCTACCGACAACTGTTAAAGCAACAACATGGAAGACCTACAAGAAGATTCTCTTCGTAAAACGCATAAAAGTATAATGAAAAAACGTAATTCTCTAAGATAACGTAGAACAAATCTTGAAACTGATTCTTTCAAGCAAATCATCTATCCGCTTGATAACATCTTTATAGATAGAGGAGTCAATTGTATGATGTCAGGAGACCTTAATAAATCTGATAAAACTCAGGGTATTGATAATTTTCTTAGAAATGTTTCATTCAGCAATGAAAAGACGGTTGCTCTCATTGATAAGTATATCTGGAGATTTAATGGGAATTGTAAATATTATCTCCATAACGTATATGGAGTTATAAGCAAGGGAATGAGCATTCGCTTAGTAATTCATCTATTGAGTGTGAAGACAATCACGTCAAATTAAACGATATAAGATGTCCTGTAACTAAACGGTTGGTTGAATTACTCTTAAAAAAAGGCCTTAATGAAAATCTTATCAGTGCTGCAGATATAACAAACTATCACAGTATAGTAAAAGCTACTAATGCTCATAAAAAACGATATCGCGTAGATGGATCGATTCGTACTTTGAAAAGCAATAATTTCAATAAATTTATTGCTCCGATGTTTCAGTCTACTGATCAAGATGGTTATCGTTTTGAGAAGAAACAATCTACGACTCCACTCCCCAGTGCAAAAAAGAAATGGATTTCAGTATAGCATTACACCTTCTACAATATTGTCAGTTGATACATCTGATATACAGAAGGATGATAGTAATCTTGATATGATCAAAGTGAAAAGACGTAAGCTGCAGAATGAACTCTCACCTATCAAGTCAGCAATAAATCTTAAGATTCCAAATGACGAAGACTCACAATTTTCAAAAAAAATGCGAGACTTCCGATGATAGTAGTAAGGAGGATGAAGAATATCTGGCTAGGAAGCAGCACGAAGAATCTCTGACTAGCAATTCTCCACGAGACACTGATAGTAGTGTAAATGAATCTATTCCAACCACTTATGATAGTAATTGTATGATTGCTGCTAGTTCAGCAATATTTCAATTTAATGTTGGTTTTAGATTCCAAGGACTATCATATATCAATGATTCGTACGAAAATTGGAGAAAAGAAAGAGATCGAAAATACGGATTTGATGATTGGGATGATCCCAATGTGTTAGTCGATCGTCTCCGAGTAATTATGACTACAAATCTGTGTGGGATCCATAATGATCCAGATACAAATTTTTTCTTTGATGTGAAAAAAATTTGGAATTTACCGCCATTTTGTTGAGACTTCTGTAGGTGTCAATATTTTGAATTTATTATCTGTTAACAAATGGTCGGTAATGTGACCACAATTTTAAATTACCGCTCTTTGTTGATTGATAATAGAACCGGTCGGTAAGGTAGTTTGCTTGGTTACCATCGTGTTTCTTGACCATCCAAAAAAGTTTTGAGGTTAGGATTCCTCTTACGTTAACAGATACAAACGCGTGTGTATATACTTGCACGCATAGAGAAAGACCCCGAATAGAAATTCAGTTCAGGCAGTAATTAGGCCCTTCAGTAATCAGGCCGCCTGAACAACAACGAAATAGGCAGCAAACAGACACGACAGCTGTTGATGCATAATAAACGGTATATAAAATGAGATTATTGAGGTTTGATTGTTTGAACTTTATGTAGAAATGATAATTTAGAACTAAAAAGAAATTAAATAATGTCCCTTAAGTGTAATTATTTTAGTTCTTAAAATTGAGGTTAGAAATTTGTGACCTAAATTCAAACGCATCTTAATTGTCAACTATGATTTGAATCTATTTACTTTTATTTCACACAAATACTATTTGGAAACAAACATAAAAGATAGATAGATCAACTATTATTAATAATGCAAGTTAATTTAATCTACTTTGTTTGTTGCATTTTATTTTGAAATTAAACATTGTAAAATTCTAATAAAGTTTATATATAAATGATGCAGTGTTAAGTGCTTTGAAAGAAATCAAATTGTTGAACCTGCCTTGTAAATGTGAATGCGCTCTTACAAAATGTTATGTTAATATTTTTGAAACTCACAGTTGACTAACACGTTACATGTACACACTGAAAATTACTAAATTACGCTAGTTTAATTGGAAGAATACTTACTAATATTTTATCAATAAAACTCTAGCTAAGCTACTTTAAGTGACTCAAATAAATTCTAAAGAAAATTTCTTTTGACAATAGAAGTAAGTTTGCCAGAGTTAAAAAAATATGTATATTTCCTTCTACCATACGAGTAGAACTTACTTACCCATTTTCAGTTACAATCAATATAATGACCAAAATGCATAGGGGTAGTTTATTTTCTGAACCATTTATCCCATACAAAATGCTAAAAATACAGCAGCGCCCATTTTGAGTCATTTTATAATTATAGATTTCGACAAAATCTTTCATTTGAGCCCTCATACAATTGCTGAGAGTGGTGCCAACTGGCTGTTTCATGGTTTTCTATTGTTTTCTATATTGTAGGGGTTGAAAACTTTAATGCTTAAAATCTCAAGTTCTCTTGAGTACTGATTTCTTTTAAATTAATCTTTTTTGATGTTCTAAACTATGACATTGTCTTTATAGATTACTAGCGTCTCCCATCGCGGCTTCGCCCGCGATTTGAGTGTCTGGAATTCATTTGTTAATAGAATTCATTCAATCATATAATTATGATTTTCTGTTTCATTTGTAATAATAAATCAATAAAAAATGTCTTAGTCTAAAACTTCTCTGTAAACTACGTTAGCGACGTTGCCTTTTGGAGCTAATATTACCAGATTACTGGCGGAGCCTACCCTAGAACATCCCACATAAAACTGTCCGCGATAGAAACATTTTTCTATCAAGTCGATGCCAGCCATTTTCAATAACTGTCCTTGAGATTTGTTGATGGTCATGGCAAAGCACAACTTGATTGGAAACTGTATTCTCTTAAACTCAAACGGATAGTCTGATGGGATTAGAGGTATTCGCGGAATAAGAACTGATTCCCCGCGAGCACTTCCAGTGATTATTGTAGCTTCTATAACATTTTTACGAAGAGTTTTTATTTGTAGTCTAGTTCCGTTACACAATTTAGGAGGACAAAGATTTCTCAGCAACATTATAGGCGCTCCAACTTTGAGGTTCAATCTATAAGGTGGAAACCCGGGTGGAATCAAACTATTTAAAAATTCAACAGGGTAGTGGACAGCATCATCGGTTTCAATAACAGAATCAAATGATTTATATTCAGCAATCTGTTCTTCAAAAGCATTCAAGAGTAGGTCATTAATGGTAGCTGCTTTATCATTTTTTGGCGTTAAAATAGCTCGCTCGCACAACCAATCTATGGGTTTATCTTTTATATTATTCACATCAGGATATATCTTGGAAATGCGAGGGTAGTTCAATAAGTCTTTAGAATGACCAACAGATGGCGCGCGAATCGCTCCAATTTTTATAACCAATTGAAAAAAAAAATTGCTTGTTAAGAAAAATGGAAAAAAACGAGTTCAGAGCGGTAATTAAACATTTTCATTTAAAGGGTTTAACTCCATATGAGATAAAAAATGAATTGGACTCAGTTCATGGCACATCTGCCCCTGCCTTAGCAATGGTTTATAACTGGGTAAATGAATTTAAGCGTGGTCGTACATCAATAAGTGACGAACCACGTTCAGGAAGGCCCGTAGAAGCAACTACTCCCGAAATCATCAATAAAATCCACGATATGGTATTGAAGGATAGAAGATTAAAAGTGCGTGAGTTAGCTGAGGCCACAAGGATATCTATAGGTGCAGTTGTTTCAATTCTACATGAAAAATTAGGCATGAAAAAGCTATCGGCAAGATGGGTGCCGCGTTTGCTCTCAGCTGAGAATAAACGCAATAGAGTGGTCGCCTCTGAGGCTCTTTTGGCGCGCATAAGTCGGAATCCTGAGGAATTTTTTCGTCGATTTGTGACTGTGGATGAAACATGGATACACCACTACACTCCTGAGACAAAGGAACAATCCAAACAGTGGATTTCCACAGGCGAACCAGCTCCAAAGAAGGCAAAGACCGTAAAGTCAGCTGGTAAGGTTATGGCTACAGTTTTTTGGGATGCACGTGGAATTATACTTATTGACTACTTGGAAAAGGGTAAAACAATTACTGTTGAGTATTATGCATCATTATTAGGGCAGCTGAAAGAAGAAATTAAAAAAAAACGACCACATTTGGTGAGAAAAAAATTCTCTTTCATCACGACAACGCCCGAGTTCACACATGCTTCGTTTCAATGGCTAAAATTGAAGAACTAAAATTCGAATTGGTCGAACACCCACCGTATTCACCAGATTTAGCCCCCAGTGACTTTTTCTTATTTCCAAACTTGAAAAAATGGCTCGGTGGACAGAGATTTACGGACAACGAAGACGTCATTGCCTCTGTAAGTGCTTATTTTGAGGAACTTCCGAAAACGCACTTTTCTGAAGGATTAAAAAAACTTAAAAAGCGATTGACCAAGTGTATAGAGCTCCAAGGAGATTATGTTGAAAAATAAAAAACAATTTACCCAAAAAAAATTGTTTTTATACTTTATTCTAAAGACTTATTGAACTACCTCGTAAGTTCTGATAATGTGGTGACTACCGTACATAAATTTGATGGAATAACAATCTCATCTTCTACGGACGGGAAAGTTCCGTTGCCTATTTGGAGTAGTGTTTCTGCGAAAATTCCGGCAGATTCATCATTATTTAAATAAAGTCTCATATTTGTGTGCAGAGAAAGTTTTTGAATATGAGGCCATAAATATGACTTCTTTATGCAAGAATTCACTTCATCCGCACGTGTACCTCTAGGTACAACAGGCAATGTTTGCCGGAAATCTCCAGCTAATAGAATAGTGACTCCCCCCATCAATCTATCATTTCCCCTTATATCTTGCAATGTTCTATTGAGAGCCTCAAATCCACCTTTATGGGCCATTGTGCATTCATCCCAAACTATTAACTTACACTCTTTCAAAACTTATGCCATATTAGACTGTTTTGAAATGTTACAAATTGGTGTCTGGAGTTTATTTAAGTTCAAAGGTAATTTAAAAGTAGAATGAGCCGTTTTACCTCCTTGCAGCAATGTAGCTGCAATTCCTGAAGAAGCAACAGCTAAGGCTATACGGTTGTGTTTTCTTATTTTCGAAAGTAAAAGATTACTGAGGAATGTTTTACCGGTTCCTCCAGAAGCATCAAGGAAAAATATTTGACCGCTACTTTTCTCGACGCTTTCTAAAATTATTCTGTAAACGTGAGACTGTTCATCATTCAGTAAAATTTCGCTATCAGTTATAATTTGTTCCACAGCATTCGTATAGTAACTGATTTCTCGAATATAGTCTCTGTTTTGTAGAGATAACTCATCTCTAGATGGCTGAGGCAGACCATATTGCTGCAGACATTGACGACCCATTGACAACAAACTATCTTCCAGACAAACTAAGCATTTATTATAAATTTTACTCAACATTGAGTTGATGATCCCATCTTGTAAGTGAGCTTCCATTTCACGCCGAATATCTTCTGAAAGATGATCTTTATAAAATAATAACATAACCGCAAACAAATTTCGCAATCTGAGTGGAGAGTCACAAAGTACTGCTTCTTCCAAAGTTGCATCCCAGTGCTTTTCGTCTTCTAATAAACCTAAGGCTTTACACGCTACCTGAAATGTAGGTTGTAAAATGCCATCAACAGTTTTCAATTCCAAAAAAGATTTTGGACCTCGAACTTCGTGAAGCAAAAGGCGTTGATAATAACACTCAGAGTTATTAGGGTGGATGGTATATACTATACCTAGAGCCGTATCTTTCTTTACTTCAGGCCAGCCACTGACATCATCCCCACGTTTTCTACTTTCAAATTTATTTTTCTTCCATGTGTAATAAGATGGAACTTCAACGTAAAGAAGCGTTCTTGCAAAACTATCTACCTGGCATAATTCAAAAAATGCAAGAAGTGTTGTTTTAGGAGGATGATTTATGATATTCCTCAAGCGATTAGAATCTTTTTGATCGAAGTAGACGCGTTGACCATTTTCTAAATGAACAGCGAGGTGAAAGACTGTTGGAAATCTTTCATGAATAGGGAAACTTAAGATTCTCCATACTGTCTCGGAACTACTGATATATTGACCACTTTCATAAATTTTAACTTCGTCTTTTTTATCTTCTATAGCGAATACAGCCTGATCACTGCCTTTGGTGATATATTTACAAACATACTAACAGAGTTGCAGTATTCCACATTGATATGAGCTTCAAAAATCCGCGAAAGAACAGTATTGTATAGTTCGACCTAGCGGTTATCAATGGTGATGCCATTGATTTCAACAATAAAACCACCATCTTCCGGTTTCCTACGTCGATATTTTGGGTATTCATCATCTCCTGTTTGAGTTTCTTGCAGAAATTCTTTAGGAAATTTTTTGCTGCAACAACCTTCTTTCATGCAAGGCGACCTGTTATTTAAGCTACCGCAAGGTCCGTGGATCATGTTGGCCTTGACGATTTCATAAAGAAGAGGATCTTCGGCTGGGTCTGGTATTTCTGCGCTAATAACATCATCTATCGGATCTGGAGTGAAACGTAGTTTAAGTCACAATAAAATATGTATGTGAGGTAAACCTCGCTTCTGCCATTCAACAGAATACATGTAACATTTCATTTCTCCAAATAATTCACCCTTCGTTAATAATGCTATAAGCGATTTCACTTTCAAGTGGAAGACCCTAGCTATGATATCATGCCGGTCGTAAGACTTTTGGCCATGTACTAATGCTTCTGTAATGTCGCTCCATCGGGGATTACACGTAAATGTTATAAATAAGTCCGGACGACCAAAATTGCGGACGTACGTCATAGCATCCTGGGCCTTTTCATGCATATACCGTGGTGATCCAGTAAAAGACGATGGAAGCACTACCATCTGACCTAGTTCGGCGACATCGGTATCTTGTCTTCCAATAGCATCTTTTAGGTGCATATAATTGTCTACTCTAAGTTGCGCCTGGTTGTTCCGAATAAAGTTTAATCATTCTGTTTCAATTTTCGCGTACATATTTACTAAGAATTGATTAAAGAGAGATCGCAGTACAGTGAATAGTTGATCTCTGTTTCTCGGATCATGATGCGGTATGAATAGAAATTCATTGCAGATACTTTTTTTTTAAGAGGTAAATTTGTTTTTGGATCGATCTGATAAACATCTACAGAGTAACCGTCCTCACCCCGGCAAAACAGTAAAGGATACTGTAAGGCATCATACGAACGATGCACCTCATTTATTTTTGGTAACTAATCATCATGACTTTGTAATACAATATCCCTTTTTTCAAACTGCTGCCCAACTATGACCAATGCAACTTCACATGCTGCTGGAGCATTATATCGGCCACGATGAGCATTGGCTGGTTTCCTATCAGCATGAATTACAACTTCGAAGTTTTTACAATTTTGAGGTATTTTTTCGAGAGCAGTCTTCAAATCCTTTATGTAGGAGTTATAACGATGCAACATCGTCTGCAGTTGTTTTGCCAGATCCTGGCGTGCGTCAGGGATGTGACCAGATCTTAGACGTACCTCTCTTTCATCCTCTCCAACAAAATAAATCTGTAGAAATTGAGAATTTTGTTGGGGCAAAGGTTGTAGACCACCAATTGAATGATACACTTGACCTTGTACTTTGAAAGTAGGCATAAATCCATGTTCCTTGATTTGTTTGGCTCCAAAAGATGTCATTTGGAAACAGCTATTATATTTTCTAATCCTGTCCATGAAATGTACATGGTCCGGGTGAGAGCCCATGATCAAACTGAAAAGTGGTTCGGGAAGACGCAAAGTAGGTGGCAGTTGCACTTTGGCGGCACTGCAGCACATTCCGGGTGGCTCAGTTTTATACTTTAAAGCACCACAGTGTTTGCATTTGTGACTCATAGTGCCGATGGATACAGTTTTATCGGTTTCATATGATATCTTTGGATCGTATTTCATTCCGGAAAGAGCTTTATTCTTCCATGGAAGTAAGCGCCTTTCTGAGCGTAATCCTGGACGGCTTTGTTCATAAACACTAACAGCGGCTCTATGAACTTCCGGATGATTTTGCTGGTAAGAAGAAGCAGCGGCTCTATGAACTTCCGGATGATTTTGCTGGAAAGAAGAAGCAGCGGCTCTATGAGCTTCCGGATGATTTTGCTGGTAAGAAGAAGCAGCGGCTCTATGAGCTTCCGGATGATTTTGCTGATAAGAAGAAGCAGCGACTCTATGAACTTCCGGATGATTCATCTGATATTTTTTAGCGGCTCTTTTGAGTTGATTTTTCCTTACGTTATTTGTGAATCTTGCACGACGTTTCTTATTACGCTTAGCAGAACTGGATATTGGATCAGAAATTTCCATACGCTTTGCGGGACTCGGTATTTTATCAGAAATATTTTTAACAGTTGTAAGTCATTGCAAGGTAAATAAACATCGAAATGTCCGTTTGATAAGTCTAATGTGAAACGAAGTCTCTTAATGGGACTTCCTTCTACACCGAATCTTTCATACAGATGTCCATTGCGATATACCTCAAAAGTGAAACCAAATATTTGTGCAACAGCTACTAACTCGCATAAACTTCCATAAGTGGAATGTTTTAACATATCGATCGAGTATTCCTCAGAATTTCTATAATTATTTCCTAAATCATCATGAGACATGATCGAAAAATATTGCCAATTGTTAACAATATGATCTACAATCTGAATACGAATCTCCCGAGACAAAACTTGAGTGTCGTACAGATGAAAAGATATTGCATTGAAGAGGCAAGCACCATCCGCCAACATGGGAACTACTTTATGTGGCGTCATAACGCCATTTATGCTCAATATTTCCACAATCATCGTGACAACGCAGGAAAACCGTGATATTACTCACAATAGGCTAGAGTTCTCAGACTTCTAATGCCTTTTCAAGGCTTCATCGCCTCTATATATAATGAGACTCGATTATTTCTCTTGTGATTGAAGCTCAGCATAGCCATCTAGCGGCTCTTTATCGGTATTACATACTTTAAAATTCATGAGAGATATCAATACTGCACGTTCCCTTCGTATTATCATTTCGAAAGTTACGACACGGTAACAGTCTCGTTCTGTTATACTGAAATTCTTTTCTCTGCGAAAAATTTTTTCTCTGCGAAAAATTTTTTCTCTGCGAAAAATTTTTTCTCTGCGAAAATTTAGTAAGAAATGGAAGAAGCGTTTCAACCGTTTGCACGCATGGAGGGTGTGATTTTTTCGAATTGTTTTTTTCCTAATGTCGTGCCAGATATGATGCCGCAAGAACCATCCTGAAATCTCTTTCCCCCACATAAATATAGTACAGCTGGAAAAAATGCACATTTGACGCATTTCACCCCCTGGGGGTGAAATTTAAAAAGCTAAGAAATTTTTTTCTGAGTAATGATATTCCAGATATAATGCCGCAATAACCATCCTGAAATCTCTTTCCCCGCAGAAATATAGTGAAAAAACGAAAAACGCATATTCGACGCATTTCACCGCCTGGGGGTGAAATTCCGAAAAACCCAGAAATTGCTTTTTTCCTGATGTTATTCCAGCCTTTTTGCCGCGAGAACCGTCTCGAAATCTCCTTTTCCCGCAGAAATATAGTAAAAAATCGAAAAAACACATTTTAACCCTTTCTATCCCCTGGGGGTGGAATTTCAAAAAACCGTTTCTTAGTGAGCACCTACTATGTGGGTAGAAGGTACTCACAAATTTTCAAGTTAATCGGATGAGTGGTTTTGGCTGGGCATTCAGTCAGTCAGGACAAGTATTTTTATATATAGAGATTCTTAGGGGGCCAATTACCTATGTATCGTGGGCATCGTTTCTAAAAATGTATTGTATTTCATTACAGTTCAAGTGTTTTCGTTTTAATCTGTTTACAATATAACAGTCAGTTCAGTAGTCGAGCCAAAGTACCCAACGTTGAAGGAACCCAAAAAAATGTTCATTGTGACAAAGCTTTCTCTTTGAGAAAGTAAAATTATAAATTGATATGGTTCACTAAGTCGCTACGCCGGAAGCAAGCTCGACGAATTATTTTAATATATGTGTAATCAGTTTAAATGTTAAAAACTCGTTAGGTATAAAGGGAAATAAATTCTGGACAGCGACCTCGCAAAATCAGAGAGCACTCATGTCTCAGCAAGTTGTGCTGCTGCTGTCTGGTTTTGGGTAGCTTCTTTCTTGTTATTTATAGCAACACTTCCAATTTTGGGTAGTAGCAGCCCATAGCGTGGAGAGAGAGCTGCACGTTCTACTCGCTAGGGCTGCAGCAGCGCCGCCAATAGGAAGCACCTACCAACAACATGAAAGTAGCTACCCACAACAAAGACAACAGCAGCACAACTTACTGAGACACGAGCGTTCTCTGATTTTGCGCAGCCACTGTATGGGATTTTATTTTTGTATATATATAATTTGATGGCCCTTACGAAGACTATCACTTTTTAAACTCCCACGAAGACTAGCACATTTCAGCAATTACTACCAAGATTAACACGTTTGGGAATTCCCCACGAAGACTAGCACTATTCATGAGTTTTCCACGAAGACTAACATTTTTCATAATTTTCTCACGAAGGCAAGCACGTTTCGAGTTAAAATATGTAAAGTAGAACGCTGCTAATAAACTCTCGGCGAATCGGGTCGGTTCCTTTTTTATCGAGTTTGGGTTATTTTTATTATATCAAAAGATTCCGTTATTATTTGCAACCGGAAAAAAGTTATAAATATTTTCTGTGGTAAGCAATGCGCATTGCGACCCTTTTAACCCTTTAACACCGACGGACCTTTGTTAATAGGGAGGCATTTTTTCCGGTTAAATTATGCTTAAAATGATCCCAAACTAATAATTCATCCGTTATAGTCGCATAAAAAATAGGAAGAATACGATTCCCGAGAGCGGTTGTGCGCCATCATCTAGGCGTTTGCGCGGTAATAATTGACTTTTTTCCAAAAATCGGAAAATTAATACTTCTGTTAAGATTTCAGTGGTAGCGGGGTTGTGTTTGCCTATATTACATACTGATGTCAAAAAAAGATTTTTTTTCATTTATTTATTTATAGTCGCATTGACAACGAGGCCATTAGCGACTTGCTTACGTACATAGTTTTTTTTATTACATATATACATTAAAAATATTAATATAAGACAGATACATATTTTACATAATTTTATACAATATAATTATATAACTTTTAATAATAACAGTATCAAATAATTACAATTTGTTTTTATATTTAGTCTGTAAGGCCTATTTCGTATATGAAATTCAATACATTTTTTATGTCGAAGTAATTGTTTAAAAGCGTCTTGATGTCTTTGTTGATGTTGAATTTCGTTCTAAGATCTGAGTATGCTACACATTCACTTAGTACGTGCATCACTGTCAAAGGGTTGTTACAATTTTTACATAGAGGTTTCGGCAGTTTTTCCAGAATTTGAGCATGTATGAGTTTTGTGTGTCCTGTTCTTAATCTTGAGATGGCTACTTGTTCTCTTCGAGTGAAGGTTTCAGTGTGTAAAATCTCAAATGTATTATTTCTTACTGATTTCAAAAAAGTTGCATTACTGTCTATCCATGATTTATTCCATAGGTTTTTTATTGATTTTTCTAAACTTAGTTGCGCCTTTTTCCGAATGATTGGATGTTCGTTGTCTATATATTCTGATTCGATTGCTGTTGTTACTTGTATGTTGAGTAGATTGTTTCTTTCATCATTCGCGTCGATGTAGTCAAGTTTGATTATTTTATCTTTAATGCTAGATATTTTATACTGAACATTTTGAATTAATATGTCTCTGGAGTATATTTCATTTATAGCTTGGAAAAAATATGGTGATGAAGAGTATATTATCGTTTTGTTGAAATTAGAGTTTTCGATTTCTTCTGATGCTTTAAGAATAGCATAACACTGGGCTGAGTAAGTTGAGTGTGATTTGTGCAGCGGGATACTTAAAGTTTTTGATGTACTGTTCTTCGATGATGTTTTTGATTTTTAGAGATTCTTTTAATTTGAGGTTGAACAGGTGAACTTTTTGTATGATGTTTGGTAATTGATCATCAATTTCGTCTAATATAATTTGAAGTCTTTGTGAAAATGTTCTTGGGATATTAGTTTTGTCATCAGATATGAAGTGTAGATCGGTGAAGAGTTTTTTTGTAATAGGATTATCAGGACAAGATGAGAGTTTCCAGGCGTGTTTACATATAAGTATTTTCCTTAGATACTGCAGGGGCATCATATTGGCTTCGGCTAACGTACTATTAGTTGGGCATGTGTGAAAAACACTCATCGCTGTTTTAATTCCCATGTTATGTACAGGATTCAGTATACTGGACATTTTCGACGAGTCATAAATAATGCTGCCATAGTCTATTTTTTACAGTACAGTGGCTTTATAAGTTGTAAGGAAAACACTTTTATAGCACACTAACCTCAAAATGCCAACTTTATTGTCGATTTTGAGGTTGTTGTGCTATAAAATATCGTATGAGACTGTTGTGGGAGGTGTTTTTCTACCTTGCTCGATTTTCTCACTCGCTTCGCTCGTGCGAAAACCCTCGAGCAAGGTAGAAAACCATCTCCCACAACAGTGTCATAATATACTATTTTCAGCTCCCCAAGATTTAGCTGCCAAAGCTTTAATCGATCTAGTTTTTTGGAGAACGGTTGCTTTTAATTCTTTGAGATGGCGATTCCAGTTTAATTTCTTGTCAAATGTCAGTCCGAGTATTTTTAAATGGTCGACTTCTTGAATATCTTTATTTTTTATTTTTAATGCTGTTTCGAGTGCAGGTTTAATTTTCTTGAGAAAATAATCATTTGGCTTTTGGTATGGGAGAATTTAAATCCCGTAGATACTGACCATTTTGCTATTTTGTTTAAGACTTCTTGGAGTGCGAAAAGACAGAATTGAATAGGTAGGTCAATTAATTTAGCAATTTCATTGATTATTAACAGAAAAAGCGTAACACTTAAAACTGATCCTTGGGGGACTCCATTTTGTTGAAGTATTGGGTCAGATAGTACTCCGTTGACTTTGACTTTTATTAGCCTCTTCTTCAAAAAGTTTTTTTTGAAAATTAGCATTCGGCCCTTAACCCCTAATTGTAGTAATATCGATGAAACTCGATTACGCCATATCATTTCAAAAGCCTTTTCTATGTCGAGACTAACAACAATTAAATGATGATTTTATGAAAAGCGTAACAAATTGCAGCCTGTATGTTGATTAAGTGATCGTAGGTCGATCTATTCTCTCTGAAACCACTTTGTTGAGAAGCAAACACTTGATTTGTTTCTAAAAATGATTTAAGTCTCTTGTTGAGAACTTTTTCCATGATTTTACACAGTTTGTTTGTGAGAGAGATCGGCCGATAGCTTTGGCTTGACGATTTGTCTTTACCCGGTTAGGCGATAGGTTCTACTATAGCTAAATTCCATTGATTAGGAAAAATTCCTCTGAACCAAATGTTATTAAATAATTTTTCAATGTATTTTATTGCTTCGGTAGGTAGACTTTTTATTAAGATATTCGGTACTTGGTCACGGCCTGGTGCGGAGTTTTTACATATTTTTATTATACTAGTAATTTTTTCTAGCGATATAGGTTCATTTAGGGATTCACTGCTGTTATCTATGTCAAGAGCATCTAGGTTTTCATTAAAGTTATTTTTGATATTAAGAAAGTCATCGTCAAAATTTGAATCACTTGAGTTCTCTGCAAAGGTTGCAGCTAACGCATTAGCTATTTCGAAAGGATCGTGTATACTTTTTTGGTCTTTATTATAAATAGATGTTATAAAATTTGATTTGGATTTTCCTCGAACTTTTTGAATTTTCTTCCAAATAATTGATGATGGTGTATTCGCACTTAAAGAACTCACAAAATTTAGCCAGTATTTGGCCTTTGCTTCTTTGAAAACTATTTTGCAAATGACCTTCATTCTATTGTGTTCAATTTTGTTTTCGTCAGTTTTATGTTTTTTTTTCCTATTAAATGCATGCTTTGAATTCCTAAGTGCCTCTTCACACTCTGGGCTCCACCAAGTTAATTAAGCTTTGTGTTTTCTAGTTTTAACTAAAGGAATGGCGATGTCTGCTGCAGATAGGATTGAGTCATTAAACTTGTCAATAAGTTCGTCGATGTCGGAAGTGTCTTGTGTTTCGGGAATAGGTAAATTCCGGGACGCTCGTACCATTTCTTCATGAAACTTAGACCAGTTTGCTTTTTTATAATTTCATATTATGGAGGGTTGTATTATATTATGAATTTGAATGTCAGCCTTGATATCATTTATTTTAATGGGGTAGTGATCACTGTCATAGAGGTAGTCTGAGACTTTCCATTCAAAGTCTTCTACTATTAAGGCTGAGGCTATAGTTAAATCTATACAGCTTTCTGTGCCGTTTGAGGCGTTATGATGCGTAGGAATGCCTGTATTTAGAATTATTAGTTCGGGATCTTCAAGAAATTTTTCGACTATTTTACATCCGGCATCAGTTGAGTCGGAGCCCCATAGTAAGCTGTGAGCATTGAAATCTCAAGTTGAATTTTCAAATCTTCAAGATCTTGCTGTGTAAGTGTTTGGCTATTAGGAAGATAAACGTTGCATACTGTTAAGTTATTTGGTGACAAGCATTTGACTGCTATTGCTTCTGATTCTGTTTGTAAATCAATTTTTTTTGCAGTATATTATTTTTTATGTAAGTAACTACTCCTCCACTTGCTTGTGTGCATTGTCTATTTTTTAAGTAATGAGTATAACCCTTTATTTCTGCACAAAAATCGTTTTTAAAATGTGTCTCTTGTAGGCAAATTATTTTGGGAAGAATGTCGTGTATTCATTTTTGTAAATGAGTTAGGGGAGGATGGGGTATTACCGGTGACCTAAGAGCAATAGCTTACTATTTATAGTAATACATTTTTCCACTTAATTTCAAATAATTATTTAGTAACTTTGAAGTATTTACTTTTAATATTTTCCATAAGTTTTAACTAAAACTGATAAGTATTGAATTTATAAGCTAAAATAAAAAAATGTTTTTGAACTGATTTGCCCCACATTAAGGGGTAATTATAAACATTTTTACTTAAATATTTTAAAAATCGCATATTATTTATTTGATTTTCAACAAATAAACCTTTTTATAATTCAAAAATACAACCAATAAATATATTTTATAATTTCATTCTATTTCAATCGATTTGTGATAAATATTTATTTGTACTTAAACAATAATTAAAGCACTTACAGTGAATCACAGACTGTTTTCATTAACATTAAATTATCAGTCGTTTCTAAATCTATCTTATAAAATACTGTTACTTTTGTTTTCTTTTTGACACATTTTTCTTATTAATACTTATTTTCTTCCCTGGAATTTTCTTTTCTTTTATGTTAGTATACATCGTATCCTTTTCTTTCTTCTTCGCAAGCATTTTCTCTTTCTTTTCAACTTTTCTCTTCTCAATCTTTTCTTGTTTTATTTTCTTAGCCACTTCTTGAAACATTGTTTCTTCTCTTACTTTTGTACTCTTTTATTTTTCTTTTCTTTTAAAATTTTCCTCGTAGGAGAACTGGTGATAATAACTGATTTCTGCTTGCGAGATTTTCTGTCGAATTTGGTTTCCGTTTGAAATATAGGTTCTTTGTTTTCCTTAAAATCATCTGTGATCTCAGACTCCACTTCAATCATTTGATCATGAGTTCCATTTGTATCATACAATGGATCATCAGCATTAATAATTTCCATTAGGAGTACATTTTGATCATAATCCGTATAAGATAAATCTGTCAAATTATGTTTTTCTTCTTGGATAAATATCTCATGTGTAATTGCTTTTTGATCAGGTGTCTCATTATTTACACTTAAAACTATCACAGGAGCTTCATTGTTTTGGTCGTATAATGGAATATTTAGTAGCTTAAACAATCTTAACAAATTATCAGAAGAATTTGTAACACCGAATAGACGAATCATTTTGTGCTGCGCCACTACCTCAGCGACCATCAACTCTTCATCAGAAAAAACTTTTCTATTCAAAGGGTATATTCCCGTTGCTTTGAAACCTGATACCCCTTTTTGAATTGAAGCTACATTACAATATGCCTTGTTCACTATCTCTGCAACGTCATCATGAGTGATTTTCGTACAATTTTTCTTGATGAAACTATCACATTCTTTTTTGTATTGTGTTCTGAATGGTTCAAAAAAATTGACATCCAGTGGTTGCATGCGATGAGACGTATGAGGCACTAATGGCACCATAACAATACCCATTGCTCGACAATAGTCATATGCTTCTAAGCTAATGTGACTCACGTGATTATCCAAGACTAATAAGACAGGGTCATCTGGGCTGCAGATAACATTATTTTTAAAATGACGAAGTCACTCTAAAAATAGATCAAAGTTTGACCATCCATTGAACGAGAGCAGTAGACAGCTCCTTCTGGACCAATTTGTGCAAGAGTTTTTTCAGGCTGCTGCACATTGGAGATTCCAGTTTCATCCATATTCCATATCTTAATAGGAAAATTAAACTTACTATCGAGCATTTCCAGATTATCAAAAAACTGATTAATGTCAGCCTTGTTGAAAGATGTCACACGGTTAAAACTTGTGGCTTCAGGCTTACGCATTGAAATACTTGGGTATCGTTCAAGAAAATTTTTAAACCAATCATAGCCTGCTTGTTTCTTTTCGTAGTTAAATTTATTTGGTATTTGGTTTTCTTGAGCAAAATAGTAGGTAGCACTACACACTTGATTTATCGTCAAACCGTAGCACATTTTAGACATCAATTTGAGATTATTTGCTAAAGTGTTTTCTTGCGTTTCAGAAAAAATTGGTTTTCTTCCCAAGTGTGATACAACATAATTTTTGTTTTTGTACCTTTCTTGGAGTGTACTGAAAGGTATTCCATACATTTTCCTGGCTTTACGAATAGAGCAAACACCTTCATTAATACTTTTTACAGCGTTTTCTAAGGCTATATGACTCCATTTACCCCTAGTTGTTGCCCTTTTGCGAACTCTTGGCATCTGAAAAACGCGAATAAAAACTAATCAATTCGCATATAACCTGTATTTACATCTAAATGAAATTTCGACTTAACATATTAATCAACAAAAAAGTAGTTATAAAAATTCAAAAAGTGTATACAATATATATTTAACATTTCATGCAATATTTACCTGTAAACTTACTGTAAAAGTTGAAAATAAATACAACGATACCTCAAGCAGAAATTCAGCGGGCGGCTAATGTAACCTCACTTCTACATGCGCGAGATGAAGACTTGAACGATTGACCGTCATTGACCGAGAGCCTTGACCGGGATAGCCTCATGTCTACCCGCCGTTTTCAAATCGAGTTTTGAAAAAAATGCAAGAGATTTGTACTAGTTTTTTTTTCACTTCATATTTATAAGGTGTCGAAATTATTATAATAGTATAAAAAGAACTGTACCATATAAAAAAATATATATAAAAGCTTATGAAATGGACGGGATTTCTTATATGAAAAGTATCACAAAACTTTTCTTGTGCATAATTATTTAATAAAACCAAATAGACTATTACTTCAACATAATATTAGTAACATTTTATATTTAGAAAATAATTAAATTTAAATTTTTAAAATTTATTAAATATTTAAAAATGTTTAGATTTAAAAATAAACAGGTGACCGGATTTACCCAATGACCGGTATTACCCCGTTCTCCCCTGTACGTTTAAAGTTAAGGTTAAGGTTCCATTGAATCATAGTATTGTTTGACGTTTTTTTTTTGGTTAACTCGCAGCGAATTGTTGAGTCAATTTTTACAAATATATACTACAACGAGTATCAACATCCTATTGCAAATTAAATTATTATTGTTTTTGTGTATATGGAGAGATCAACTGACTTGTCTAGCTTTGTTTAGGAATTTCCATATTTGATTGATCAACTTTAATTTAAATTTTTTTATGATTCTCGTAAATTTGGATTTCATACCTCTCTCTGTTAGGTGAGGATATAGGTTTCTCATCATCTTTGCGATCTCATCAATGTTTGGAGTATATTCTTCAGCTATTTCGTCTGCTATTTTGCTTGATATAGCTTTGTCGATAAAGCTTTTAAACTGTACGTATTTTAATGGGTAATCACTAGGATTTTCGTGTAATTCTTTTTGTATAGGCTCGAGAGTTGCTTCTAGATTTTGAGTCGGGTTTGCGTCATGTGAGTTATCGATTTTTTCTTTTTTAGTTGGATTTAATACTTTTTTTTTATCTTGTTTTTCTTACCACTTTTGTGTATTTCTTTTCCTGAAATGAGTCAAGACTTGAATCAGAAACTCTAGGTATTTTGGTATCGAGAATTGATGATATATCAGAATGGGGTCTTTTAAAAGTGTTTGCAGTTGCTGCTAAATCTTCGTTTGTATTCATAGAGGAAGCTTGGATTAAAGATGCTTTGGAGTAATTATTTGTTTGTGTTTGATTTTGAGCAGACTGGCTTGATGAATTTTCTTCGGTAGAATTGGATATAGTAGTAGGGCACTGACGCGCTATATGCCCTTCTTGTTGACAAACAAAACATGAGAGAGAGAGTCGCTACTCGAACAATATATCCAGTACGATGTATCATCAAATTGTACGTTAAGGGGCTAGTCTAGTTTCTCACTTTCAAAAAATCGATTTTTTTTGCCAAATTCGATAGTATACTATTCGGAGAACAAGTTCCCAAAGTTTTTAATCGTATCATAAATATTTTTGAAATGGGAGGGGATGTAGTCGGAGCTGACCGTCGGCGCGCGGCGACGGGGCGGAGCGCCGAGCAGCTGTGCTCATTGTTGTGCTCCGAGGGCATCATAAATCGAGTCTCCATTGTACAGCGGGCCAGGCAACTACCTGGATGACTTCCCAAACAAGTAATTTAAGCTATACATTCGTTCGAAACCGTTACAAGAAGACGCAGGTAGAGAAATCATCAGAACGCCGGCGCGCACCAAACTTCCGCTTCAGTTCAGTTTGAGCAGAGGTCTAGAGCGCATCGCAGCTAAGTAAAGTGAAAATGAGTGAGAAAAGTCCTTACGACAATCAAAAAGGCACGAAAGAGGACCCAGTGCGCAGATCTTCGAGTAGGAGAGAACTTTCCATGGGAATACAGCTGAAAAATTGGCGCGTAACGATGAAGATGAGATTATTATTGATAATTCTTACGGCTAACGTATCATTGAATTTTTCTCCGTCTTTACTGCAATTAGCAACATAGTACTTTGCAAGAATTGCAAAACAAATGTAAAATTCGACTCCTTTTGACATGTATTACAAAATGAGCAGAGTAATTTTCGATAAAAATTTTTTTA
The DNA here is from genome assembly GCA_949152435.1 of Gastracanthus pulcherrimus. NCBI lineage: Eukaryota > Metazoa > Arthropoda > Insecta > Hymenoptera > Pteromalidae > Gastracanthus > Gastracanthus pulcherrimus. The sequence goes on along the minus strand of OX424575.1, from coordinate 135,917,386 downwards.
TTCGTTTTCGTAGATCCAATAAATTTTTTACAAAATATTAAAAAAATATTTTTCATAAAATTGATTAAATTTCCGAAAAAAATAATAGAAATAATTTTAACGAAAAGGTACTTGACTTTGTTTGTAATACATGTCAAAAGGAGTCGAATATTCGATGAAAAAAATGTTTGTTGATCATGCCACGTAGAATCGTGTAAGAAACAAAGTTTCTTTAATAAATATGATTTTGAAAATAATGATTTATTGTAACGTGTAGGATCAAGATTTTGAGGTTTCATAACGGTAAAATTAAAGATTTTTGTGCGTTGATAGCATCAAAATTTATAGAACGATTACTTATAAACATAAAAAGTTTTGTAGACTCGTAAAAAAAGTCTGTTTTTGGGTTTAACCCAGGCCTGCCCTCTTAAATGATTATTTTTTAAACATAGAAAACATATCAATCTTAATTTTTCTTAGCACATGTTATTATGTTTATTAAATTTAAGGTTGCAAGGGGATAATCATTTTTCCCATTTACTATATTTTTAGCCAATATATATTGTTGCGTAGGGTGAGGTGGTTCGTACTCGCGGGTTATTTGGAGGCAACAGACATACTCCCGAACACAAGAGGAGGATTAGGAGAAAGAACGAGACAACGGTTGCGTGTGATTGTTGTTTATTGCGCGCGAGGGAGAGAGAGAGAGAGAGATATTGTTATTGATATAAACTTTATTGCGCCTTGGGGTAGTAGTACCCCGTCTGGCGTTTTAGAGATACAAATAGATTATTCTATTATACAAAAGTAATTATTTACAAGTGAACAGGTGAAGTATTGAGTTTACAAGAACAATTTGTGCACATTCCCTTTTTTTACAAGTTTCACTTAATGACTAGGTTAATGCTCCGTTAAAGCTGAGTTAGAGCTGTAAGCCTTCATTCCTTATACGAGTTGCCCAATCCGATTGGTCTCGCTTGAAGAGTTCATTAAACAGAGATGCTTTAAATGTGTTGATGGCCTTTACGGAAAACTCAATGACGCTTAAGGAATTTAGCATCATTGAGGCTTGAATGCGAAAGGATTGCTTCCAGGCTTCCGTGCGCGGCGCGGTATAGACAAGCACGCTTGGTGAATTTCGCTCAGAACGACGCAGAACTAGATCAACGTTTAGTCGAGTAAAAGGGTTTGCAAGACAGTCAAGACGCCGAGCCACCCTCATCGACTACTGCTTGTAGGCGGTTGGCGAGATAGTTGAAAAACCATCGTAATACGCGATCAGAGACATTGATGTTACGCAGTTTGATAAGAAGTAATTGATGGGGGATTGTATCAAAAGCTTTTGAAAAGTCAAAGAGGATAAGTACCGATATCATCCGCTTATCGATAGCCCATCTGACATCATCTAATACTCCGTGGAGGACAGTCTGCGTACTATAACCGCGTCTATACCCTGCTTGTCGCGAGTCGAGCAGTCTGTGCGTTTCAAGGTATCCAATAAGCTGCTGATGCACAAGACGTTCCAAAATTTTCGAAATCTCGGAAAGTTGTGCTATTGGTCGTGTGTCTGATGGTGAGATTGGTGCTTTGACCTTGGAGAGTGGTGAGAGTAGCGTCATTTTCCAGGACGCAGGAAAAGCGGCGTTAACTAAGCAGGAGTAGAGCAAATCTGTGAGGGGCTTGAGAGTTTCGGGAAGAGTGAGCTTTAACATTTGGGTTGTCAGACCATCAAGTCCTGCACTCTTCGACGGAGCGCACATGAGAGCCTCTTTGACCTCTATGCTAGTAATTGGGCGAAAGTCAAAGCAAGTTCCAATAGAGTTGTTGTAGAAGCGATCACAGGCAATTTGAAAATCTAACTCGGTTAGAGGGGGCGATTGATTCACTATGGTGGCGTAGTGGGTGTTCAGTACATAAGCACTGACATGAAGAAGCGGAGAAGGTAGGTTTGACCCAGATATGTGCATACGGCGCAGTTCACGCCACTTAGTTTTAGCGTCGGGTGCAGCGTCGAGTTTTTCCTCGAAAAAGCGATTTTTCGCTGTATCCAAGGTATTGCATACCTGAGAACGAAGCAATTTAAAGGTGTCGTGATCGACGGTTCGACCTGAAAGGTGGTACTCGCGATAAGTCCGGTCGCGCTGTTTCATTAGTGTCCGAATTGCAGGAGAAACCCACGGTTTTCTCTTCGAGAATAATGTAATTATCCTTAGAGGAGCGGTCGTGTCATAGGCTGAAATCAAGGCAGCAGTGATCGTGCGCTCTGTGTCGTTGATGTTTGCTGGGCTAGGCTTAAGTACGAGGCCTGTTGATAGCGTGGTTGCTAGAAATTATGGTTAGAATTTATTAGCTGCTTTATTGCATTTAAGCGTGATTTCGATAAGGTCGTGTCCTGCAATGAAGGGAGCGTCGGTCTTCTTGAAGTTTAAAACTGAGTTTAATTGATTTACGATGAAAAGATCGAGCCACGTATGTGACGAAGGCTCCCTCCACAGCAAGTGATGGGTTGGTTCAGAAGGTACTAGGTAGAGTAAGTCTGATTCAACTTGCTCAGTCAGGTGATTAGATGCAGCATTTCTTAGACACATGTTAATATTAAAGTCGTCGGTTACTACTGCATTGGTGTAATCGGGTAAATAGGCAGAGAGACAGTTGAAGAAATGGTCGGGGTAGGCTGCGGAAGGTCGGCAATAAACTACTGCAAAAAGTAATTTTATTGAAGAATTTATTAACTCGACTATAAGGAATTCTGGCGTGTTGTCGTAAGCTGACTTAGACTGCGCCAGAATTTTTACAATGAAATGATCGCGTACATATAGTGCGATTCCATCACCTTCTTTATCCTCTCTGTCTACTCTATGTAGATTGTAACCCTTAAGTGCTAAGTGTTCATCTGGCTCATTCTCGGACAGAAACGTTTCTGTAATAGCAAGAACATCGAAATAATTTTCTGCACATTTATTTTCAATTAGAGCGAAGTGCGCGCGACAATTGAGCCTATTTGCATTTATATGACCTAGGATTAACGTATCTACATACTTAAATGCTACCGACTGAACCGCTGACTGTCATTGTTTAGGGCGCGCCGTAAGGGCAGACAAATCATCTAAAGAGTGTATAGGGATGAGGGGAGAGTCGACAGTCTCCCTCATGCACACTACCATATTTCTGACTACCGGACGAGCATAGTTTAGTGGTTTATGTGCTAGGCGGGCTTTACGCAATAATGATTACACTGGCTTTGGCCAAAGCGGTCTTATAAAAATTTTGCTTTCGCCGCCAGCTCCGAAAATAGTTTGCGAATTGAGGTCCTTTAGCAGGTACGATTTTGAAATCATCGTGTTTCGTATAACCGGAGACGTGAATTGAGTTACGAAAGCGCGTGTTTCCTCATTAGATGTAGTTTCCATCACGGTCGCAGCATTTGCTTCTACATTCGCTGGTTCGTTTGAGACTGCATTAATTTGCAAGGTCGCTTGCGCCACATCGTACTGCGCTACTTCCCTAAATAGCCAGTCTCTAAATTCAATGACATGGTTTAGTAGGCCGGGTAAACCTATGGCGCTAAATACACGGTCAGCCGGCCCATTTCCTGTATCAATTGTCGCTGGAACTCCCGAGATGATGACTTCGCATGTGTCCGTTACGATAGATTTCTGACATACTGCCACGATCTCACTGCGCAATGCATTAATATCGTCTCTATGCTCGGATTCAACTGTGGTTAATCCATCCTCTACGGACGTCAAACGTGTTGTTAAATTTTTGAGGATTCCTGTAGTTTCTCTGCTTGTTTCACGATATTCCGCGCGATGTTCACCAAAAATTTTCAAATATGCAGTAAACCATGCTGGAGCTGCGTCGCCCATGTCGGTGGTGACGTTTTCTGCAAGCCATTCGGGCCGCGGCGAATTTACGCGAAGCATAGCTGGGGCGAATAGAGGTACGACGCGATGTTGCTTTGATGCTGGCGTGAGAGATACCTCTGGGGGAGAGGTAGCAGAACGCTTTGCCTGTGCACTGTTTGGTAATACCGAGGCTGGTGTCTTAGTTTGCCGTTTGCTAGCGGCGCAACATCGAAGTGCTGTAGGGCTTACATACACATTCGGATCGACACACTTTACGTGGTATACACGAAAACGGACTATACACTGCACTGACGGCTCAGTATTGCGTACGATCGTTTTGTTACAATGTGCGCATTGACCGTTACTCATCACAACATGCTTATTGCTACGAGAATATCGCAAAGTCTTTCCTAGTCCGTAAGCGAAAGATGAACTTAAAACAAGACCTTAAAATAAAATAAATGAATTAAACTAGTTCAACTAGTTCAACGCTGTTAAAAAGAGCGCGGTGTGGTTCAACTCTGCAAGCACTTTTATAAAAGTTAGAGAAAGAGAACGAAAACGGTCAGGCATCGGTAACACAGAGATCCTTTACGCCCGTATACATGTGTACGTAGTGGTAAAAAATGAAAATAGTCAGTCAAATAGAAAAAATTATTGAGCGCTGGTTACAGCGAGTATGATAAATAATAAAAATTACAAATATGAGCACAAGAACTATTTTCACTTTATAACACTGTACACAGCTCGCAGAAGCAATAGAAATATATACTCCGTATGTCCACTTTTGAATTTAAGAGTTTTCACGCCGAGTCACCTAGCCTAAACTGGTCGATGCTTAAGGAAAGTGCTCGACTAGACCCAAGAATGAAATAATAATCACAACACAAATTTACTGCTGTTGAATGCACCTAACAATACAGATGCGCATCGTAATGAGCAGCGCGATCTTAAGTAATTAAAGTAAAAACACCAAAACGAGACGACACTCTCTGTTGCGTGTGAAGACAGTTGACGTCACTGACATGTCAGGATGACGCAGTAAGGCTGGCGGCTGCCTGAATACACCTGGTAGTGAGCGTGCGTAAGTCAGGTAAGTCTTGGAAACCCTGGCTCAATAAAACGAGCCGTGCCGTAATAAAACTTGTAGTGCGCAAGAGCCAGCGAGATCCCGAACCGCCTGCAAAAAGTCTTACTCTCGGAGGAGTACAACATTTTTTTAGCGAAAGCTAAATGCTAAAGGTTGCAAACGATATTGTGAAACGCTTATTTTACAATTTCGCGAGGTCCGATTTATGATTGCTGCACGATAGTATTTCAAAATGACATTCTTTTTGCCGAACTTTATGTCAGCGCTTTCAAGTCGGCACTCTTGAATCATCCGCTTAGCTTGACAAAAAGTATGTCACTGTTCGGTCATTTTAATGATTTTAAAAGTACGTCTACTAGACGTAACAGTCCACCTTGTAGGCGATACCCTTATATTCGCTAAGGGCTCTGCCCCTTGGATAATTTCTCGGAAGTTCGAGCCTCTCTCGTGTACGTTGCTGTGAATATTGCGTAGTGTTTAAGTAAGGTTCCGGTTGTCGCCGGTGCAGTTAATTATTTTGGAGATATTGAGGTCTGAGTATTGGAAAATAATGATCGGTGAATTCATGCTAAATTCTCGGGATTCGGCTAGACGTGCGTCCGCTGCATGCGCTAGAATGCCGATGCCATGAATCTCGAGGGTTTTATGCTTGGCTGTACGGCACTGTATGAAAATTGGTTCGGGCGACATGGTGGAGAATATCCAAGTATTTGCCTGGTGTATTTTCATCTAATACGTGTCTATCAATTGTGTGAGTTTAATGTTTCACTCCGCGATATTACTGACTGTTTGTCTAAAAGTGAACTTAATTTCGCATGTCACGTAATCTCGAATTTCTCTGATCGGCTCTGTTTATTTACAGATGAGGAGGTTCTCGAGTATTTTGCATTTGTTTATTTTTTCTAAAGATAAGAGTATGTAGATTTTGTTGGTGCTTGCAATTGCAAAATAGTGAGATTCTAGCCATATGTAAGCGAAAGTGCTTTTGAGCTGCGAGATGTTTTGGTTTATTGGAATAGGGGACGCTTTGAATAAGTGATATTCTGGAAAATCCAATAGCGGTATTGAAAGATGGTAGATCAGTTGAATGTTTGGAAAGAAGATGGCAAGTTCTGAGATTTTGGTTATTTTTTGTAGAGCGTTGGGGTTGCCGTTGCCGGAAAAAATAATATCATTAACCATGTCTCATACGAGAGCGGCCGATTTCTCTATTAGATTGGGCTGAATAAAGCACGGGTATAGTGCACCTTGCAAGGCGAAAAGAATTGCGTCGGTTAAGATTTCCGTGTCGAGCTTATATTGGAGTACGTTGCTGGTCAGAGCCTCGATCGTTACGAGGATTGAGTCCTGCTTTCGCATTTGGTTCTGTAGGGACGAAAGGCTGCTTACGGTCGCGTTTAATGCCAGAAATTTCTTGCTTAAATCGCTAAATTGTCCTTCGACTAGCTCTGTTTGATTGGCGAGAAGTTGGGTTGTTTTGCGCATGTCGTTTGCTGTGGACCCTATTAGTATTTTTAACTCTGCTTCTGCATTTTAATCTAGTGTACCGAATAACATAAACCATCTCTCCTTCTCTGAAGTGCTGCACATTTAACTTACGGTCATAATAGTATTTGGAGTGGTATTTAGCATGTACAAGATTCATAGTTGCTAGAGCGTGCAGCTGCGTAAAGCTTTCTGTAGCATCTGCTATGTAAATATCGCACGTAAGAAATTAGTATCAAGATGGAAAACTAGAGAGCGTCCTGGATTTTGTCCAAAAACAAGCTCGTGCGGCGTAAACTCTGACGCTTCGTGCTCTGTTGTATTGTATGCGTGTTGGCATAAGGCAACCCATCTGCTCCAATCCGTGCGACCTTCGATGTAGCTTTTTAGATACTTTGTGAGCGTGTGATGCATGCGCTCTATGCTCCCATTGGACTATTTGTCGATGTGGAAGACTGGAGCAAATTTTTGTAGTTGCGGTTTTGCAAATGTATGCCTTGGTCCGTGAGAAGGGCCGCTGGAGGGCTGAAGTAACATCTAATTTTTTCCGTCAGTACCTGTGCTACTGATTGTGCGTGGCGTGCTTAACTAATGGTAGCCCCCTTCTGACTTATCGAGAGGCCCGTAAAAATCCAGCGAAATTTTGTCGAAGGGCTTTGAGGGCATATCTGTTATAATGAGCGGAGGTCGCGTTTTTGCGCGAACTAGCTTCGTTGTCTGGCAGCTTAATCGTAAAATGATCTGTCGCACGTCTGGACGCATGTTACTCCAGTAATAATCGTTGGATATTTTGCTGTAAGTTTTTCTTATACCGCGATGGCCTCCTATTGTAGCCTCGTGATATTCTTTGATTATTTCGTAGCGGTCTTGTACTTGCGGGACCGGCAGATTATTTTGAAAAAAGACGACGACTGCAGTTGCGCCTTCAAAAATTTTATTGAACAGATCGAGCAAAGGTAGACCATTCTGCCAAGGTGAGCATGGCCAGATCTCTGACGACACCGAAGGAACTTATATTTTCCTTTAAGATTTTCTATTTCGATTCTCTTATAAAGGACCCCGGAGGAATCATATGGGATTCTGGTTCCCGGTGAGATTGGCTGAAATTTTGATATGTTGTAGTTTGTAGTCTCCTGATCAAAAGTCGTAATGAGCACAAGTCCCAAAAAATAAGCCGTTTTTGAGAAAATAACGATTAAATGTGCCAATTTCGACGAAGGTTATTAGAGACACCAAGCGCGCAACTTCAGACGGTCGTCGAGCGCAACAAGTTATTTTTTACATAACCCAATTTTACATTACCATTATTTTACGTTGGCAACGAAGAACTCGTGGAGACGTCCAGAGAGCCAACAACAACGACAATGGTAATTCGCAGTATGTTTCCCCGGACTCGTGCAACCGCGTCGTTAGAATGCCACGGCGGCAATAGCGACAATACAAAAAATAAAGACACACATACAGAGTTTGTATTGCTTTTCTCGGTGTTTGCCGAACGTGAATTTTTGACTAAGCTATAAGTTTAAGAGTCTGCTAGGCTATTGACATCGAGAGAAATACTCTCGGAGGGATTCTCGATCGTCGAGAAATACTCTCGGAGTGGTACTCGATCGTCGAGAAATACTCTCGGAGGGATTCTCGATCGTCGAGAAATACTCCCGGAGGGATTCCCGATCGTCGAGAAATACACTCGGAGGGATTCTCGATCATCGAGAAATACTATCGGAAAGATTTTCGATCGTCGAGAAATACTCTCGGAAGGATTCTCGATCGTGGAGAAATACTTTTGGAGGGATCCTCGATAGTCGAGAAATACTCTCGGAGGGATTTTCGATCGTGGAGAAATACGCGATCGTGGAGAAATACTCTCGGAGAGATTCTCGATCGTCGAGAAATACTCTCGGAGTGGTTCTCCATCGTCAAGAAATACTCTCGGAGGATTTCTCAATCGTCGAGAAATACTCTCGGAGGGATTTCCGATCGTGGAGAAATACCCGATCGTCGAGCAAACAACGATTCTACCACTCACAAATATAACACCTCAATAATCTCCACACAATACTGAAAGTTAGCAAATGATGTTCTAGTACGCATCTTATGACTGTGTATTTTAAACAAAACATTATTCTAACTTGTAATTCATCGATAATAAACAAATTACTTAATTCACGCTAAAATACTCTCGGAGGGATTTTCGATCGTGGAGAAATACGCGATCGTCGAGAGATACTCTCGGAGAGATTCTCGATCGTCGAGAAATACTGTCGGAGGGATTCTGGATCGTCGAGAAATACTCTCGGAAGGATTCTCGATCGTCAAGAAATACTCTCGGAGGATTTCTCGATCGTCGAGAAATACACTCGGAGGGCTCCCTGATCTTTGAGAAATACCCTCGGAGGGATTCTCGATCGTCGAGAAATACTCTCGGAGGATTTCTCGATTGTCGCGAAATACTGTCGGAGTGGTTCTCCATTGTCGAGAAATACTGTCGGAGTGGTTCTCCATTGTCGAGAAATATTCTCGGAGGATTTCTTGATCGTCGAGAAATATTCTCGGAGGGATCCCCGATCTTTGAGAAATATTCTCGGAGGGATCCCCGATCTTTGAGAAATACTCTCGGAGAGATTGTGGATTATGGAGAAATAGTCTCGGAGATATCTTCGATTGTCGAGAAATACTATCCTTAGTAATTGTGCTGCTGTGGGTTTGACATTCATTATGCTAAATACTCGATCCTGATAAATCTTGCATTTGCTGCACCGAAACTGGCTTTGACATTGTTGACGGAAAAAGACATTTCTTTGAAATGATACTAAAATCATGAATTATATTGTCTAAAAATGTTCAATACACATTATATACATATACAAGTTGACTTAAATATAGTTATCTAATGTGCGATATAATGGCAGTTCATTAGAAATTAAATGTTGATTTATTTTAGCGTAACGACAACTGCTTGAGTTTTAAGGGACCGGAAAATAAAAAACGGTGTAATTGTAAAAGTTATTTACTTTCTCTTATGAGAAAAAAACACGCTAATTGCGGCAGTATATCAATATTGTTTTGTTTTATGAATCACCTTATTGCTATTAGACAAGAAGGCTAAATAAGTGGGATTACGAAGAGTATAAATGGAATAAACGTTTTTTTCTAACCGATGCCGTTCAAAAAGTGATCTTCGTCGAGGTTTCACGGCGCTTCCTGCGTCAGTCGTGTTGCCTTCTTGCGTGTGTTCTCCTAGGTGAAGGCTGGATTGGAGGTCACTTCATGCCTCAGTGCATGCCGAACGGCGCTGCTGAGAGCAGAATGTAGGGCTAAAAGTGTACTCCTGTTATATGCAAGTGAATGTAATCCCCCGAGCCATTTACAAAGATGTGGCAGTAATCTACAGAGTGAGAGCAGTAATATAGGAATACCACATGTCTGTAGCGCCTGGGATCCCGCGATCCGTGCCTTTAACCCCAGAGCATACATGCTCAACTATTTCAGTCTTATAAAGGAATAAAACAAACAGTTGCTCGGCGGAAACGAGGGGACGTCGTCACAGCGGTGCATATTGGCGTGAGGGTCTGCGCAGCAGTCGCTCGGCCTGTAGAAGCGAAATCTGCCTCGGTACAAGGAAACGGAGGACGGCGGATCTTCGGAGGGGGGCTCGGCGCACTGTGCCTTTGCGGAACGCCCTCGAATATCTCTGAAGCGTCGAATTGGTCTGGATCATTGTCGAAAAACTGGTTGCATAGGGTTTCCTGTTCCGCTTCCTCTTTTATTGAGAGCGGAAGTTCACTGCTGTTACCTGGTTGACCGGGTGTGTGGGTCGGAGCCCTTGAGAGGGCTAATGCACTCGCTGGATTTTCCCATTTGTGACCTTGTGTGCAAGCTCATGTCGACGTCGCAGTCCGGCAACAGCTGATAATACTGCTGGCAGGCGCTGCAATCGATGGAGGGCATTATAGCTATGCCTGCGTGGGATAATTTGCGCTCATCAATCTGCGGGGCGTCGATCTCTCGGATGTTTACTTGTAGGCCGTTTCTCCTTCTATGTTGTGCCCTTGCAGATCGAGGATAAGCCTTATGTGACATTCGCCGGCTAATTCGAGTAAAAGTTGACGGAAGGTCGTAAACTCTGTTGTCTTTATTTTTGCTTGCGGGATATCGGAGTGCGGAGCCGCGATCTTTGTCTGCAACGTGATGGGTTTGCTGTTCTTCTTGATGGCCTGAATCTCAGCAGAGTGCAAGTGGTGTGGCTGAACGTTGATTATTTCAATGCCGTGAGCCTGTAGTCTCGCAGCTAAGTAGTTCTACGCGTGGTATGGAGATCTGTGTTAGTTTGTCGCTGATATTGATACACTCAGCGTAAACGAACCCATTGTAATTATCAGCTGTGAAATTGCCGAAAAAAATTTTTGGTTCTAAATTTTGCAAAGGCACTCAGTCTATTTTTTCGTTATTATTTGACACATGTGCATAGATTATCCGCCGCGCCTTTGCGGGGATTCTGAAAGGAGGGCTATGTGGGGGAGTGTGTGCGGTAGCTGGATAAATATTTGGAGGATGGAACTGTTGGGGGCCGGCGCTTTGCCTTTCATAAGGTGATCGATTTCGTAGAAATCTATGAAGGACGTCTAAGTTGTTTGCTGAATCGGTTGTGTGTAACTTGTAGGTATTGCACTGTTGTATGAGCCATTGAAGGATGTACTGGGTCGCGGTATGGGTGCGCGTACTTGCTCTTTCGCGGAGATGGTGTTGACGGTAGTGCTGGCTTCGCCGGCGCTGTGCTGAGCGGATGGTCATGTGAGTTGTCCGAATGGTCGCCCGTACTTTCTTGCTGTTCGACTGCGATGATAGATTCTCGGCAGGGGCGGAAGCGATGTTACCAGGATTAAGGGAGTAGTCCTCTGCCTGCGCCTGAACGAATTTCTGCACTAAATCGTTGTTGTTCGAATATGAGTGGAAAGCCGGCATGGAGTCTAGTATGGGCCGCGTGCATGGGAAACTCGTCCGTATACGTAATCGCATTTGCGTGTGTCCCGGCTAAATAATTGAGGAGCGTGCTCCTACCCACGGGACTTAAGTGGCACAAAACGCTCTGCATCGGCATGCAACTGATGCTAAATGCATACACGTCACTTCTTAAATCAGCCTTACTTTGATACCTGCCAGGTGATCGAGACGAGGAGCGTTTGGTCTTATCGTTTTTTGAAAAACCGAACATATTGGCGAATGACATGTTTCGGATCGAAGATGAAGATGTTCAAATAAAATGCGAGCAATGGTTGTAAATGACTGTACAATGGGGGTGAGAAGCTGTTCCCGATCAAGTTAAATAGTTTGTGAAAACTGCCAATTGCACTTTTGGGATGCAGGGCAGTGGAACTCCTGGGCGCGAATTACCCAACAGAGTACAAGCAATATTTGCGTGCACAGGTACTTACGATGGCAGCGTGAGTGCTGTAAGCTGGAAAAGCATGGCGTGACGGCAAATGAGGCATTAGTCGTCCTTCCTATCCTTCCCGTCAAGTTCTAGGCTTCCACTTAGCCTCTACGACCTTCCTGTTTCTCTGGATGTGATGTTATAGTTTAGCGGCGCACGCTTGACGAAAAATCCTAACTAGTTGTTGCGTAGCACCGATGCGTGGTCTCGATGTAATGGCTGAGTTACGCCTGCTAGATGAGGGTCCCAAAATCCTCGTTCGCGAGGGCCACAAGGGATACCAGTTTCTTGCGTGAGGTGAGATTGTTCGAACTCGCGGGATATTCAAAGGCAACAGAGTTGCTTCCGAATACAACAGGAGTATTGGGAGAAAAAACGAGACAACGGTTGCGGGTGATTGCTGTTTATTGCGCGCGCGAGAGAGAGAGAGAGAGAGAGAGAGATAGATGTCTTGAAGGTGTGCGTGGTTCGAAGGTAGCCGGGAGTCTGTCTGAATACTATCGAAGCAGCGCGCGGCGAAAATCGTTAGCTCAGCGCTACATGCGCGAAACCAGCCGGATGTAGGTATTGGGTGACCAAGAGTCCACGGGAGCGAGCTTACTTCCGTAAGAATATACATATTTTCTACATTCAACTCCTTCATTTTAGACATACGAAATTTAGAAAACTGTAACCTATACCTAAATTCCCTTATCTAAATTAGGCGAATCCTCGAGCTCAGGTGGGATTTCATACGAATTCTTAAAGTACTTACCGGATATTGCAACAACATATTTAAACACACTATTTAACAAAATGAGGCATTAGTCGTGTCATTATGAAGGCATAATTCCAGATTCATGAACTAATTCAGTCTCGAATGATTCATAAAATGGGCAACAAGTGCGACTCCTCTAATTATAGGATGACCTCTCTAGTCAGTACAACATTCAAAATCTTTACACAGATATTCTATTATAGATTAGTAAGCTGGGTAGAAACTCTCGGACTTCTACTTGAATCATAATCGGAATAGACAATATATTTGTTCTTAACTCCATTATAAAAATATAATCAAGTAGGGTTAGAGACAAATTTGTTGCCCTCTTTGTGGATTCTAAACGTGCTTTGGATTCTTTTTTTTTTTTTTTTTTTTAACCTCGCCATGTTTGTGCTCCCATGTGGTGCTAATCGACGACGGGGGTCTGCGGTGTGTTTGTAAACAAAGCACATGTAATTTTTACAGAGGTGCTTGTATCAATCGGCAGAGACTAGGATTCGAACCCGGGTCACCGGCGTGGGAATCCGACACTCTACCGACTGAGCCGCCGCAGGCCCTGCTTTGGATTCTCTTTCACACAAAATGTTGTGGGAAAAGCTAACAAAAATTGGCTTAAGCTAAAGAGTATTAAAGATTATAATAAATTTATATGAAAAAACAACCGTTTGTGTTAGAGGTAGCAGCAGAGCACACAACAAATAAGAGTTACCAAAGGAGTTCTGCAAGGCGAGATTCTGAGTCCTCTGCTGTTTGTCTTATTTATAGCTGACTTAGAAAATTTCTTAAAAGATAAAGAGAGAAAGGGCGTTTCTATTAATCGTTTACGTGAAATACTCATGTAATCATACGTAGATGATTTACTTTTACTCGCCGACTCTTACACAAACATGAAAAAAATCCTTAAACACTTGTAGGAATATTGCGATATTAATAAACTCGATTTAAACGTCACCAAAACAAAAATAGTTATTTTCAAATGCGACCATGGTCATGACAAAAAATACAAATTCAACTGCGGTAATTTCCCAATAGAAGTTGTCAAAGAATATAATTATCTCGGCATAACGTTTACCCGACCTGCCCTTTTTAGAAAAACCTCCGCTGCTGCCATTCAAAAAGCCAACATAGCTGGAAGAGCAACTTTATCCCTTATACACTCTATCAAACCAGACTCGCGAAAAGTCTATGAGAAACTATTCACGATTATAGTTTCAAATTCATTAGTATATGGAGCACTGATGTGGAGATTTGTAAAAACACGATTAACTTTATCAAGAAAATATTAAACTTACCAGAAGATCGCTATCCAATAATGTGTTCTAAGAGACTAAAAGAATGGGCCGAGAGTGAAACTTAATTAATTATGTATAACTGGGCAGGACACGTAAAAAATAATTTCTTTAAATTCATAAACTGGTTGGATAAATAGCACATTCGATTCCTACAATTATTAGAAACCAACAAAGAGTCACTAATTTTATCATATAAAAATAAATTATTTGAAGAGAGTATGAAAAATAAATCATAATCCTCGACACTATACTTTTTTCCGTATCTAGCTGTTACTCCGTAGACCCAAGAATAATTGAAGTTGAGAATTTCTTTCGACTACCTTCGCACTATTGACTAAGTTAGATTAAGTAGTAATATTAATATCGGGTACCACGTAGACTCAAAAAAAATTGTAATAAATTCGAAGTCTTTATGCGATTGGTGTAGTACGGAAAATAATTTGATACATATCTTATTTGAGCGCCCTGCGTATTAAGAGGAAATAAATAATTTTTCTTTATCTAATGTACAAATCATTTTTACAGCGCCATTATTAGTCACTTATTTGTGTAACTTAAATTTTCATACAGTCAAGAGATTTGTAAACTTTACTATTTGTAAAAAGTATGCGAGTGAAAAATACTTTGATAGAATCTATAAAAATATTGAGTGAATGTTAGCAACGGAACTTTAGAACTCCTCTTTTGATATTATTTATGAGATCGCTTATTTAAACATTGATATACGAGTAACATCAAATGAATACAAGTTGCGATATACCTGAGTATTTATTTATTTATATATAATTATTTATTTATATATGTATAGCATGATTGTAACAGATCACCCGAAACCTTCTATATAGCCTAATAGAGCATAAAACAAATAAGATTACATTACATTTGTCAATATATATATATATATATATATATATATATATATATATATATATATATATATCTATGCTTTCGCGGTACCATAATCAAATAATTTATTTATGATACCACTATTTCTTTTATTTTTACTATATTTTAATTTTTATACTAAATGCTATTATTAAGGATATCTTACTTGTTATTGGAAGTGACGTTCCTGCGGGAGTACAGTTACCACAATATGTCACGCACCTCACAGCTATTCTAGAAAGATGAGAAAAATGTAGAAAATGAAAATCCAATTGTACAGATACCTTACAATAAATTGTCATAATATATATTGGAGATTATTTCACAAATTTTAAATTTATTATATTTTAGAATCTACACTATATTAAAATTCTATATGTGAGTAAAACTGTAAAAATCACTTACAACTAGTAAATCATGCTATAATAATTTTTATTTGACGGTATATATGTTATAAAAGGTTTAATATTACATATAGCCAAAAAAAATTGTTAAACTAATATTTTTAATAATAAAAAAGCACATCAAAAGTGACCGTCCGTCCGTCCGTTACGCTTATAAATTACAAATTGTACATATTCATATATTATGTTACTTAAATATATTTACGTTATTATTTGTTGATAGTTAATTAGTAAAGAAGCATATATATACATATATCATATAAAAATCCAAGATTGCTCCAGATGAAATGCATGCTGCGAATGATTTTTTGTACAAATATTATTTTTTTTTCGAAATCATTAATTTATGAATGCATATCGATAAATGCTATATGTATTCATGCATATTACACGATTTTATCGGCAGATTTGGTCCAGATGAAATGGATGCTGCAAATATTTATTTGTACGAATATTATTTTTTTTTTAAATCATTACTTTATGAATGCATAGCGATAGATGCTATATGTATTCATGCATATTACAACATTTTATCCGCAGATTTGGTCCAGATGGATTGGATGCTGCGAATGATTATTTGTACAAATATTAATTTTTTTTAAATCATTACTTTATGAATGCACAGCGATAGATGCTATATGTATTCATGCATATTACAAGATTTTATCTGCAGATTTGGTCCAGATGAAATGGATGCTGCGAATGATTTTATAAATTTTATAATACTTTATATTATATTAAAACTTTATATTTGGAGCGATTTTGTAAAAATCCTCCGGAACTGGTAAATTATTCTTGCATTTTATATATTTGACGATATATATATATATATGTTAAACATCCTAATATATTATATTACCGAAAAAAAATATGTTTCATTCTTTATTTTGAAAAATGTGACCATAAATAACTTCTTTTCACAGATGTTACAATAATTTTTGTACCGTTCCGATGTCGTACTATTGGGAGTGTGTGTCTGAAATCACCAAACATCACAATTGTTTTCCACCAAAAAGATCATCATTTTTGCATACATCTCTTATATTACATGTTGGTTGTTCGTTTATATTCAATGGTAATTTAAATGTACTGTGCACAGCTTTTGCATTAATTAATAAATTAGCAGCAATACCAGGCCATTGTAATGTACGATACGTTCATTGAAATTAGATTTTTAACAATAACGTTATGTAAATAACTTTTACCGCTACCATCGGGACCATCAATAAAATAATATTTATTTCCAATATTATTAATAGTAGCATTTATAATAAGGTCATATATTTTTTTTATCAACAGTTTTATTTATAACTGATGATGTATAAATATGTAATTTAAATATATAAAATAAATATATTTTTCAAGATGTATATGATATTTCAATTTTGTTGTCATATATACAGATGTTAAAAAAACACGTTTTTCTTATTAAATGATTGGCTTCAACTCAACCATAAAACACATATTGCCATCTAAAGAAAATATGTATTTATTGTGTATGTTGACATAAATAAATGTAATTTTGGCGATTACTCAGCCATACAAATATTAAGTAAACACTGTTTTATTATTAATAATTGACCTTAACTCAACCATAAAACACATATTATTCATCTACAGAAAATAAGTATTATTTGTGTATATTAATATAAATAAAAGTAATTTTGGCGATTACTCAGCCATTGTTTATACAATTCATATTTCAATAATTCTTTAAAATCATTTTAATTCATATTTATTAATACAAAATTTGAAATTCATAGAAATATATTATAATAAATATATAAATTCCTAACAGTGTTAACTTTGGCGATTACTCAGCCAAAAAATGTTTTTCGGATGTTGTCTTTGACAAAACGACATATAATTTTCCATGGCTAAAGATGAGTATTTATAAATATAAATCAGATTATTAAAATTTAGTAAAAATATAATTTTAGTGACAACTCAGTTAATATTTATACAATTTATATTTTAATGGTTTTTAGAATAAAAAAAATTGGAATTCATATGCTTTTTATACTTTAATATAATATATATATATATTATATATATAATATATAATATATATAATATATATTAATTTAATAATATTATTTAATTTAATTTTTATTATTTAATATAATATATATAAATATATATTAATTTTTAGTAATGTAATTTTGGCGATAACTGAGCCAATATTTACACAATTTATTATAATTTCAATAACTCTTTAAAATTATTTTAATCCATATTTATTAAGATAAAATTTGAAATTCATAGAAATATACTACGATAAATATGTAGATACGTAACAACGTTAATTTTGGTGATTACTCAGCCAGTATCGATACAATTTATATTTCAATAATTTTAAATAATGTATATTTATTTAAGCTGTTATATCCCCGGAATCTTTTTGTTTTTTCCCATTTTTTTATTGGCTTAAATCTTGCCAAAACAATCCTAGAATCAAAACCTACAACGACCAAGTACCAATTTGAATTCAAAATTTTTTTAAATCAATTTTTTCCAAACAGCTTTGATGCTCCAAAATCACAATTTTTGCTTATTTTAGCGATGCTCGCTTTTTTGAATTTCGCGGCTTTAGAAATTAGTAGAAGTTACCTACGATCGATATCGTGTTTTAAATTTAAATTATAGAGGTCGCTACATGACATTACGACGGTTACAGCGTCTTTACAGCACGTGTTTACTCACACTTGCCCTGTGTTTAGTCGATCAGCCGTTCTCGTTGTTTACGTTATTATTTTGAGTTTTGCTTTACTTTTTAACTGTGAATTATATTTACAAGTACTTAATTATGAGTGAAAAGGTATACAGTTGCCGCAAAGGCAGTAAAACAAGAAGTACAAGTACAAAACGGAGTAAAATTAGTAATCGATGCCCGTCTAACCGCCATTCGTTCGAAGGCGATTCGGAGCACGTTAGTACCTCGGCTAAGAAATTAAAAACTACTGATTTAGACCGTGACCGCGATGTTGATAATAATTTCAGCTACTGTTTCATCAATTTTTTCGCTGTATTTACTGCTCTTTCTAAATTAGTAGCATGCAAAAAATGTAATGGTGACGTGCGGTTTTTAAAGTCGAACAAGCGTGGACTAGGCTTCAAAATTATTGTGTCTTGTTCGAACTGTGGTAATGCTGATATTAACAGCTGTGCTGTAATAAATGGCCGTGCTTATGAGATCAACTGCCGTATTATTTTAGCTATGCGCATCATAGGCATGGGCATCAACGGTATAAAAAAGTTCTGCTCTATGATGGATCTTGCAAAGCCTGTTTTTCAAACAACTTACAGTAAGATCATATCTAATATCGTCACTGCTACTTCATCTGTTCGAATTATATCTATGAAAAAATCAGCGATTAAAGAAAGAGAAATTTCTATCAAACCAGGTGAAAAAGAAAGTCTCACGGTGTCAGGCGATGGATCTTGGCGAAAGAGAGGGTTTACGTCTTTGTTCGGATTGGTGACTTTGATTGGTTGGTACACTGGCAAGGTATTGGATGTGTGTGTAAAATCTAAGTACTGTAAAGGGTGTGAATATTGGCAAAAAAAGAAAGTACTGCTGAATACGAAGAGGTATACCCTTCACACAAACAGAACTGTGATGCCAACCATAAAGGTAGTGCCGGGAAAATGGAGATCGACGCAGTTATAGAAATGTTCAAATGCTCAGAAAAACTTCATAATATCAAATATTTGAAATATATCGGCGACGGCGATTCAAAACCATATAAAGGTATAGTCGACTCAAAACCTTATAAAGGTTTCATCGTCGAAAAAAAATAATGTGTCGGATACGTTCAGAAGCGCATGGGAACGCGTCTGCGCAATTTGAAAAAAACAACGAAAGGTCTTGGCGGCCAAGGAAAGTTCACCGGAAAGTTCATCGATGAACTTTCTATTTATTACGGACTTGCTATTAGGAGAAACTACGATTCAGTCGAAAAAATGCGGAATGAAATTTGGGCAACGTTACTTCATAAAATGTCGACGAAGGAGAATACACAGCACGAGAAGTGTCCCGTCAGAGTAGACTCTTGGTGTTCTTGGCAGCGCAGTACAGCGCTTGGTACACTTGTAACGTACGAGCACAGGAGTCCAATGCATGAGGATGTTTTTAACGCAATAAAACCCATTTATAATGAACTCAGCTCCAACAACCTTCTGTCACGCTGCTTGGGTGCGTATACTCAGAACAATAACGAGTCGTTTAATGCTGTAGTGTGGTCAATTGCTCCAAAGACGCTCTCAAGCGGTAAAACTATAGTTGACATTGCGAATGACGTAGCCGTTATTATCTTCAATGACGGCTTCTCGGGTCTGTTTGCCATTTACGATGCTCTTGGGTTGACTGTTGGACCAAACATGTACGAGTTCTGCGTGGAAACGGACGCCAATCGCGTCAAAACCGCTGAGCATCGTTCCATAATGCACTTTTTCCATATCGGCTTCCCACTGTTGATGCTTTGCATTTTTGGATTTATTTTTGGCTTTATTTTTTTGACTTTATTTATTTAACTTTATTTTGGCTTGTTTTTTTGCTGGTTTATTTAAGTTCGAGTTAGAGTTTGGAGTTGAAGTCAGCTAAGCCAATGATGCAAAGCAACCTGAGAAAAAGTTCCCCAATGATGTTTACCGTAGAATTCCCCTTGGTACTGCGGGACGAAATATTATATTTGGATGTTGAACGGGGAAGAGTCGCTATTCAGAGAAATGTGAATACCTAGTCCGTAGGTGACTTAGTAGATTACGCCAGAACGCGGAAGCTTAACTCGTATTGTGGAGACATAGTGTTACGAGATAGAGTCGAGCGGTGTGAAATGAGATGAGTATATGGTCCAAATTCGGCCAACTGGAACCCCGAGACGGACGACGATCATACGCAGCTGCATAATTCTACCATGTATCAGAGTTCTATCGAATTGTTTCCATCGACTTCCGCGTCGGCGTCAATGCCCATTCCAAATCGAGCCACACCAGCTGATTCTAATCTACCGATGCTACCGACTGAACAGAATCCCCGATTGATGTTACCGACGGGTCAAACATTAGGGTCGTACCGTGACCCAATTACGTTAAATAGCTTTATGACGTTCATTCATATTTGTCTGTCGTTCCTCCTAGTTCTGGGATAGTAAGGTCGGATAATAACCAAAATACCGTAGCAGGAATGAGTAGACTTTCGTTAAATCCACAAGCGCAGTCGACCGCGCTTCCTCGAAATTTCGTAGCAGATGTTCGTAGAGAGGAGTTACAAGAGAGGAGTAGTGATCCAATACGGTCCACCCCTAAGTTGCAATGGCCCGCAGGTCAGTCGCATGGAACGGGTGGACATTTAACTCGTGTATGTTGGACAGTGGATCAAACTTCGTACGTAAAGGTATCAGAAAGGCGTGCTACCGGACTAACTAGAATAGTCAGCGAAGGTAACTTGCCTTTTCGATCACTTAGTGTTCCTGGGGTCTCTTCAGTGCTAAATGCCCCTGCTATAGCTAACGTTCCAGCTGTAGTCACGACTGAAGCATCACCACCGGCAGATGAACGATCAATCGCTCATAACTCCGCTTATATTAGCGCAACTGAGCCAATGAATAATTCTGCGTCGTTTCATCGGACCAGTAGGAATACTGGCTATCAACCTCAAAATAGTACAGTATTAGAAAATAACAGGTCGAGTTTAGATAGTCAGAGGTTAGGTAGTACGAATCCCCTTCCAATGTCTAACAATTCACGGCAAGAGTCGGTTCATATAGTACACCCATCCATACAGAGTTTTAGTGATAGGTTAAATGGTGTAGCCTCCCAGCATGAAGAAGGAAATACACCGCTAGATGATATTTTACCGTCTTCGATTCAACCCCCTGCCCCAGTCAACCTCAACCGCCATGGAGATCCGTATTAAATGATGCATTTTCGATTCCAGATGATAATGTTCCACAATTTCCCAGTAGTTCGCAATTTCCCCCTAGTAGTACTGGATTAAGAAATAGGTCAAACCCAAGATACATAACGAGTGAAATACAGCTAAATTGGCCAAACAGACAACCTGTAGAGCCAGTATGGACAAATCCTACTCCAAACTATAGTATTCAGCCTATAGTTCCCATTAATTTCACCGGTTCCATTTTAGATAACTCCTCGTTTATGCGTTCTAAGCAAATAGGTGAGTTGTTGAAAAGATGGCATGTCTCATTCCGAGGAGATTATAGGGCCTACCCGGAAGGTTTCCTATCGAATTTGAGAGAATGCAGTGAAGCTAATGGATTGACGCTCGCTGATATTATTTCTGCCCTAACACTTTTGAAGCCGAAGATTTTATGTGGTACAAGCGGGAAAGTGAAACCTGGCAGACGTTCGCAGAGCTCGAAGACGCATTTCGACTACAGTTTGGGGTGAACAACAAACAAGAATGGCTGAGTCAAATAATTGAACAATGAACGCAGGCTCCAGACGAAGAGATCAGTACGTATCTCAATAAGTTTCGATCTTTGCTCGATCAGGTGCGGCCACCTATGCCTACTAGACTACAACTGGATAAGACCTATAACAATTTCCATTCAAGGTCCTGGAAGTATATAAGTAGAGATGATTTCCGCGAGTTTCGGGAACTTCAGAGGTTGGGTAAGCGAGTTGAAGGTAGACTGATGCAAGGGCGAGCCTACAAACCTCCTCCAACTTCTGCCGAGCTATGGTTGCCTTTCGCCACAGCTGCGCCACCTAAGCCCTCGAAGTCAAGCAGACTTGCCGCGATTAAGCAGTTCGACCCACTAGCTATTCCAGAAATAGCTACGATTTATCCGGAGTCACTAGTCCGAAGTTCACGCCGTCGAGACAGTTCTCGAGCCTCTAACGAGTCTCGCAATAGAAGCAATTCTAGGGTATCTAGGGAGAGTTCCCAGGGACGTAAGAAGGTCTCGCCAAGTAAAATCGAACAAGTCTAGCGGGGAATCCATCGAAGAGTGGAAAAAGAAGGAAGCTTGCTTCTATTGTGGAGAATTAGGGCATTGGAACCAGGAGTGCCCAAAGGGATTTCAATGTTATGGTTGTGACTCACCAAATGTGAGACGACGTGATTGTAGTAATTGCAAAAAGAAGTTGTCGGAAAACGCGCAATCAGAGAAGTAATAGGAGCCCGTGCTGCTCTGAAAAATTGATCACTGTGTTCCACTAAGGTTGTTGATGATGTTGCTGTAGCAAACAGCTACAGCACGATCTGGTGTATAGTTAGTAGTAAGTCTGGTAGTTTAGCTTTAGAAAAGGACGATTCCAATTCTTCGATTCCGTCAACTGTAGTTTCCCTTAATCAAAGTGATTCCAATAGTTCGCAGTTAGGGTCTGAAGAGGTTGTTGTCGTTCCTTCGATTAGTCGTAAGGTTCGTTGGAGTATTAGGGCTAATCGAGTTAAGCATCGAAAGGTTGGAGTCCCTAGATGCAAGCGAAGTTTTAGAAGTAGTAAAAAGTCGAAACTACGTTCGGCGAGTCGTAGATGTAGATTTCGAGTTCGAAGGCGAAAGCTTGCCGTGGTGATTCCGTCGGAGGTGGATGAAATGGAGTGTGCACAAGAGAGTAGTAGTTTATCGCCGATAGTAAGCACTAAAGCGGTGACAGGCTCCAAATTAGATGCGTCGGAGTCAGAGCAGCCAGCTGAAGTTAAAGTCATTGAGCCGAATAAAATGCTCGTCTGTATTGACGATTGTGTAGTGGCCAATGCTTCAGCTGCAGCTTTTCACTGCAGGCGTCTGCGTAAGCAGCGCCTTTTTAAAGGTAGTCGGCATTGCATTGCCAACTAGCTGATAGTTTTAAAATCGGGCAATGTAGTCCTATCGCACCTCAGCCAACCTCGCCACTAGACGTTTCCACTAATATCGCTCCTGTTTCGCTTATTCAGATAAGTAACACTGACGAACCAATAATGTTTTTGAACATCGAGTTAAACGGGATTAAGATGTACGCAATGTTGGACAATGGATCAGTCCACTCCCATTTAGGACGAAGAGTTAGTCACCATTTTAAAGAGATCGCGAAACCTTTCACTGCCGCAGTAGCAGTCGCCGATGGAGGAGCCGTGCCAATCCAAGGCATCGTTCATGCCGAGCTTACTGTAGATGGTGATACTGAAGTGATTCCATTTCGAGTATCGGACATGTTGCAGTGAGATTGCATTCTTGGAATCGATTTCAAGCGGCTATTCAAAATAAAAATCGATTTTGAAAATGACACTTGGTGGACTCCGTGATGAGTAGTATATCAATTTTACCCATATGGGAAAGATTCCCAGTGTCTACCTGCTTTATCCAGCTTGAGTGGCTTAGCTCCCGCTACAGCTGATCAGCGTCAGCAAATAGACTCTTTATTGGATGAACTAGTGCCACCCCCAGCGGAATAATTGGAAGCTACAACCTTTGCTAAGCATCGGATAGATGTGCAAGGTGCCGAGCCTATTAAACAGCACATAAGACGATATGCACCCAAAATGATGCAAATAGCTAACGCTGAAATGGATCGTATGTTAGCTGAGGGTATTATTGAGCCATCAACGAGTGCTTGGTCAAGTTGACCAGTGATAGTACCAAAAAGCAATGGGAAGTATTGGTTCTGCATAGATTATAGGAAGTTGAACCGTGTCACCAGGAAGTCGGCCTACCCATTGAGGAATATGGAAGATATATTAGACAGCCTCGATCGAACCAAGTATATAACAAAACTGGACTTGACTCAAGCTTATCACAAACTACTCATGGAAGAAGATAGTAATGAGTTTACTGTCTTTAGTGTACCGGGCCGTGGGTTATTCCACTTCATCCGGATGCCCTACGGATTAACTAACGCCCCGGCCACGTTCCAGAAATTAATGGATTCCTTATTTGGACCAGGTTGGGAACCCTATGTCTTCGTCTATCTTGACGATATCATTATCGCAGCATCTACCTTCGAAGAACATGTGTTTTGGCTCCGCCGAGTCTTAGAAGTGTTACGGAAGGCTAATCTACAAATTAATCGGGAGAAGTCTGAGTTCTGTTGCCCCGAAGTAAAATACTTAGGCTATGTCGTCAACGAAGAAGGTCTAAAGACGGACACTGACAAAGACAGACCGATTATGGAATATCCACCACCTACCAACCTAAAACAACTTCGCCGTTTTCTCGGGATGGTAGGGTGGTATAGCTGGTTTATACCTAACCTAGCACAACTCAAGATGCCTTTAACCAGTTCACTCAGAAAGCGTGTGAAATGGTTCTGGGGAGAAGAACAGCAGGCAGCATTCAAAATGCTTAAGCAATGCCTGACTGAAGCTCCTGTCCTAGCTCGATCCAAGATGACGGAGCCTTTCACACTGCAAACTGACGCTACCGACTTTGCCGTCGCTGGAGTATTGACACAGTTAACGGATGGTGAAGAGCACCCTATATACTTTGTACCGTATACTATCCAAGGCCGAAAGAAACTATACCGTCACCGAGAACAAGTGCCTGGCGATGTTATGGTCGATAGATCGACTGAGAGGGTATCTCCAAGGAGAGCATTTCTGAGTTATCACTGACCATTCCAGTTTGCAATGGTTACATAACCTAAAGGACCCTACGGGGCGATTAGCAAGATGGAACACCCAATTACAGGCCTAAAACCTTACCTTCGAACACCGGAAGGGAGTGCTTAATAAAGTCCCAGACACTTTGTCTAGAGCCATGGAAGAACAACCAGATCTATCTGCTTTAGCTCCTACTGGAGCTTGAGCTACAGCTGCATCATCAAACTGATCCTTGGTACAAAAGACGATTAGGAGTGCGTAAATTTCCGCACAAATATCCTGATTACAAAGTAGAAAATGGCCTATTATATGCCCATAGGCCTAATCGTCTTATTGATCCATTGATGCCACACACAAACGCCTGGAAATTGGTATAACCCGAAGCTGACCGAAAGAGGGCTCTCTGTGAATCCCATGACACGCCCCAAGCGGCACATTCGGGAATTGAGAGAACTTTCGGAAGGTTGGCCACGTATTACTACTGGCCTGGATACTACTATGTCGTATGTTGATAAAAAACCCGAGTCTAAACGTGGATACCGCTATATCTTAGTGATCGAAGATCAGTTCACAAGATTTGTCGAGTTAAAACCCCTACGGCAAGTCAACGCTAAAAACATCTTAGCTTCGCTTGATGAATTGACCATCAATCGACTCGGGTGCCCTTATTACGTAGTATCGGATCGAGGTCGCGAGTTTTTTAACGATCAGGTACATAAACGACTAAAAGAATACGGGATTAAACCAGAGCGGGTAAATCGCAATCTCCGTCCCATGGTTAATGTATACCTTAAGCATGATCATAGGGAATGGAATCGACACCTGGGTGAGATCACGGTCACGTTAAATAACAGCATTCACACGTCGGTTAAAACCACACCTTCATTTCTGAATTTCGAAGAGTCTAGCATATGGCGTATATTATACCATCCCTACCCCACAACGAGACTCTAACTAACTAAATTAACACAGAATTAACTAACGCGAGCACACACTATTCCGTAACATCCTAGCATTCCGCTTTCCCACCCTGAAACAGACAAACAGAAGAATCAGTCCACGCACTAGCACTTATTACA
Source organism: Gastracanthus pulcherrimus (assembly GCA_949152435.1). Taxonomy (NCBI): domain Eukaryota; kingdom Metazoa; phylum Arthropoda; class Insecta; order Hymenoptera; family Pteromalidae; genus Gastracanthus; species Gastracanthus pulcherrimus. The sequence goes on along the minus strand of OX424575.1, from coordinate 135,891,586 downwards.
GAAGAAAAAGATCACCAGCTGGCAGAGATTAATAGTTCAAGAAACCCATAGCCTTGTTAGTACTCCTAGTTGCAGCCACAGATCCACCTATAGCTTCATCGCAGCCCTTAGATAGCTGAAGTGCACAAGCATGCAGCAGAATGAAATGATCCGGAGTCTCGCCTCAAATGCCAGGGAAAGGGACATCTCTGGAGCGCTTCAGCCTAGCAAGACACATGATAAATAATGAAGGAAGTTACAATTATAACTGTTTGCTTGAGGAAACAGAGCAGAGAGAAAACTACTACACTATTTTCCTCCTAGCCGTAGAATCTAATTAAAGAGACTTGGAGGTTAGATTCACACCTTCAAGTGTATATAACTTTAAGAGTTGCAGCTATAGCTAAGATAACCTACAGCTATAGCACTCACCTATAATACTACAGGCGGAGATCTGAACCTGAAGTCAGTCCAAGGAGTCGAACATGAGGAGGCGGCAGATCCTGGGAAGCAGCTGCAGCAAGAGCACCCGCGCACGGCGACGCTATGATAATCTGGCGGCATATGAGCCATGCAGCAGCGTGCGCATCTGCGCTTTAGTGCCGCTAAGCACCCACCCTTCGGGAGGAGGAACCAGAGGGCGCTCGCGGATGGAGAAGAAGAGCAGAGCGAAAAAGAGCACTCTGCGTTGGACCGTGCGACAAGCCGCTTACCAAGCAAAATTAGTCGACGGTCGTCGATACTGCCGAGGGTGATAGAGAGAGAAAGAGCGAGAACGTGCGAAATCATCGACTGCATCTGCCGTCCTGAACCACCATCATCGTCGAGGAGTAAGTGGTCACCGGAGTTTCCTGCCGTTCTGTGTTTCCTCTCCTCCAGTGTGTGCGTGCGCGTAGTGTAGATAGTTCGCGTTTGCGTCCGCTGCAATTTACGGAGTCTCGTGTTCGAGAAATACTCGCGCGCGGGAAAAGTACCTTCAGCTTCATCGCTGAAGCTCGTGATTTTAGCTGCAGCTGCAGCTAAAGTAATAGTTCGAGTCTCGTGCGGGGGTCTAATCAAAGCGTCGCGTAGTAGGTACGTGGCTGGTGCCGGGCAACCCTGTTAATAGGTCTCTATCCCGTCTATTGTACGGAAAGTGAATAAAGAACTATTATCACCGAACCCTAAGTGTTGGTTATTTACTGAATGTATTAAATACGCGCATAGATTGTATAGTCTCGTATTCAATAACCCCTTACTGATCCCAAAAGCCGTTATAATCTTCATAATTATTATCAATATCAGATATATTGAAATCATTTAATCTTAATCCCTGTAATAGTAAAATATTTTCAATATTTTTCAAAGCTTTTTTTCTGCTTGAACTGCTGATAATTTGGAATCCATAAAATGAATTTTATATTTATTATATAAATATAACGAATTAATTGGATTTTGGAATACAAGGATGTACGAAAATAATTCACACATGGATTTAGGAAATTTAAATAATGCAGCTTCTGTTAAACATTTGTCCCATTCTTCATCGGCACTAGTAAGACCTCTTGATAAACAAGCATCTTCATATTTGTCGTGAACTATTCGATTTACAGTACGTATATCTGCAAATGATTTTACACCTCGTACATGTAATAATAGAAGTCGTAGGAAAAACGCTTCACGTTTATTTTGATTTACAAAATACATTCTACTTATAATAGGTTTTAGAATTTTCTTCCTAATATTCCATTTTTTCTCTTTAATATTAAAAACATAATGGTAAGGAATTTCGTTGTATAGATATTGTGTTCCATTTTCATCTTCTTCATTTAATTTAAATCAAGATGTCAACGTCGTATTAACATTTTTATCAATCATTTCATTTTCATGTCCTTCTTGATAATGCACATATTGCTCATCTTCTTCATGGACAGCTAATCTTTTAATTATATAAGATTGTTCATGTAATTTATATTCTAGAATACGATACATAGCTTCAGGTGCGCATATATATCTAGTGGAAAGATGTTGTGATATTTCATCGTAATTATATGTATCTTCTTTTTCATTCACATTATTTTCACCGTTAGTATCTTGTTCTCTTGTAAATTTCACAAGAGCGGTATCAGGACCTTTATGAAAATATTTAAATAAATATTTTATAGCTTTTATCGTACTACATATTTCTACGTTTATGTGGCATTCCAATAATAATAATAAATACAGATTATATGGTACAACAAAACTATTATCTGCAATCCTACCTTTTGAATATATTATTTGATTGCCATTATTTCTTCGGCGATAAGATGGATACCCATCAGAATTGTAATGAGTTTGATCAATATATGGTTTAGGAAATTTTTTAGTACAATATATTTTGTCTTCACTCATACATACACAATTTTTGTTTTGTGATCCACATAGACCATGTATCATATTGTTTTTTACTATATTGTATAATCGAGGATATTGATTTGCATCAGGTATTTATTGTTATGAATATATCTGGTTTTCCATCAACTTGCAATTGTATCATAGAATGCAAATAATTTTGTTGTATTGTTCTAGGACTACCTATATAAGATGATGGTAATATTACCATTTTGCCTATTCTTGAGTTCTCAAGATTCGCACGATTGAAAACATAATCCATTAATCCTTTATACATTTCAGTTCGTAATTCTGCTTGATGACTGCGTAAATAATACAATCTACATCCTTCAATTCTTATCCATATATCAACAATAAATTGCTGAGATAAATTTTTTGAATTTAAACATGGATTGAAATTCTTACGTATACTTAATTTATATGAGTAATATTGTAATGCAGATATATTATTATGTTTATCTTCTTTTAAATCTTTCATATTAGGACTCCATCCAGGGTCACCAAAGGGGAACATCAAAGGATATATCATCGTGTCGAGATGTTTAATAAGTATATTTATTTTTTGTGGTTTCTCAGCTTTTGGATAAATACAAATGTCACGATCAATAGGCGGTTCCCCATCATTTCCTACATATACAACAGCAATTTCATTACATGTAGCAAAATATGATTTATTCGTTATACAATTATTTCGTGTTAATGACATTATTATTTCTCGAGGTGTTATATTACTTTTTTGTGCTTTAATGTTTTCTTCTTTTTCGACTTCATACATAATTTTATATGCATTTACATACGGATTGTTTGAAGATAAAAAGTACATAAAAATTCTAATATTTTTTAATCGGGTTTATCAATTTTATAGTCATTTGCCCTATATTTATTCGCAATTTCGTTGTCCATAATGTATAATTGTCCATATTTTGGAACTTCATTTTTATTTGGATATAGTGCATATGAATTATGATATACTTGTCCACATATTTCTAATACTTGTGGTCCAGGAGTATTAAAATATACTAATTTTGATTCGAAACTAGCAAATGCAAAAGAATTATTATAACCAGGTATATTTGTTCTATAATTAATACTCTTTGTATTGTTTTGAAACAATAGATTTTTCAATTCTTCTGGATATAAGGAATTGTTCTCAAGAAGACTCTTATTTTTATGGCAACAATGATTATATTTTTTATCGTATGAAATTTCACTTTTAAAATGTTTTGCTTTGAAACTCACATTCATGATCCAATTTACCTATAAAATTTAATTCAATATCACTTTCATCAAATATAATATTTGCAATTAAACCTATATTCGAATCCTTGTTTCGACATGCATTGTTTTCTTTTTCAATGTTTGTTCCTTGGGAATTAACGTCTTCCTTTTTACGTTTACCATAATTGTGTAATATTTCATTTTCATTATGATTTGCTTTTTTGTTTTTTGATCTTTTGGATGAATCGTTCCTTCTTTGACCTCAGTTTTCAACTGCTCTCAATTTAGATTCTGCAGTCTTTAATTTTCTTTCTTCACGTTTTCTTTCAGCTTCTTTCAATTTAAATTCTGTCGTAATTTCTTTTCTTTCTGCACGTTTTCTTTCAGCTTCTTTCAATTTAAATTCTGAGGTCATTTTTTTCCTTTCTTCACGTTTTCTTTCAGCTTCTTTTAACTTAAATTCTGCAGTAATTTCTTTTCTTTTTTCACGTTTTCTTTCAACTTCTTTTAATTTCATATTTGTGGTCATTTTTATTCTTTCATCACGTTTTCTTTCAGCTTCTTTTAATTTAAATTCTTCCCTAATTTCCTTTCTTTTTGCACGTTTTTTTTCAGCTTATTTTAATTTAAATTCTTCCGTAATTTCTTTTCTTTTTGCACGTTTTCTTTAAGCTTCTTTTAATTTAAATTCTTCCATAATTTCTTTTCCTTTTTCACGTTTTCTTTCAGCTTCTTTTAATTTTAATTCTCTACTAACTTTTGTTCTTTCTTCCCGTTCTCTTTCAGCTTCTTTGAGTTTCTGTTCTGTCGTACGTTTACTTCTATATCTACGAACTTGTTCTACAGTTTTAGCATTTAATCGTGAGATGATACTTGTTTTTGATTCATTTTCTGCTGTTGTATTATTCACTATAAATTTTGATAATATATCTACTGCTTTTTCATCTGATTTTATTACATCTATCAATTTTGAATTCGTCAATATATTTAATTCATCATCATTAATTTTCATTGTTGTTTTTATTTTATCATTTTCATGTCTACTTTTATTTGGATACCAAACTTTTTTTGATTCGTTAATTTTATCATTTTCAATTCTATTATTATTACGTTCTCTTTGTATTTTAGTAAATTTTGTATTCTCACCAATTTCATCATCAGTGGTGATTTTTTTTGCATTTACATTACTTTTTCTACTTTTATGTAACTGTCCTGTTGATAGATTTGATGTATCATTTATGCAATATGTTTTCTTTATATCCAATGGTCTGATAATAACTGAACAAGCATTTAAAGTTGTATATTTTGTCATATCCATATCATTCGAATTACGGATTTCATGGCAAGTAGCATCGTTCATCATTGTAGCCACTCTTCGATTATTCATAAAGTTATTAAATTCTTCATGAAAAATACTCATATCTAAACGTACAACTTTTTGTAAATTCTTGTGTTGTAATGTTAATTGACTTCTATCTGTGATTACTGTATTATGTAATTGTCCTGTATTATGACTAAAATTTGGAAAAATTTTAAGAATCTTATTTTTAAATAATTTTTTTAAAATGGTTTCTCATCATAGATTCATCATATTTAATATTTCAGAGACATATTCCATAACATATAGATATTGCATTTGCAATTGTGAATAAACCGCAATTAAATCTTTGCTCTTTTTGCTGTACTTGTTCTATGACAACATTCACGGTCATAATGTTAAGTAACAATCTATTTATATATTTCAAATGATCATTGTTAAGCCCAACATTTATACTGTTATATACATGGATTAAATTTTCATCATACCAAACACAAATCCAATGACCTCCGTCATTAATACCACTAAATAATATTTGGCGGAATTCATCTCGTATAATGCGGAAAGTTTCAAAATTTAAAAAATTTTCAAAATATGACAAATTATGACAAAAACTAAAAATTTGCCGTTTACAACAAAATTTTGCAAACAGGTAAAAAAAGTCAAAAAAAATTTTTTTTGCTCGCTGCTGATTATATTTGCCTGTTGCCGACTTTTTTTGCCCGCTGCGAACTATTTTTGCTCGACGGTAAAAAAACTGGGACCTTACGCTTGCTTAATAGGTACGAAAAATGCGAAAATCGTGCATGTGTTACAAAATTAACAATTAACTATTTTATTTTATTATTAATTAATTATTTTCATAACTGATGCTAATGTGTGTTTATGTTTATATATGTGTGTGTGTGTGCGTGTGTGTATGTGTTTGTGTATGTGTGTGTGTGTGTGTGTGTGTGTGTGTCTGTGTGTGTGTGTGTCTGTGTGTGTGTGTGTGTGTATGACTGTGTGTGTGTGTGCGTGTGTGTGTGTGTGTGTGTGTGTGTGTGACTGTGTGTGTGTGTGTGTGTGTGTATGTGTTTGAGTGTGTATGTTTGTGTGTGTGTGTATTTAATTACATGCATGAATGTTCGAAAATGTTCATCTATGTTTTACATAATTTTTTATTTAAAATAAGTTCGAATTTTTATTTTTTCTGTTTTTTCACTTGCTAGGTTAACTAGCGTGAGATATGCGTGCAAACTCTGCTTGAAAAAGTCAATTAAAACCGATAGCAACCAATAAGATTCACAACTTAAGTCAAACACCAATAACATTCTCCAGTCAAGTTAACCGGACTCTTAGAGCATATGCTACTGGAAGCAGCCTCCCGTGGTCGGAAAATGTAGGAAGGAGAGAGAGAGAGAGAGAGAGAGAGAGAGAGAGAGAGAGAGAGAGAGAGAGAGAGAGAGAGAGAGAGAGAGAGAGAGAGAGAGAGAGAGAGAGGGGGGGTTATAGTTTCCGTATATGCTATCTCTCTCTCGCCTCACACTGATTGGTTGCTGCGCTTCCCACCACCTTCCAAGTGTTGTATTCTTGACTGTAAGCTGTAGAAAGACGATCTAGGATGTATAATAATATAATCTTCGAGCTCTATAAATAAAACGGAAGTACCCATTGGGGTAGAGAGAGAGATAGCATGTACGAAAACTATGTCTCTCTGTCTCTTTCTTTTCCTCGTTTATACTTTCGGACATAAGGAGGCTACCTCCAGTACTATATATTCTAAGACAGGATTCCTAGAACAAGGTTGGGACGGTCATGACGTCAGATATTTGTTTTCTAAAATTTATGACCGGTCTAAGGAGTCTGAGGGTTTATTAGGTATTTGCACTTCTGACTTCACGTGACTATACGCTGGTGGGACAACATTCAAAATTGCACTGGTCGATTCTTATTAATATAAAATCATTGCATCAGTGCATTAGTATAAAATTGGTTCTGGGTTCGAGCCCGACTCTCGGCTTTTCTGACATCGGGACACCTCTATGTTTACATACGCCTGCATGTTATATACATAAGTGACTAAATCGTCAAAACTCCAGTGGTTCGGATTCTACTATGTACAGTCTGTGTACTGTGCAATTAAACTGTAGGTCCAGTTGAGATGCATGCGCACTACGTTCCGATGTGGTGCACATGCACCTCGACTATAGGAAACCTCACTGGCCGGTACCATTGTATTGTATCGGGCAGTGGGAAGAGCCGTATAAGACTCACAAAGAGTACTTGGGTAGACTATAATAAAAAAAAACAGTGCAATCATTTTTGAAAATTGAAAAATATGTCAAAAATACCTCTTATATTGAGCTATGGATTGAATGATAAGCCCATTTAATACAGTACCCTAAAGTATTTTTTTTATGATTAGAACATGAATTGTCAAAACTTGGTACCGTATAATTGCAATTAAATTCGCTCTAAAATGATTAATAGTATTTGGGCAATGATACAATGTACAGACTAAATTAGTGTTCAATGTCTTATAGGTAATAATTTTTTTCTTATAGTAAATTCGCTATACAATGTCAATTTATCTCATTTTTTTAGGTTAAATTTCGCAAATATTTTTGCAGTTCTACAAATTATTCAATAATAATGGCAAAATGTGTATCAATAACAATACTTTATTTAAAAATATACTTTATATAACTACTTTCTTGCATAATTTTATCGAGTTGAATATCTAAAAATATATTTGTTTTTTTATATCCTTTTTGAATAATAATTTTTCTTTAAATATCAATTTTACATTTTTAACTCGATAAAAATATACAAAAAAACTTCTATGTGAAGTATGTTCACTTTATGTGTGGTTATTTTAATACAAATGATTGAAAAAGCGTAAATTTACAAAAAATACTTGCAATTTAACATAAAAAAATTAGTTGAATTGGCGTGTTGCAGCTAATTTGCTATAATAAAAAAAATCATTACATATACCATATCAAACATTAATTTTTTTTGTATATTGTATCATTACTCAAATACGAATAATCATTTCCTAGCTATTTTAATCGCAATAATGCGGTAACAAGATTTTACCGCTCGCGTCTTAATGATGAAAAAAAAATACTTACCGAGTAGCATATTGAATAGACTTATTATTCAAACAGTAGCTTAGTATATAGTATAAGAGGTATTTTTGGCATATTTTTGAATTCTTAAAAATGATTGCACAATTTTGAATGATGTCTCACTAGCGTTCGGTCACGTGGGATCATGACGTAAGATGTGAAAATATATCTAATAATAGTGCCAGCCATGTTGTGGCGCTCAATTCAAAGTTCGTTTGTCTGATCAATGTACATCTACATGTTCTAATTTAGAACTGCAGATGCATACAAATGTATGTGATATGGTACAAGATAAAAGTATATGATCGTTATTTTTAGAGGTCCAAAAGTAATTAGCTAAATAAATATTTATTTTAACGTGTATGTATGCAAGGATCATTTATTATTCCTATATAAATTTGTATCGTAAATAGTGAGCATTTAAGTATTTTATAATGTAATAATATTACACGTACTTGCAAAATCCTACATATCCTTTATTTTCTTATATATTGATATAGTAATATATTGTCAAATGATGCTTTCATGTTTTCAAGTTTAATACTATTTTATTTTTAAAAATCTATATGGATATCTAGGTGCATATTCATGTGGTTTATCCATATGGAATTCACATTAATCCATATGGAATCCACATTAATCCATATGGAATTTACATTAACCCACATGGATTATCCACGTGGATAATTCACCTCGATATCCAGTTCTATATTTTCAACAGAAATTTAAATAATAGTGTTATAAATTATATTGAATAACTAGAGTGTAGTCAAAATTGTAGGCATGTATAATACGATATGACTTTTTCTGTACAAATACAAAAATCTTAACATACTACAAATAAACTTTACGATTTAAGTTTATGACAACCTATCAGCGACAGATTTTTTAAAACCTCTCCTGAGGGTTGCAGGACCTTGACGCAAGCCCTTATGGGATGATGGAGAGGCTGAGCCCGTAGGTTTTGGGGGCTGACTCTGCCCCGGGGGGACGAAGGGCAGGAGGATGGTTCCCTTCCTAAATCGGCTGGTCTCTATAAACGGGTTATCGAGCGAGGAGGGTTGGGCGGTGTACCTCGTCGGCCGGGAAGGAACCGGGCAGGGCATGGCGAGGGTCGTACAACCGATCCTGGCCGGCCTGTAACGGTAATCTCCCGACAAGGTGAGGGCGAATCCTGTCCCGGAATCTCTTCGGGTCAGGGCCCTAATCCAGCTGGTGCGGGGATAGGGACAAAATCCCAACACCCGCCCGGATGGTGCAGGGAATAAAGCTCAGCGGACCTCGGGGGACAAACAAGCAACCCCCCAACTTGGACTAGGTGAGGTTCAGTTGGGTATGTATCACCACCCAATCCAAGGTGTGAGATACCGTGCCCAGGGATGCATGGCACAGGGGGAGCTGTGTCACGAACGGTTCATTCGGGATACCGGGCGAAATCCCGTTATATAAGCCTTTCCCGGCAGAGCGGCTCCTGACGGGCGGACCACTTATTTCCGCAACACTCGTGGGACCTTTATGGACAATAAAGATAAAAAAAAATTTTTAAATTTAGACGGGATGGAGGTAGATCGGGCTCAAGAACCGATCGCCGACATCTCGGAGAAAGCTCTCCAGGGAACTTCGGCAACGGAGGTCACTGGAGATAAACCCCACAAAGAAACGGGCTTGAACCGACATCTGAGTGGGGCCCAAAGGAGGAAACTCCTGAAGCAACAGGCGATGGACGAGGGTCGACCCTTGCCCGTTTTCGGAGCGAACAGGCGGCAGAGGAAGAGGGAAGAGAAGAGAGCTAACGCACTCGCTCAACCCACAACATCTGCCGCAGGAGCCCCGGGGGGCAAGAGGATGGCATCTTACAGCCTGGAGTCGCCGGAGCAGGCCTCGAGACTGCTTAAGCGACTAAAGGAGAAAGGGAGCTTCGCGGCGGCGGCGTCGAGTCTTCCGAGGGTTACCCTCACTTGTGGGGATTACCTTGGAGGAGAGATGCCGGATGCAACGATAAAGAAAGTCAAGGAGTCGGTCGTTAACCGGGTCCTGATGATAGAAGAGGGGGACTTTGCACCCCGATTCAAGGAAACCTTTCCTAGAAAGGGCACCCTTGTTTTCGTCTGCGAAGACAAGGAAACAGCGTCCTGGCTAGAGAAAGAAGCAGAGAAGCTGGAACTCGGGGACCCGAACCTGAAGGCCAGAGTGGTAAGCGCGGAGGAGCTGAGGATCACCAAGGTGATGACTCGACTCCCCGAGGGGGTTAGAACTGCACCGGACTTCTTGAAACTGGTCCGGCGACAAAATGGGGGAGTGGACACGTCCAGATGGGCGGTTCTGAAACAGACGCCGGAAGGCTATCTGATTCTGGGCCTAGATGAACCATCGGCCGCTACACTAAAGAGTCGGAGTTACAGACTCACGGTGGGTGTCGGTTCGGTGACTTTCAAGTTACTGAACCACGACAGTACCGCCGAGGAGAAAGTGACGACGGCTCAAGAGAAAGTGCAGCTTCAGGGGGTACAGCAATAATGGCGGCCACCAAGATACACTTCTCTCAGGTCAATTTGCACCATAGCAAAAGCGCCTCTGCAGTCTTAGCAAGGAGCATGGCTAAGGTGCATACAAACACAGCCCTAATATCATTAATACAAGAACCTTGGTTATGGAAGGGACGTATTAAGGGGCTAAATACAAGCGGGTAACTGTTTGTGGGAACAAATGATGGAGATGCACGCGCGTGCATCTGCATCAGGGGTATTAACGCTTTTTGTTACAGGAACTCAGCTCTAGGGATTGCACGACCGTCAGAGTGGACATCAAAGACGAGGAAGGCCGAGGGAGAACAATCGTGATCACTTCAGCATACCTTCCACATGACGAGGAAATACCAACAACAGGTATAAGAAAAGTAATAGAGTACTGCAGGAATAAAAACCTCGAATTGATTATCGGCTGCGACGCCAATGCTCACCATGAAGTATGGGGTAGTACAGATATCAACGAGAGGGGAGAAACTCTGCTAGAATATATTACTAGTACACAAATGGACGTACTGAACCAGGGTGATGAGCCGACTTTTGTTACCAGTAACAGACGTGAGGTTCTATATCTCACCCTGGCCAGTATGAAAATTAGAAACCACATACAAGGGTGGAGAGTGGAGGATGAACCATCTATGTCGGATCATAGGACCATTTCCTTCTGGATGAAGATGCAGAAAATATGGAGTGAGCCCAAGAGAAACCCTAAGGACACGCTTTGGGAGAACTATAAGGAAGAACTAAACGAACGTTTGGTACACCTTAAAGGGACATATGGAACGGAGTATGGACTGGAATGGACACTAGAACAAGTCCAGACAGCCATTATCAGAGCATATGAGAACAACTGCCCGCTAAAGCCGAAGGGACAACTAAACGGTGCTCCATGGTGGAACAAACACCTAGAGGCGCTGAGAAGGAAAGCCCGAAAGGTTTTTAACAGAGCAAAGAAAACAAGGAACCCAGAAGGATGGAAAGTGTATAAAGATACGCTAAATGACTTCAAAAGGGAACTAGACAAAACCAAAAGGGAAAAATGGCAAGATTTCTGTTCAAGTACAGAAGGCTTAACAGAAACGGCTAAACTAGCCAAACTTCTAACCAAGGATAATAGTATTCGGTTACAAAGCCTTAAAGACAGGTCCGGATACTTCACGGAAACAGAAGAGGAAACCATAGAACTACTTCTGCGAGCAAACTTCCCGGACTTCACCAAAGAAGAGAACGGGGAGGGACGAATACGTGTACCCGGAAACACCAGGTCACGAAGGAATGCGGATGAGGCGTTGGCGGCGCAGATCGTCACACAAGAGAGGGTTAAATGGGCAATCAACACCTTTGAACCATATAAAACACCGGGACCGGACGGCATCTTCCCCAAACTCTTACGGGAAGGGTGCAGTGCTGTACTGAGACTGGTTACGGGGATTTTCAGAGGAAGTATTGCCATTGGACATATTCCGGGAAGCTGGAAGTGTACACGGGTTTCGTTTATACCGAAACCCGGAAAGAAGAGTTACACATCTGTGAAGGACTTCAGACCTATTAGCCTTACCTCCTTCATGCTGAAAACGCTGGAGAGACTGGTGGACAGGTATATGAGGGAAACAATCCTGGGAAGCTTACCGCTACACCAGGAACAACATGCATATTCAGTGGGTAAATCCACGGAAACGGCTTTACACTCTGTTGTAGGATATATTGAAAAGGCAAAAAGCGCAAAGGAAACAGTACGTGGCGCTTTTGTGGACATAGAAGGAGCCTTTAACAGCACCACTAGGAAAACCATTGACAGAGCCCTGGCAAAGCATGGCGTACCGGTGACCATCAGAAAATGGATAGCTGGAATGCTGAGCGGCAGGGACATTTACTGTGAATGGAAGGGAAAAACTGTAAAAGGAGGGGTCAACGAGGGATGTCCGCAGGGGGGTCTTATCACCTCTTTTGTGGTCATTCGTTGCTGACGAACTCCTACGTATACTCGACAGGGAAGGAATCTTCGCGGTCGGATATGCGGACGACTTTGCCATACTTATTAAAGGTAAGTATGAGGAAGTTTTACCAGATCTCTTACAAAGAGCACTGAGTAAGGTTAGAGAGTGGTGTCAGACAGTATCTCTGGGGGTAAATCCGGAAAAAACAGAGATCGTAGTCTTCACCACTAAATATAAAAGTAAAATCAATAGAAGAGTTAACTTCTACGGGAAAGAAATACCGTATGCAGAAGGAGTTAAGTATCTAGGGGTACATCTAGATAAGAACCTAACTTGGAAGCAGCATGTTAAACAGCAATGCGGAAAGGTGCTAAATATATTCATGCAGTGTAGGGCGGCTATTGGCACAGGATGGGGGCTAGAACCCCAAAAGGCCTTATGGATATATGAGGCGATACTGAAATCGAAGCTTACCTACGCGGCATTAATATGGTGGAAAGCGACCGGAAATACAACCACAAAGAAAAGCCTGGACCATGTACAGGCGGTCATATTGAGAGGAATTTTCGGGTTGCGAAGGAGTACCCCCACAGCTGCTGTCAGGATGATGCTGGGCATGGATGGCCTTGACTTAAACATTAAGGAGATGGCCGCCAGGTCGGCATACAGACTGATGTGCGGCGGAGGATGGTCGGAGAAAGGAAACGGACACACTACAATCCGGAGAGAAATGCTGAGCGAACCAATATTTAGAAAGCCTCAGGATAGAATTAATAAAACCTTTCAGTTTGGGCAACGTTACAAAACGAAAATACCGAATAGAGAGGAGTGGAACAACCAAAACCAAATCCTTGGACATGGAGACATCTGGTTTACAGATGGATCTAAAACGGACAAAGGTACGGGTTTTGGAATCTGCGGTCCCAAGCGGTGGGAGGACACAGCCTGCAGCCTAGAAAGACACAACACGGTACTACAAGCGGAACTAGCCGCCATAGAAACCTGTGCGAGAAACTTGGTGCAAAAAGGGGTCGAAGGCAAGGACATACAAATTTGCACTGACAGCCAAGCAGCTATCCTAGCGCTGGGAAAACCTTGCACCCCGTCAGCCTTGGTCAACGAAACAAAAAACACCCTAAATAGACTGACCAGAGCAAACAGGGTCTGCATTACCTGGATTCCTGGACACTCAGGAATAAAAGGGAACGAAAGGGCAGATCGGCTTGCAAGACAAGCAGTAAATGAAAGCGGACAGACAGAAAGGGAGGTAGGAATACCATACCAGGAAGGCTGTGGCGCGATCAAGAAAAAATTAGTAAAAGAAGGATGGAGCATATGGAAGAACTCCACAGGATATAGATGGTCCAAAGAACTAATGGGAGAATACATTACCAGGTGGGGAAAGGAGATCATCAGTTTGGATAAACGGAGGGCACGCATCGTACTGGGCCTATTAACCGGACATAGCGACCTGCGGTGTTATCTACACAAAACACAGGAAATAAGTAACCTGTGCAGATGGTGTAATGAAGAAGAAGAGACTCCTAGCCACTTTCTCTGCAAATGTCCCAACTTAGCTGGACATCGACGAAGGTGGCTAGGAAACGGGATTTTGGATCCCGAGACTTTCAAGGAGGCAAACACGGAAAACCTACTAGCTTACTGCAAAGCCGTGGGGTTTGTGGAGCCTCGTTAGGTCCAAGCCGGGGGAATAGGGATACAATGGTGAAAACTAAGTGTCCCTGAGTTTTTACCCTGGTAGCTTTAAATAATAATAATAACACAGCCCCACAAAAAAAAATTGTAAGTCCCAAAAACTTGACCACGGTACTTTTATGTTTTTGGGATCGCTGAATCCGAATCCAGGGTTAGTTTAACCCCATCAGATCTTTCTCAAGGTCAGTTGAAGGTCAAATTATCGAAATACATAAAAAATACACTAAAACCATGGTATCTTGGGGTTGTTGGGGTCGCTGAATCCGAATCCGGGGTCAGTTTAACCCCATCAGATCTTTCTCAAGGTCAGTTGAAGGTCAAATTATCGAAATACATAAAAAATACACTAAAACCATGGTATCTTGGGGTTTTTGGGGTCGCTGAATCCGAATCCGGGGTCAGTTTAACCCCATCAGATCTTTCTCAAGGTCAGTTGAAGGTCAAATTATCGAAATACATGAAAAATACACTAAAACCATGGTATCTTGGGTTTTTTTGGGGCGCTGTATCTGAATCCGGGCTTATTACAACCCTATCAGGTCATGGTCAAGGTCAGTTGAAGGTCAAATCATAAAGATTCATAAAAAGTAGAGTCAAACCATGACATTTAGGGCTTTTTGGGGTCGCTGAATCCGAATCCAGGGACAGTATAGTCCCATAAGGTTACATTTATGGTCAGTTCAAGGTTAGTTCAAGGTCATGGACGTAAAGAGAGTGAAAAAATTAGTTATAAACTGAAACAATGCAAAAGGTAATGTAAACCATAAAGCAAAGAACAATGTATATGCAAGTACAATCGTATCCTTTAAAACTATATCATAGTTTGCTGCTCCTTCATTTACTTAAAATTTGTTAGAAGTATATGCAATTCAATAAAATACCCGTAAAAATATTAAGCCCATTACTCTTTTTTATGGTAACGAACTATTTTATTGTCAAATGATCTACGAAGTGGATTAAGCTTCCGCTTCTCCGATGTTGATGGTAGATCTCTTTTTAACGACCAACAGTAATCTGCTAACATATTTACGTCCTATCTTCCTTGGTACCTGCGCTCCATTTCCTTGATATCTTGGTGAAATCTCTCTCCCTGCTCTTCGCTGTAATCACCTAGGTTTTCTGGAAATTCAGCAACATGCGAATATAAAAAGTGTAATTTTAGATTCATTAGGCAGCCTTGATTTTTGTAACTATTTACTAAATTTAAAACTATTTGTTGGTAATTTGGGCTCTTATGATTTCCAAGAAAGTTTTTAATTACGTCCTTGAAACATAACCATGCTTCTCTCTCTGTATGATTCATTTTCGTAACAAAAATTTCATCATTTATCATCTTACGAATCTGAGGGCCATCGAAAATTTCTTCAATTACTTTAGCATCACTTAATTTGGGAAACTGATTTCGCAGATACTTAAAGCAGCTACCATCTTTGTCTAAAGATTTTACCCATTGTTTCATAAGTCCCAATTTAATGTGCAGAGGTGGTATAAGAATTTTTGATGGATCAACAAGTGGCTTATCTTTTATATTCTTAGAAACCGGTTCGAACTTTTGTCTAAGGGGCCAGACACTCTTTATGTAATGATTCTTTCTATCCCTACTATCCCATTCACATAAATAGCAAGGATATTTTGTGAATCCCGATTGTTGCCCCAGAAGTATTGTTATGATTTTAAGATCCGCACATATTTGCCATTTATGATCATTGTATTTTATTCGGTCTAATATTACTTTCATGTTACAGTACTCTTCATTCAGTATTACCGAATATCCTATGGGAATGGCTGCATAAACATTTGTATTGTGTAACAGAACGGCTTTTAAACTTCTCGTTGACGAATCGATGAACAATCTCCACTCGTTAGGGTTGTAACATCCATGTTTAAAGCAATTCATCAACCCAACTATATCTTTGCAGTAAACTAAGGAAAATTCTTCATCTTTAGCGAAATAATCACGATATTTCTTATCTCTGTCTCGGTAGTAAGAAACTTTAATTTTTCCAGCTTCATTAGTATTTTCTTTTAGCCATGAAGCCAAGTAGTACGCCCCATCCTTTGGTAGGCCCAAATCGCGTATGAGATCATTCACTTTTTCCTGTGTAAGTGGACCTTTCTCCTTCTTAGTATTATAGGGGATGTATTCTTCGTCACTTGTATCACTTGTACCAGCAACGTCAGTGTCTTCATCAGGCGCTATATCTTGAGCAAGCGGGCCCGCAGTCGTCGTCATCAAGCGACCGCAGCTCTTTGTTAGTGGGAAACTTGGCTTTCGAAGAGTATAATACTACAAGAATTTATCACTTGAGGTCTGGCGACCAAGAATGCCTTATAGCAAAACGGGATAGTTTTTGTTACATTTGTAGCAAGTATGAGACCCCAAAAAATAGAAGAAAAATCAATCAAAATATTGTTTAATTGTTTAATCTGACCCCGGATTCGGATTCAGCGACCCCAAAAACCCCAAGATACCATGGTTTTAGTGTATTTTTCATGTATTTCGATAATTTGACCTTCAACTGACCTTGAGAAAGATCTGATGGGGTTAAACTAACCCTGGATTCGGATTCAGCGATCCCAAAAACATATAAGTACCGTGGTCAAGTTTTTGGGACTTACAATTTTTTTTTTGTGGGGCTGTGTAATAAATAGGAAACCTCACTGGCCGGTACCATTGTATTGTATCGGGCAGTGGGAAGAGCCGTATAAGACTCACAAAGAGTACTTGGGTAGACTATAATAAAAAAAAACAGTGCAATCATTTTTGAAAATTGAAAAATATGTCAAAAATACCTCTTATATTGAGCTATGGATTGAATGATAAGCCCATTTAATACAGTACCCTAAAGTATTTTTTTTATGATTAGAACATGAATTGTCAAAACTTGGTACCGTATAATTGCAATTAAATTCGCTCTAAAATGATTAATAGTATTTGGGCAATGATACAATGTACAGACTAAATTAGTGTTCAATGTCTTATAGGTAATAATTTTTTTCTTATAGTAAATTCGCTATACAATGTCAATTTATCTCATTTTTTTAGGTTAAATTTCGCAAATATTTTTGCAGTTCTATAAATTATTCAATAATAATGGCAAAATGTGTATCAATAACAATACTTTATTTAAAAATATACTTTATATAACTAATTTCTTGCATAATTTTATCCAGTTGAATATCTAAAAATATATTTGCTTTTTATATCCTTTTTGAATAATAATTTTTCTTTAAATATCAATTTTACATTTTTAACTCGATAAAAATATACAAAAAAACTTCGATGTGAAGTATGTTCACTTTATGTGTGGTTATTTTAATACAAATGATTGAAAAAGCGTAAATTTACAAAAATTACTTGCAATTTAACATAAAAAAATTAGTTGAATTGGCGTGTTGCAGCTAATTTGCTATAATAAAAAAATCATTACATATACCATATCAAACATTAATTTTTTTTGTATATTGTATCATTACTCAAATACGAATAATCATTTCCTAGCTATTTTAATCGCAATAATGCGATAACAAGATTTTACCGCTCGCGTCTTAATGATGAAAAAAAAATACTTACCGAGTAGCATATTGAATAGACTTATTATTCAAACAGTAGCTTAGTATATAGTATAAGAGGTATTTTTGGCATATTTTTGAATTCTTAAAAATGATTGCACAATTTTGAATGATGTCTCACTAGCGTTCGGTCACGTGGGATCATGACGTAAGATTTGAAAATATATGTAATAATAGTGCCAGCCATGTTGTGGCGCTCAATTCAAAGTTCGTTTGTCTGATCAATGTATATCTACATGTTCTAATTTAGAACTGCAGTTGCATACAAATGTATGTGATATGGTACAAGATAAAAGTATATGATCGTTATTTTTAGAGGTCCAAAAGTAATTAGCTAAATAAATATTTATTTTAATGTGTATGTATGCAAGGATCATTTATTATTCCTATATAAATTTGTATCGTAAATAGTGAGCATTTAAGTATTTTATAATGTAATAATATTACACGTACTTGCAAAATCCTACATATCCTTTATTTTCTTATATATTGATATAGTAATATATTGTCAAATGATGCTTTCATGTTTTCAAGTTTAATACTATTTTATTTTTAAAAATCTATATGGATATCTAGGTGCATATTCATGAGGTTTATCCATATGGAATTCACATTAATCCATATGGAATCCACATTAATCAATATGGAATTTACATTAACCCACATGGATTATTCACGTGGATAATTCACCTCGATATCCAGTTCTATATTTTCAACAGAAATTTAAATAATAGTGTTATAAATTATATTGAATAACTAGAGTGTAGTCAAAATTGTAGGCATGTATAATACGATATGACTTTTTCTGTACAAATACAAAAATCTTAACATACTACAAACAAACTTTACGATTTAAGTTTATGACAAGCTATCAGCGACAGATTTTTTAAAGCGGAAATAACCTGAAATTAAACTTATTTTGTATTGAAGAGTTTTAAAGTACTTAAAATTGACTTTGTTTAAGGTTAAACATAATGTTTATATAATATTATTTGTATAAAAGATAATAGAAATAAAACTTAAGCAAAAGCGATCCTAACATTTAAAAAAATTGTCGACAGTCGGCGCTTTTCGACTTACTTAGCGTATACATAGTAAAACATTATGACAATAGAAATAACCTATACCGTATATTATCAGCTGTACAATGGACGATAAATAAAAATAGCGCGTATATATTAAATGAATCGAAACGAGTATTCGAAACCATTAATTTGAAACTATGCATATTATTAATTTGCACATACTTTACAAAATATATCGATCTCACAAATGTACGTTAAGACATGTTCGATTACATGTGTTATTTTTACAAATATATTGGCATCAAATAGTATAAAGCACTGCATTTATAATTTCAATACGTATATGCATTTTAAATGTTATAATGTAAATAAATCACACGCAATTTTGTATTGTTTATAAAAATATTTACATAATCAAACTAATAAAGAATGTAGTTGTTTATAACTTATTTTATGTTGTTTATTCATGAACATTTTTGAACACAAACTACATGTGCAACAAATAAGAAATATATATATATACTAGGGGGTACCCCACTGCTAGCTCCGCTCGCCAACCCCCAAAGGATCATGAAATTTTTTGTTTTATGAAGGTTTTCTATTTTTCCACACCACCCGGGAGGTGAATAGATTGGCGCGTTTTTTTGTTTTGTTAATTAAGCTTCTTTATACATTCAAATTTATGTTTTATTTAATTCATTTCTAAATAAATAT
This sequence comes from Gastracanthus pulcherrimus, assembly GCA_949152435.1. Taxonomy (NCBI): domain Eukaryota; kingdom Metazoa; phylum Arthropoda; class Insecta; order Hymenoptera; family Pteromalidae; genus Gastracanthus; species Gastracanthus pulcherrimus. The sequence continues at coordinate 135,872,095 of OX424575.1, read as the reverse complement.
ATGTAACTCATACTTACATTTATTTATATTTAGTTTTAAGTATTGTATTTTTTAACATATATATTTATTTTAAATTTGTTTTTTATTTGAATGTAATGTTGTAAAGATCTTTTTAATTCGTATGTAATAATCTATATATGTAAATTTAATATTAAAGAATATAATTAAAAAAAATAATTCTTTTGAATGTAATAAGAATTTACATTACTTTAATTTTTGTTTTAAATTAACAATATATCTTGTTATATTATATTATGAAAAACTTAAAAATTTCACTCATATAAATCTAAATTAATTTGCATGTATTTTATTTATGTGTTATACTTTTTACATATTTTTTAGATTTATAATAGTAATAATGAAGATGAATCCAAAAATGTATTTTATAAAATTTAGGTCTTATAAATCTAAATATGGTAGCATGTATTTTATTTGTAATAATGTGCATACTTTTTGCATATTATTTAGATTTATAAGAATAATTTATATTATATTAATCAAAACTATAACATTTAAAACATAAGTCTTATAAATCTAAACAAATGGCATGTATTTTAGTTATGCATACTTTTTGCAAATTATTTAGATCTGTAAGAGTATATAATAAAATGGAAAAGATTATAATAATTCAATTTCATTAATATCATTAATATAATTTTATATAATATATTATAAATTTGAATTGCTTTATCACTACCTTTATGTAAACAACCGAAAATGTATTTTATACTTTGAATCAAAGCACAATGTTCAACATTTATATGACAATTATATTTCTTTAATAAGAAACTATTGTATGAAACTATCATCGAGTTGTCTACAGCAATAGTTTGACTATTTTTGTTTTTATTATGATAAGTATGATTATCATCTATATTGTTTCTCCTTCTATATAATGGATACCCATTATTTTGAAATGTTGTTTCTAATTGAAAATATTTAGAAAATTTTTTTTTGCATATATTTTTATCTTTAAGATAACATGGAGACTGTTTAGTATGCGGTCCATGTAACGTATGTTTTATTACCAATTTTTGTAATTTTTTATCATAAAAAATGATAATTAATAGAAATAAGTAAATGAGGAGGGCATGGGGAGGGCTGGGAGGAGGGCTATGAGGAGGATACAAAGAGGAGGGGCGAGGAGGAGCGAAGAGGGCAACAAATAAGATCAAAATAACGTATTTTTTGAAACGATATTACCTTGTTTTGAGGAGGAGAATGAGGAGGGCAAAATGAGGGGCGAGGAGGGGCGAGGAGAACGTAAATCTTATAAGATTTACAAACAACCGTATAATATATGAAGATATATACATTATATATTATGATTGCATCAATATTTACTCATAAAATTTTGTTAAAACATATGTAAAAATTGTACATATTGATTATTATACTTACATATACAAAATTTAATTATGATGTAAACACATACAATTATCGTTATTAAATACAGATGTATAATAATATTATATGTATATAGCTATAACTTTATATGAAAATAAAATTGTAAATAAAAAAATTACTGTTTGAAGAAATAAAATAAAAGTTAATTAATAAATTATTCGTATTCTTTATTATAATAATTGTAATAATCACAATTATTTCTAAATCGAATAAGAATGTGTGTTAACAAGCTATCAAACACGTTAATTAATAGTCGTATTACGATGTTATCATAATGACTTGTATACACAGAATGAATTCAAAATTTCAATGCGTATATATACATCTCGTCATAATTTGACTTTCCGAAGTGTGGAAAAGACACTTGAAAAGGTATATGTAATAAGTAGGGATAATACACAAATACAACACATACTAAATATTTTTGAATGAGACAATGACACGACGGGTAGTGTGCAAACATACAGTAGAATAACATTAGTATGTATAGTATCTGACCAATACTGTATACATCGCGAAATTTTCATTCAATTGGAAACCACGTGTAGACTCTACAAGTTCGACTAAACTATTGTACTTTATTAGCACATATATTATGTTCCAATTAATATCGGATTATTTTATTCAATGCCAGTGGTAAAAATCGAAGTAGTAAGTATTTTTATTTATATATATATATATATATATATATATATATAAATAAATAAAAATACTTACTACTTCGATTTTTACCACTGGCATTGAATATATATATATATATATATATATATATATATATATATATATATATATATATATATATATATATTAATAAAAAATAGTAAAATATTTTGATAAATAAATTGTAGTATAAGAAGGTAATGAGGTGAATATACATACAGTCAACAAGTATTTACAGTGGTTTGAAAATGAAATGATCGCAACAAACCAGTTACGTCAAGAAATAATAAACAAAGCTTCAGTTGCAGGATTAAATCACAGTGAGTGTAATTTTGAAAAAAAGGATTATAGTTCTGTTAAAGATTTAATTAAAGAATTAACACCGAAACAACATGCGTCTAATGCTGATGAAGAATCAAAAATTAAAATAAAAAAAGAAGATCAAGACATAACGGAACAAAAACCATTCAATATTAATGTAATAATGCCGACCAGTAATTCAATATCTACGGATAATACGGAATTTAATAATGACGAAAGTAAATACAATTATATTATTTTCTTGTATAATTCATAATATATGATTGTTTATAAAAATAATGTTTATATATATTTTAGAAAGAGAAAGATGGAGAAAATCAGGTGGGAGACAGCGGCGCAATTGGTTTTCTACAAGAAGTCGACCATATATTCCAGGGAATAATAAACGTTATTTAAAATAAAAAAATAATTATAACATTTTATACACAGTAAATAAATTTAAATTATCTATATTATAGAATATATCAATTTACATATTTTTGAATTTTGAATTTCATAAATAAGTACTATTTCTTGTGTTGAATTTCGGGAAAAAATTCCTCTCGCATTCTTGTGTATCGCTTCAAAAGTGACCATATATTGAAAAACAATATAGTCCGTAAGTATGAGTCAAGTATACTACCTATACGTTTCAGTACAGTAATTGTCGCAGTCGTAGTTTTGACAATACAATATCTACAACATGAGCCAGCACGCTTCAAAAAAACTTAAAGGAGAAAAAAATGTTATCAAATGTAGTGATAAAGATTATATGAATTTTAGTGATATATTTGCAAAAATAAAAGCGTAAGTTAATGTTATATCAGTTTATTAAAACAATATAAGTATCTAAGCCGAAAATTATTGTTGAATTTTATTTTGTATCAGCGTATGTACAAAATATCATAATTTAATATATGCAAAATATATATTTTCTCACGTGGTTCTAAAATCAAAATTTTTGCAATTAGTATTTCTTTTATTTATAATGTAACTTTACTTGAATATTATTTTATAAAATCGTGATATTTGATAAATAATACATGATCATTTATAAATAATATTAAATAATAAAGTGCGGGAATATTTTCAAATATATATATATATATATATATATATATATATATATATATATATATATATATATATATATATATATATATAACCTAAATAGAAAGGTGTATAATGTATACATGATTTACTTTACATGTAACCTACAAATGCTTAAAACTAATATTATTATAATGCTGTTATTTAAAAAAATTTACTATTGCTTTTTTAAATATTATTTAAAATTTTAATATTGTAGGTCTACTTACCGAGTAAAAGTGATTGAAAAATCACCCATTAAAGATATGTCGTACTCATAATTTTGTAAAATGACTTTTCACATTGACATTGTGCAAAACAATTTGGTCATCCGCTGCACAATGTACGATTCAGATTGTGAGAAGCATTATGATAATTTAAATGTAAGTAAAAACAATATTTAGGTGGATGATTATTATGATATTAAAAATATCATGATTAGACCTGCAAATAAATTGTATAATAATCTTGGAGTCGATTATGAAATAGCAGTGACGGAAAACACAACATTTACAAGAATAAATGAAGAAATTAACCAGTTTTATTTGGATAAATATTAATACAACATCAAGTTTACCAAATTGAGTGATATTGCAGATTTAGAAAGAGTCAAGACGAACATTAGTGAGTATTGATGATATTCACTATGATGATAAACATATGTGATATACATAATGATATAATTTGTTTGTATTTAGATGTTAGAGCCATTATCACGAATATAAGTGAAATTCAGGACATAACTTTCAAGACAGGTGATTCATTGCAAAAAATGGAAAGAAGTTTAATGGACATAACGTTGACAACGGTAATATATTACCAAGACAAAACGATCTTTAAAGATATTTCTATATCAATATGAGATTTAGTTAGAGGTTATAGTTGAACTGCTTGCTATTATATGGTGTTGTATGGATTGTATTGAAGTTAGACATTTGATTTTTTGCAAAGAAACTTGTAAAATTGTATAGACGCAGATTACGATGACAGTTTTTACGTAATTGTCTTGGTTCGCACTTCCGCATTAAATCCTAATGCTTCGATGTCAAAATTTTCGAATAGGTGTTGATATGAAAATCAAAATGATATCACTTTAGATGACAACTTAATTTATTGTTTTAATACCTCGAAACAAATTAACGTACACAATTTCAGCCCTCTAGATATGATAGTTTTTAAATCAGAAAGTATATAAAATTCATAAATAAGCAATTGGAATCATATAAATTTTGTATTTTCTTTCATTTAATATCATACCTAGAAAACTGAAATTTTGTATTGTAACGTTTTTAGGTTGTTGTGTCCTGGTTTCGCGCGTCACTAATACGAAGATTAGTGAGATTATTGTAAAGGTGGCTTGAAATAATCATGCGTGGCTAGGCAGTTGATTGACTGGTTTATTCGTAGGAACAATTGTGACCGATAGAGAGAGAGAGAGAGAGAGAGACTAATAGAATAGTGTCGCGGCGCGGTCGTGTTTGGCAGGTGTCGGTGGAGCGTCAGAGCTGGCCGGACCGGAGATGTTATGTGACCGTCGTCGGAGTCTGAGGGTTAGAGAGCGAGCCCCAGCAGGATGGTCTCTTAAATAGGCTGGGACCATGTAGGCTCTGCCGGCTCTGAGCGCGTAATGAGCTTCTAGGTGGCAGGCGCGGTTGGTAACACCGAATATCCGAATCAGCGCCATTGGGGCGCACCAGCTCGACGTGGACTCGCGGAATCCGGAGTGTCAGCGATTTGTGGCACTGCGACGTAGTTGTCGCTAGGCGATTGCGAATGTTCTGTTGCTAGGTCGGTTGTAATGTGCTAGTAGGCTAGTATATGTGACATGTATATTAATTGGTTTTGAGGTATAAAGAAAATATATCAAGTTGTCTTTAATAGGTTGAAATTTAATTTATTTTATATTGAAGAGTTTTATAAAACTCTTATTAAATACTACAGTATTTAATATTCACTTTGTTTACGGTTAATCATAATGTTTATGTGATATTATTTGTATGAAATATAATACAAATAAAACTTAAACAATCAAGGTATCAATGTTGCATCAATAAATTAAAATTTTTTTAAGTGTAAGCAACACAACCTAACAGTATTTTGAACTGTCAGTAAGTAGCACAAAATTTCAAAATTTGTCATTATGATGCCATCTGGTTTATATTAAAGCTGAATATATGAATTTTCATAAAGATATTTGTTAAATTATTTAATATCAATTTACGATTTCAGTTTTTACTTAAATATCATAGTTGGAATATTGACTCAAGTCCTATATATAATTTTTATATTTGGTGACTGATATTTCTCATAAGGGTTGTTACAGGGGATCTATTAACTCTAGTAAGTTATAGTTCTCGGTTCTAGTGTATTTTTACATCTAGAAAGTCACAATAATTTTGTCTCTTTTCTTTATGAATCAATAAGAATTTTCAGTTATAAGAGTTAGAAGAAATTCTCGTTTCGATGTTTTTTTTGGACTTTGTTATTGCTCTCACTTGGAAACTAACAAATATAAAGATCTGATTTTTTACATGCACATTTCTTTTATAATAATGAAACAATATTTGCAGTTGAATTCATCTCAAGTGTTATAGTTTTAATTTCCAACCAGATGAACATATGAATATTTTAGCAAAAAACGATATATTCACATGGGTGTCCAAATAAAATTAAAAGTATATCACTTGAGATAAATTTAACTACAAATATTGTTTCATTATTATAAAAGAAATGTGCATGCAAAAAATCCGGTCTTTATATATATTAGTTTTTGAATGGGAGCAATAACAAGATTTGAAAAACAGAGATCGAAATGAGAATTTTGCTTCTAAATCTTAAAACTAAAAATTCTTATTGATATATTAGGAAAAGAGAAAAAGCTATTATGACTTTCTACGTGTAAAAATAAACTAGAATCGAGAAATATAACTTAATAGATCCCCTGTAACAACCCTTATGAGAAATATCAGCCGCCAAATATAAAATTTTGCATATATGACTCGGGTGAAAATTCCAATTCGGATATTTAAGTAATAACGGATATGGTAAGTTGATTCTAAATAATTCAACAAATATCTGTATAAAAATTCAGATATCTAGCTTTAATAGAATTCAGATGGCATCATAATGACAGATTACGCGATGAGTACTGGCGGGAGTTTCCAGAATTTCAAACTATTTATTATTTTAAAGAAGTAATATTCTTATATTGGATAATTAAATATTTAATATATCATAAAATTTTGCCAAGAATAAAAATCATATACGCTTTTACAAATTATGTTAGAGAGAGAGAGAGAGAGAGAGAGAGAGAGAGAGAGAGAGAGAGAGAGAGAGAGAGAGAGAGAGAGAGAGAGAGAGAGAGAGAGAGAGAGGGAGAGAGAGAGAGATTTATTTATTTATTTATTTGTTTATTTCCACCCTGGGACTGAAATTGTCCCATAGGGCATAAGGAACAATATGTACATTAGGAATATACAATATGTAGTAATATAATAATATAATATGTAACGTGATCGGTACGCTCGCAATATTAGTGTTTAACAATAGTATGTACAGGTTCGAACAATATTCGCTGTAAAAAATAAAATATAAATTAAAAATATAAATATAATAAGACATAAAGTAATCTGATCTGAACGGCTCTTTGGCCGCAAAATATGACGCAATAACAATATAAAAATATAGAGATATGTAAGTAAAATTAAGGCTAAAATTAAAATTAAAATTAAAGCTGTAATATGTACGTAGCATTAAAGCTACTAGGAACCTTTTGTATTTAGAATTTTTGAGTTTACTTGTGTGCGAGATCAGACTGAACATCACAACTGTTGAGGTAACTTAGTAATAAGGATTTGATGGTTTGGAGAGAGGTAGTTTTGGGAGGCAGGGAGGTAATGTGTTCTGGTAGGCTGTTCCAAAAATATGAGGCGGCTATTACGAAGGAATTGGCATATAAGGAAGTTTTGAAGTTACGGATGAGGAGGGGTTCAGTGCGGAGTCGAGCTGATCTACGCACATCACTATCTGCCGTGAGTATGAAGTTAGACTTCAAATAATCTGGACAACCAGTCTTAAGTACAGTAAACGTCAGCGCACCCATGAAGTACTCTCTTCGGGCCTTCACCGTGAGCCACCCTAGCCGTTTGCGATAGGGGGTAACATGAGCCATCCAGGGAATGGTACCAAAAACAAAGTGGGTGCATGCATTCTGCGCCCGCTGAAGCTTCAGGTTCTGTTCACCAGTTAGGTCATGGTAGACAAGGCAGGCATAATCAAAGTAAGGGAGGATAAGTGAGTGCACAAGTGATTTACGGACACCAAATGAAAGAGCACGTTGATGAGGGCGTAGCTGTCTGAGGGTGCAAAACACTTGCTGACAGATGTGTGACACTTGCCTTCCCCAATTAAGATCAGGAGTCAACCAGACACCCAAATTTTTGACTTCATTGACAAAAGGGATGGGAGTGCCATTGACTGTAACCTTAGGTAAGAGTTCTAAATCGATCAATGAGATGTTTAGTGTGCTACCAAAGAGCATTGCTTTGGTTTTGGACAGATTTAGAGTGAGTCCATTGCAAGAGGCCCATTTGGCAATCGCAGCACAATCCTCAGATACCTTGTTAATGGTGTCAATGAGATCATGGCGTTTGCAGCTTCTGTAAATTTGAGTGTCATCAGCGTAGATCATATGTCTGGTGAATTTCAGTACCATGGGGAGATCATTGATGAAGATGGCGAACAATAGTGGGCCTAGGACGGAGCCCTGGGGAACGCCAGCCCAAGTATCAATCCAGTCCGATATGCGGCCACCTTCATCAATAACAGCCTGGCATCTATCAGCAAGGTAAGAAATGAACCACTGTATGGAGTGATCACTGATTCTAAATGATCGAAGTTTATGAATTAATATGTGATGGGGAATCGTATCAAACGCCTTGAAAAAATCAAATAAGACTAAGATTGTGAAACCAGAGCTATCCATTTCGAATCTTATGTCATCAAGAACGCCGAGCAGAGCAGTTTGAGTACTGTGACCTGCTCTAAAGCCAGCTTGCCGTGGGATGAAAAGGTTGTGTTTCTCAATGTGACACAGAAGTTGCTTTGATAGAATCTTCTCTAACAACTTAGAGCACTCAGACAACCTAGCAATGGGTCGTAGCTCAGATATTTCGGATGGAGCTGGTACTTTGGGAATAGGAGTAATAAGAGTCTGTTTCCAAAGCGCTGGATAAGATGCATTGGTGACTGATAAATTGAAAATTGTGGTGAGTGTTTCGAGAATGGTGGGACATGATAGTGAAAGATATTTAATAGTGATTGCATCAAGCCCGTAAGTCTTGGACTTGGCTGAGGCAAGTGCTTCAGAGATATCACTGGGGGTGATGTTAGAGAAAGTTAGTAAACGTATATGAGACGGAGCTGAGGGGAGGGGTGGTAGTGGAAGTGCAGGAGATGATCTAGATGCGTTGGCGACGGATGCAAAATGATTATTGATATCATTGTGTGAAAAGAGCGAAAAAGGCGAGGTTGATCGAGAGGATGTTATGCCTAGCCTGTTGAGAGAACTCCATAGACGATTTGAGCGTTGTGCTCTGGCTATTTCATTAGTTGAATAAGTGTTTTTTGAATTTCGAAGCATTTGTAGGACCCTTGCACGCAGAGCTCGATATTCAGTAAGTTGCTGTCCCCTGTCACGTGCTCTCTTATAAGCTCTATCGCGTTCTTTCATGGCGGAGCGGATGTCAGATGAGACCCATGGTTTTCGGCGATTACATATATTAACGAAATAATGAATTGCACTTCGATTTAACATTGTTGTACAAAAGATTATATGTTTTCGTCATATTAATGATATTTGACGGTCATATGATTCACAGAGTTACTCTATAAATGACTTTGGGCTTAATTAATTTTCTTTTTGACTTGTTGCGGCTTTTCTTGTTCGGAGTTCAATTTTTTTTTTCTAAATAAGATATCTTTATACATATCATATATCATATTTCATCATATATAGATATGGGAAAAAATTTGATCGACGATAATTTTCATTAATCAAGAAATTTTATTAAAAAAAAATAACATTTAAATACGTTTAAATGACGTTCAAATAAGTTTCTTCCATTTCTTTCCACACCATCAAGGAGATACATAAATAGATGCGTTTATATTTTCGTTTTGTTATAATTACCATTAATCATATGTAATAATTTACTGACAAATATATGTAATTTTTTGACATGTTAATGTTACACAAATTTGTCATGATTATTCATTCGATTATTAGTAACTTAAGTCGTAGTAATCATCGCCAGTAGCCCTATATGGTCACGTTGAGACAGTCTCTTACCCGGACCTATTAATGAAGATTTAGTTAGTAATAAACCCTTTAACCGTTTACCTTTCTGCCTTCTTTCTACTTCTGGTACGTATACCCAATAAAATAAAATGTTAAAAACTTGATTTAAAATGCAAAATATATCTATATATGCCATGTTTATGTATATTCAGATATATCTATCAATTTTAATCTGAATTTTAACTTTAGAATGTTCTATTAAAATTTGTTTAATGAGTATACAAACTAAAGTAATCATATAAATTTATTTTTAAAACGGAAAAAGTAATTTATTACATTAAATAATTTTAAAGTTAAAAGAAAAACAAGATATAAATTTTCTATTGATTTTAAAAAGGGAAATAAAATGCTAAGATTATGATAATAAAATATTACTACACCATGTCTTGAAATAATATTAAATAATCACGTTATTAATTTATATGATTACTTTTATGATTGGCTAATGTACTGAGACTATTTTAGTAAAATATTAATTTTTTTTGTTTAACATATTTAATATGTCATTCATATTTTACTGAACGTGATTTAGAATATGAAACATTCAAATTTTGGACGGGAAAGATAGCTTCATCGAAATTAATAGTTTATTAACCAAATTTTATAACCCATATAAAGCATGCAATATTTGTAACATATTTATATTACGTTTCAAGATTTGATGAAAGGTAATAATATAAAATTCTATCATTATTTACTACCCCTAATATTAATATTTTAGTAACCTGCAACTGGTACATAACATGGTATATCTTCCCCGTTATAAAAAATTTCTAAATAACCATCTTTCCCAAAAAAATTGTCTATTTCATTATTTAATTTATTGTAGTATAAATTTTTGTCTACAGAATTTAAATATATTTATACTCTTCTTTCTGTTGTAAATAGTTATCAATTTTGTCATTTAAATTGTGTAATTTTCTACATTTTGTAAATCTTCCAACTCCACATAACAATTTCAATTGGATCCCATTCCATATTATCATCAATTCGATCATCTGAAACCTCTAAAAATTCTACGTTTTGTAAATCTTATGATTCTTTATCATGGTTTTGAATAGAATTCCATTCGATATTATCCATCTTTACAATAAGTAAGTGTAAAACTAAATGTAAAACTGAATAATGCAATATGTATAATAAAAATTATAACTTAGCAGAACATATACAGTGATAACTGCTTTTTAAATAAAAAAAAATTATTTTTTGTTTAGTGCTATAAATGTTAATTATATTTCCAAAGAGATTTTAATTTTCAAAATTTTTTTGCCAAATTATATTAACAATTTTTGTTAAATTTTCAGATTCATTTTGAGATAATACGTTTTCTGGGTCTTTACATCTGGATAAAATAACTTATAATTAGCCATGAGAAAACAAAGGTCTTTTTAAAAATATTCCTATTTGATAAATACTTTGATCCTGGGATTTATTTATAGTTATAGCGAATGCTAATACAATAGGAAAGGTGATAATACGATAGGAAAAGTGATATAACTACTCTGCGATTTTGGCAACAATTAAATTTCTTTTTCTCTTCTTTTCAAGATACGGCTAAAATACAGCTGAGCAATACGGACATTTCATATTCTTATTATCAAAAAATAATATATCGTTCAAAATGTTACGTTTACAATTTATACTTTTAACTTTATTTACTTTATGATTATATTCAGTTAATTTTAGATTTATATATAAAATATTATTTTTATGAATTTATTGAATCATTAGATGAAACTTTTCGTTTAAGATTATAATTTGTATATTTAGACTTTAATATTTTATATTATCGTTTACAAAATCTATGATGTCATAATATATGTTATTATATTCACAACTAAATAATAATGATAATTTAAAATTATTTGAGTTGATACCATAAGAAATAATCATATTATATATCACAACCCGTACGTTATAAATTTCCCTGAAACTTTTGATTTTTATTTCGCTTCCATAAATACCTATTTGAGACATTAAGTGTTCATAATCATTACCATTTGATATTGCATTATAAAAATGATTTCCTATTATAAAAAATGCACAATTACTCCAGTTATTAATAATATTATTGATAATATTTTGCGTACTATCATATGCAAATTTTGATTATTATATAGTGTAAGGATTCGTGATTGTTATTATTTTTTAATTTAAATATTATAATCTTTTATTATTTTATTTAGTTATTTTGTTTTTCCCCGAGGTACCTAAATGATAAAAATGAATAAGGATGAGTAAATATGTGTATTTACTTAGGTATATAAATAAAATGCTATATATTATTTGTATAAAATGACAAGTTTGAAGACTCGCATTTATTTAGCTTCACAGTTCCATGCCATCAAAACAACTTGTGCTTACTTATATATTAGCCAATAGTAATAAGAAAACTGATGAATATATAAGTAAACTGTCCAAATCGTTTTATAAGAGCAGGAGGAGTAAAGGCGGCCGTGCGCTGACTGACGATCCGCCGATCGGCAGCCAGCTCAATCCTTTCGGTAGCTCGGCCTTGCGACTTTCTTCGGTGGCTCGGCCTCGCACCGCAAACTTACCCTTTCCATCAGTCATGTCTTATATGGAATTAGGCACACATCCTTATTCTTTGCGATTCCTCTTTGTGAGGCTATTCGCTTTTCGCCGACCAGCCTGTGCGAATTTGGAGTACATTTCGAATATTAAAATTTTAAAGAAACTATAGTTTTGGCCGTCACCATAGAAAATATGAAAAATTACGGAATAAATACTTACCATCATCGATAATTTTTACTTTAACGGACTTTTGCATTTTTAAAATGAAAATTAAGAAAAAATATTTCCATTATAAAAATATTTGAATCGTAAATAATAAATTTTCAAAAACTATACTTAGATTTAGACTGTCTCCTTGTACTGAATGATGAACAGATTGTATGAGCGTTAATTTCATTTACCAATCAGCTTCTGTTAAGGTAGGAATCCAGTGATTTTTGGTCAAAATATAAACAAAATTTGTATTATATTTTCCTAATCTTTGTAACTGTAAAACTATTTTAATACCTGTCAGCTGTAAAAAGTCGATGATTTGAAAAAGTTACGTGCAGTCAAGTAAAATAATTTACATTAGATATCATACAAATTTGAAGCTTTAAACGCGTTTTTTTCAACACTTGTTGTTCTAACTTTAAAAAGTGATTGGCGCAAGAGGTTTTACTAAATCTTTTTCAAACTTTTAGGATAAGTTGTTTAGGTTCTTTACAATAAAAGTTAACATTTTTTATAACAATATTGTAAAACAATTTATTGTGTCACTACTAAACAATATAAATACAGTTACATATTTAAAAAATTTATTTTGTTATAATTTTATTTTGGATAAAACGAAAATTGTAAATGAGAAATCACGTCAAGTTTTGTTTGTTACATTGATTTAAGGGATCAGGCTTGGATTGAACCCAAAAAAAGATATTTGTTTCTCAGTCCAGAAAACTTTTTATGTTTTAAACAGTCATTCTGAAAAATGTTATGCTATCTATATTCAATAATATCTTCAATTTTACCATTGTTAAACCTCAAAATCTGGATCCTATGCGTCACAATAAATCACTATTTTTAATACCATATTTATTAAAGTTGCTCACACGATTCTAGGTGACAGGATTTTTTTTGACGGTTAGTCAACCTTTTTTGATCTGTATCACAAAATGAGTGAAGAACTTTTTCGTTAAAATTTTTTTTTATTTTTTTAGAGATCCAATAGATTTTTTGAAAAGTAATTTTAAATATTTTTAAAAATTTGATTGTATATACATTAAAGAATAATAAAAATAATCTTCAGAAAAAATGTTTTGCTCATTTTGTAATACATGTCAAACGAATTCGAATAACCGGCGGAAAACAGTCACTCGCACCATTTTTGGGCGGTAAAAGCACGGATGTAAAATTGTAGCGCTAAACCCATAGACGTCTTGTACTACTAAAACAAGGGATGTTTACTTACATTCTAAGCTTGCAGTTCAAGGTCTTCTAACATAAAATTGTACTGTGAGCACACCGTGTCGTTCTCTGGATGTAGGAAGCGCGTGTTATAGCATATCGCATGCTATTTGTCAAAAAAGCAGCCGCTTTTATAAGCGTCTTTAGTAAGCAGCTACTGTTTCTTTCAGTATAACATTCCTACAAACGCACTATTTAGTGACCCTGGAAACCATAAGTACAAAATTTCTAAAAAGATTGGTAGTAAAGAATAAAATGTGACTATATAATACTATATATAATACTGATTGGAAAAATCGTTATAAAACAAAAATGAGTCGTCGAATCCTTACTTTTGAGCTTCGAATCTTTACTAAATAACCAAGAAAATAAACCATGTATGGTTAAGAATGACTGAGCCCTTTTCGAGATGTAACTGATTAAAAAAAATATTGAAAAATACCTACATAACCTCGATTATCTGATAGTATCAAATACTTTATGATATAGGCAAAGAACTTCAAAGAATTTATTTGAGTTCGATTCAATTTTCAGACTCATTTAAATCGGGATTTTTAATCGCAATTCAAATTATTCGATTTAAAGGTGAATGGTGATAAAGGTGAATGGTGATTCAAATATTTTCGATTCATTCGAATCCAGATTTTGAATTGCTATTCAAATGGTTCGATTCAAGGATGGAATCGCTATTGAATTTTCTCGATTCACATGAATCGAGGTTTTAATCGCGATTCAATTTTTCGATTCAAGTTGTAGATTCAATGTGTGATTCAATATAGTTGTGTTGCATTTGAACAATTAAAAAATTGTATATAATAGTACATAATTTTGTACGATCATACATGATCATACATTTTCAGTGGGTTTCAGGATAGACTTTTTAACACGATCGATGGCACGAGCGTTAAGCAGTCTCCAAGTCACTGGAGACAATTACGCAATGGCTTGGTCCATTCTTGAGTCAAGGAACGACAATCTGCGACTCCTAGTCCAAGACCACTTAGATACTCTATACACCTGCACCAGCTCAGAGAGGAGTTGACCACTGGGATTCAAGCACTGGTAGACACCTTCGAACGATATCGGAGACAACTGGAGACGCTGGGTCGCCCAGTACAGACCTGGGACAACTCGTTTTTGTCGTTTGCCTCAGACGCCATGGACCCAGTAACTCGTCGAAGCTGGGAAGAAGAGATCAAGGACTTCTAACAAGTAGATCATCCCAGAGGTCGAATGAGTCCACGTCCGACACTCGTCACTCCAGAACCGTCTCAACTATAAGCACTCAACGGATGATTTGTGCTACCTGCAGTGGATCTCACTACATAGGCCGCAGCGTCTGTTTCAAAGGAATGACCTTGAGTGAAGGTAGGGATTAAGTCATAGGCAAGAGTCTCTGCTTCAACTGCCTGCAGAGAAACCACTCGTCGAGGAACCGCCACTCTTAAATGACGTTCCAGGACTTCCATGGGCTCCACCATACGCTTCTCCATAACGGCGCTAGAAAGGGAGCTAGGCCACCCATTGACTCCGGCGTACCAACTAAGATCAAACGAGAGGAGTCTGCAAGCGTCACCTTAGCCCATGGCTCCCTCTCCAGCACACCACCGGCGTCATCTTGACTAACCCTGCTACCAACCACATAGATATTTCTGGGCAACCATCGAGGACGGCGGGCGGTGGTGCGAGCCCTGCTGGACCCCGGCTCGGAGGTCACTCTGGTCCCTCTCCGCCTGGCGCGGCAGCTGGGTGATGTACTGGAGCGAGTAAGGATCAGAGTAGCTGGTATCAATGGGCAACCCATTGACTTTGCTCGGATCCGTACGCACCTATACGTCTACAGCCAAGTATTTACTGAACATTTGGTCATCCAGACCACAACCTCAGCCAGGATTTCACGGAGCTAGAGCTGGCCGACCCAGCTACTTGCACCCTGACAAAGGTCGATGCAGTACTGGGAGCCAACGTATACGACCATCTGATATTATCCAATGTCACTCATCAAGGCAACCTTCTAGCCCGGCAAACAATTTTTGAATGTACGATTACCGGAACCCACTACGACCTCCCGCCGCTCTCCAACGTGGTGTGTGCAACAACACAAGAATCCTTGGACGAACCCTGGGACGAGAAGTTGATTGGCCTGTTACAGAGATTCTGGGAACTGGAGGAGATTCCTCGAAGGGTGAAGCTGTCCCTACTGGACGAAAAATGTGAGATTTTCATAATCGGCTACGCCCAAGATGCAACCGGGAGATACATTGTCCCGCTTCCAATCAAGGATGGCGCACGATCGTTGCTTTGGGACAGTCCGGGTAATCCCCGTCGAGCCCTCGCATCCGCTCATCAGAGAATACAGCGCGACGCCCGTCTCCAACGGGAATATACCAGCTTTATGGATACCTACTTACGGCTGAGTCACATGCGACAACTCTCCCAAGAGAAACTCGACGACCCGGAAGTGTCCACCCACTATATCCCTTATCAGGCTATATGGCAGCGTAGTCACGATGGAGATAAGATTCGAGTCGTCATCAATGCCTCCCGGCCGATCACCTCAGCAGCCTGCTTGAATGACGCCCTCTATCTCGGCCCGAAGCTGCAGAATTATCTGGTAGCCGTGATCACCCGCTGGCGCCGCATCGCCATATGCGTCGACACCAATATGATGTTTCGGCAGATTCTCATCCATCCTAATGACACGCGCCTACAGCGGATCCTTTGGAGTCCCTCAGATCAAACGCCCGTCATCCGTTACGTTTTGAGCTCAGTCACGTATGGTGAAGCCTGCGCACTTTACCTTGCTCTGTGGACTCTAAAGCAATTGTGCATTCCTGGGGGCAGTCGCTTCCCTCGTGCCGTGGAAACCGTCGAAAAGGAGCTGTTTGCCGACGATTTCCTCATTGGAGCCGATGACATCGACACTGCTCACAGCCACCGAGATCAACTCATCGAGTTTCTGCACATGGGCGGTTTCGAATTAAAAAAGTGTGTGGCAAATGTCCCTAGCCTCCTCGATGATATCACAGCGAAACAGGAACAGGATCTTTGGCGCCTCAATTCAGACCCGGACGAGGATATCCCTGAATCAATATCTCATTGCTGGACCATCTTCCGAGCCAACATGACGGACTTGATGGCTATCACTTTGCCCCATTGGCTCCACTGCTGACCTTCCAGCAGCATCCAGCTGCACGCCTTCATAGACTCCAGTCGACGCGCCATCGCGGCCGTGATCTACGCAAGGGTGGACCATTGGATAGGCTCAATGACACTCAGCCTCCTCTCAGCGAAGATGAAGCTGATTCCCATGAAGAGCCTTGTGCCCCCCGATCGACCGACTCCTGTGACTGAAGCTCCGCGCAACGTTGCTCGCCGCTCAACTGCTCCAGTGTATCGCTTGGACGTGCTTTTAACCAGCTGCCAGGCATGGAGTGACTCATAAGTGGCTTTCCATTGACTTGCCTCTGGCCGACCAACAGGCAGCTGCCTCATGGACGGTTACGTGAGCCACATCTACGAGATCATACCAGGGGATATATGGCGATATGTCCCTACTGCTGAGAATCTGGCTGAAGTAGTGACTCGCGACGCCGAGCCGGCGAGCCTGGCCTAAAATCGCCTATGGTGGAGCGGTTCGATGTGGCAGGCTTCACAACCGAGCTTCTGGTCCCATGATCCGCTTGGTGCAGGGTTCCTTCCAAGAGCAGATACAAAAACTGGCCCCCTCAGTCGCTTAGACACGATAACTGCTGGCCCGGATGCACCGGAATTCCTGGCGCGATTTTCTTGGCTGACTCGACTTCTGCGCACTACCATCCACTGCCGACGACTGTATCAACGACGGGTCGACTCACAATCCCCGGCCCCTTCGAGCAGCTGAGCATCAACAGATACTCTTCGTATATGCCAGACTCGCTCAATGACAAGACTATGCTACTGAGATAGGAGATCTATAGCGAGGTTGACCAGTACGGACCGGCAGTACCGTCAAGGTTCTTGATCCCTTTCTCGAAACGCTGGAGTCCTCAGAGTTGGAGGACGTCTCCAAAACTTCCTACTCCTTTACGATGAGCAACGTCCAGTGATCCTGTCCGGTCGCTGCCACCTCGCAGATATTATGATCGACTGGGCTCACCACAAATCCCTTCACGCCGGATTCCAGCTTACTTATGCTTGCATGATCCGGCGCACTTAGATAGTCAGAGGAAATAGCCGAGTCAAAGCTCGCATCCGCTCGTGCATTGTGTGCGCAAGATCGACCGATCGCCCAATGATACAGACTATGGCTACTCTTCCTGATGCTCTGGTCGTCTCTTTGAGGCCATTCAACAGATGCGGGGACGACTACGCCGGGTCTTTCCAAACCCTCCGTTCGAAGGGACGCGGCATGACTACGTGGAAGGGCTACGTGGCAGTATTCGTCTGCCTCGATACGAAAGCCATTCACCTAGAAATAGCCGCTATCTTGATCACGGACACTTTCCTCGGCGCCTTGGCATGCCTTGTTGGCCGACGAGGCCGACCTCAGGAGATCTGGAGTGACAACGCGACGAACTTCCGTGGAGCCTATGCGGAACTTCGTTATCTATTTCTGACAGCCGAGCTAAATTGGCAGTTGGTTGCGAGGACCCTCGACACTAATGGCATCACATCCTTCGACACATAGCTGGGCCCAGGAAGCTGACCTACGTGGAGTTTGCTACCATGTTGGTCGACATCGAGATGGTGTTGAACTGTCGACCGATCTCCCTCTTTTCAGGGTGCGTCGACGACCTCGATGTGCTGACCGAACTCGATCACTTGACGTACTGGCGATTGGTTCGCGGGCTCCGAGCAGCTTCTGGAGACGCTGGAGCCGCGAGTACCTTAAAACGTTGCAGCAGCGGGGAAAGTGAATCGGACATCGCGAGAACCTCTCCATCGGGGATCTTGTCGTAATCATTGACCCTTCTCTGATGAAACCCAATGCAAAGTGGCCCCTCGCTCGAATCATCGAAGTTCATCCCGGGTATATTAGATATACAGTTATATATATAACTCGTCAAAAACGGGGCTGTAGAAGCGGAGGGAACGCTGGGAAGAGAGGTTCCGATTTCTCTAGGTGGAGAGCCCAGATGAGCCCGCGCGGTGCTTTGGTGGGAGAGCGTATTTGTGAGTGCGCAAATGCGTGTGAAGGGGAAATGGCTCACTTGACGAGTTATCGGGAAGTTGAGTGACCGGAAGTCCACTGTAATCATATATAATTATATATTATACATTTTTACTCGGGAGGAGTTATGAGAGCAGTTTCAAAGTAAAATGTCAGTTCCGTAGCAGGTCAGTTCCATAACACCCCATGAAAAGTATTATCAAAATAAAAGGCATTTTCAGTTATTTTCATGAAAAACTAATTACATCACGTGATTCGATGGCTAAAAATATATAAAAAGTCATATGAAGTTCACTCTTGTAAATTCGGGGGAATCCATTCAGGTTGGGGTAAAAATCGACAATTTTTACTCATACACCGTTTTTACACGCTAAACCCGTTAGAGTGAAATTTCACTCATTCGGAGTGGAATTGCACTACAAGAATGAGTTAAATAAATCACTCTAATTATACAGCATTTCACTCTAAAAATAGAGTGAAATGTTTCACTCTGACGTAGTGGGGAATCTCACTCTATTTTAGAGTGAAAACATTTACGATGGACATCGACGAAAACTAACCTAATTTTTTTACTTTTTAAGTTTATAATATTGCAAGCGTGATAGTAGATACACGTGTTCGAGTAATAATAGGTTTACCAAAATGCACCAAATAAATTGGCAGTAGTTTATATAAACAAAATTAATTCTTCCGCGTGTTAATTCATTCTATAAATATTTTAAAGTGTTTTTACGTTCCAATATCAACCTCCTAAGAATTCTAAGCTATAATAATAGAAACTTGAAGTATCTTCAAATTAAATAATACAAACTTTCAAACTTTTTTTAATATTTTCGTTTTCTGATATTTTTATATAGTTTTTTCAGTATATGACTAAGAATAGTAGTGAAAAATTTAGTAGGATTACAGTTTTAGGAGGAGAATTTTACTGTAGGTGAGTACTAATCGTAATGGTATCAACCTAACCTCAAAATATCGTAAGAACACTGGTTTCTTTGCAAATTTCATAGTTACAATACACATTTTTTGAATTATGTGTTGTAATCATGGTTCTTGCATTATAAGGTCTTTATGTCGGCAGTAGACGTGCTTGCATCATCACGATAGCTATCATCCCGACTAAAGAAAATCTAGTGAGAAATTACGTGAGAAGTTACGTGAGAAATTACGTGAGAAGTTACGTGAGAAATAACGTGAGATTGTGACACAATGTCGCACGTGAGTTCTCACGTACTTTTCAATTTATCATGTGATTTCTCACGTAAGTTTCAATTTATCACGTAACTTCTAACGCGACTCGTATGCTTTCACGCTGCTTCTATGTTCTAACGCGACCCCTATATTCTCACGTAAACTATCACACAATGTCTGAATTTTTACGTAATTTCTCTCATAGTTTCTCACCTAGCATTATGTATGTAATTTTTTACGTGATATATGATCTCTTTCGTGATATTTAAATACTCAAAAGATTTCTTATTTTTCACGTGAAATCTCCGGCGAATCCAAATATCTTACGTGATTGACTGCGATTCTTCAATTCTCACGTTAATTTTACCAAGATTTCTTGCTTCTCTTGTGATTTCTTACGCAATTTCTGATATCTCGTGCGAATCTTAATTTGTCAAGTGATCTGTATTTTTAAATTATTATGTAAATTCTCATGCGATTACAATAGTAATAGCATGAGCTTACTACAATGGTCGCGTTAGAATTTACGTGTGAATATAGAAATCGCAGGAGATTACACAAGAAATTAGGAGTCGCCGGAGATTTCACGCGAGAAATAAGAAATCTTTTGAGAATTTAAAAATCACGAATGAGATTAGATATCACGTATAAAATTACATCACAAACTTAATGCGAGGTGAGAACTCATAAGAGAAATGACGTGCTAATTCAGATATTGTGTGATAGTTTACATGAGAACATAGGTCTCGCGTAAAAACATGCTAGTCTCGTGAGAAACTGCGTGATAAATTGAAAATCACGTTAGAAATACCATGAGAAATTGATAATTACAAATGTGTGAAAAGGTGTGTAAAACATGAGAATTTCGTGAAAAACTGTTTAATTGGGCTGATATTTGGAACAGGATTTTAAAAATATTATAGAATATTTTATAAATTTTGTCAAAGTTTCTGATAGTGTTTCACAGTTTTTCACAGTTTTTAACTTTTTATTACAATTTCTCACAGTTGTAATTTCCTTCATGTAAGAGAATGCAACGATAAAATATGTAAGAAAATGTGAAAAACAGTGAAAAACTGAAAAAATGTGAAGTAATGGGAAGAATTGGGCAAGTTTTATTTGATAAAATATTGTTTTTTATAAATGTGAGAAACTGTGAAAAACTACAAAAGAACTGCGAAAACTGAAAAAATGTGCATATTCGTTTATAACAGATGTTGCAAAGTATATGTATTTTAACATTTTTTTACACTTTCTCACAGGTTTTTCATAGTTTTTTACAGTTTTTTACAGTACTCTTTTCCACTAGGGTAGATAGTAAATTAGTAGTGTTATAGAACTGACCTCTACGGCATTCTACTGAAATCTGAAGTGAGAAAACTGTTTATCCTCATGGAATTTAGAATTCACAGATATTTTTCCGCATATGTTTCACGATTCATAATATACAGTTTGCAAATCCACCGTCAGAATGGTCTATTACTCGTATATCAAACTTCTGTGCTTTTAGGTGCAGATACTGTTGTTATTAATATTTTATCGCAAACTGCTGGACAAAAAGTATGCTCCTTGCTTTAATGATAAATAGCAAATTTTGAATTTAAAACCAATACCAATGTATTGTATCAACTCTATAGTTTACTATGTACACAAAGGAATTTTTTTTACATACAGTACAAAAAGTTTTTCTTAAAGTTCATTACTACTTATATTCAATAATCAAATACTAAAATTTGGACATAAGTTCGCTTAAACGAATTTATACATTCAAATGCTGAAAGTAAGCTATGTGATATTAGAACCAGAACGAATGATCGCTCAGATGCATTTCACTTATGCAGGTTAGCTTTTTGTATATGACGAAAATATCGCACTTGGAACATTTATTTATCCCGAAAATGTTCAAACTTTTGCGAAGAGGCATTAAACTTACGGTAAGTACATATTTTTATTAAACCGTTTAATTTTATCTACTATTTTATTGCAAAAATAAAATAGACATGGTAAAGGATTTCATCTGAGTTTTTTTAAATGTAAACAAGAAATTAATCATAAAATATTCAATTTTATACATTTAATTATATATTCTTAGATTTTAATATATCATTTGAAAATCAAATTTTGAACAATTATTAATTTTAGATTAAATATAATTTAATATATCTGTGAATATATGTTTTAATATAACCTTATTTTTTTTTACAAACACATATTTACAAAATTATTAAAAATCTATTAAAAATATTGTAAATTTATATTGTAATATTTTATATTTAAAACGTATAACATTGTGATAGCTTTTTACTTAATTTATTTTTTATAAATTTTAAAGAATATCTTGAATGTTAAATAAAAATGTATTTTTAGGAAAATACAACTACAGCTGATATCACAAGTAAATGATTGCTCACGGTTGATTGTAATGGGACCTAAAAGTAAGGAAAAGTTAAATTTGTATAGAGCAGAGACCTTTATATGCGGCAGAAGCTGTCAATGTTTTG
The DNA here is from genome assembly GCA_949152435.1 of Gastracanthus pulcherrimus. Classification (NCBI taxonomy): domain Eukaryota; kingdom Metazoa; phylum Arthropoda; class Insecta; order Hymenoptera; family Pteromalidae; genus Gastracanthus; species Gastracanthus pulcherrimus. The sequence continues at coordinate 135,849,459 of OX424575.1, read as the reverse complement.
ATATATATGCACGCTGTCTACTGGACTTTTGATGTCGAATACTCAGCTGAAGTTAAGATTGCATTTACGTTTATAGGTGCAGTTTTATTTCAGGGCAACTTTGTTAATTATTATATGAAATATCAAACTATCTTAAATGTTTTAGAATATATAAAATTATTTTAAACGGTCTTGTTAAAGTGTTATATAAATAAAAATATTTTATAAACTATTATTGGCTAAATTTATTTTAAGAATAAGTACAAGTAATAAAGTCTGTTACAGCAAATACGCAGAAAAAAGTATGAGCGATATTACAAATCGAACATTGGCTATAAGTATATAATTAATTATAAGGAATCGGACTACTTTTATAAATACAAAAATACAATCTTTGAGCTTTGAATTCGTTTCCATGTATTCATTGGTATAGTGATACTAGAAAGTATTTTTTAAAGTTAAGTTAATTAAGCCAACAGTTTTAATACTTTGCTATTTGTATGTATTATAAAATGACTAGAGTAAAATAATAATTTTGCACACAAAACTATTAAAGTTTACTATTTGTAGTAGATAGGCTGTAGGCATTCTGGCTCACGCGGGTTCTGTATCACCCCCTGCCCTGTCAAAGTGATACAGAATCGGTCGTGTGTATAAGGCCTATCCCTGTTTGTCCCCTTATCCAATTTTTGAGCATTCGTATTGTATGTTTTAAGCCCCTCCAATGGATTTATCCCCTCTCAAAATGATACAGAATCGGTCGTGTGTATAAGGCCTATGCCTGGTCCCTTCTCCAATTTTTGAGCATTCGTATTGTATGTTTTAAGCCCCTCCAATGGATTTACCCCCTCTCAAAATGATACAGAATCGGTCGTGTGTATAAGGCCTATGCCTGGTCCCTTCTCCAATTTTTGAGCATTCGTATTATATGGTTTAAGCCCCTCCAATGGATTTACCCCCTCTCAAAGAGATACAGAATCTGTAGTGTGTATAAGGCCTATGCCTGGTTCCTTCACCAATTTTTACCGGATTCGTATTGTGTGTGTTTTAAGCCCCGCCTCTGAACTGTCCCCTTTTAAAGTGATCTAGAATTCGTATCTGATTTTTTATATCCCCACTCTGTAGGCCCGAATACGTAAGCGTTTTACTCCCACCCGAAGAGAGGGAAAAGAGCAGCCTCTTTGCTCCTCTTTTCGAAGAAACAGATGGCATGCGTAGGAAATGGAAAGTAGCCGAAAATGAATGAAAAGAAAGGGTCAGCCTTTCTTTCCTCTGCTTTTAAAAATAGATAGAACGTTGCTCACTGACTTTGCTAGCAATACACGTCTTCGACGCAGGTATGCGCTGTAGATGTGCACAGATAGCAGGAAGATTGCATCAGTAAACGGCCTTCGAGAACTTACTGTGCGGAGGCATTCGGAAATTTATTTTTCTTCAAGCTGATATGCTGCTATTTTTTTTCCACTAGAAACGAATGTATTACAGTCAGGCATGGCGCAAGTTTGAAGGTCCTCGCTCAGGTAGTAGTAAATTACTTTCCAGCAACAAATAACCTTTTGAGAAAAGCATACTGCGCGCATACATTCGAAAAGTCTATTTTCGAGCCAAAACACTGTCAGTTTTTCTCCGCAATACACGCTATACTACAGTAAGGCATAGCGCGTGTTAAAGGTTCTTGTGCAGGAAGTAGTAAATTGTCCCCAACAATACACGACCCTTAGAGAAAGGCTTACTGCGGGCACGCTTGCTTTTTATAGGCCTATACGCTGTCAGTTTTTCGGCGAGAAACACGTGGCCTTCCATGTGTATCAACGCTGTAGCGCTAAGAAAGGGAACGAAGTTGCGCTAATTAGGAAATTGATGAATTCTAACCTCAGAAAACTACTTTATGTTGTTATTTACCATTCTGAAGTATACATTAATGATTTTATTATATTAATTTATGTTTGAAAGATCATGATTTTACTTTGAAAAGTAAAAATGAAATAATATAAGTAATTATTGTAAAAACATAGTGCTCAAAATGGTAAATAATAGGTTATAAAAAGTATTATTTTCATCACAAGTTATTATTATATTCTGCTTATAATATGTTAGGTTATTATCTTATATTGTGTTTTCGATGTTGCCGAATCGGAAAACAGGATTTTAAAAACTATGTTCGTATGTATGTATCTATATCTTTAACTATAAAAAGGTGAAATAAAATCACGTTTCTGCTGACGTGGTATATAGGCATAACTTTTTATTTTATCAATTAAATTTGTGTAACAAAATACATTGATTTTGAACTGTTTTACGTTCTTACTATTTCTAGATACTAATTAAAAATTAATATAAAAATTATTTTGTGAAGAGAAAAAAAGATTGTAGGTTTGCAAATGACTTATGGTAGTTTCGTTTAAAAAATATAATGTTAAAAATATTAACCACACAACTTTTTATTTAAATTGAAGGTTTAATCTACTAAAATTGACAAGCTTTACGTTGTTAAAATTAATATTAAATAGCAATAGAGATAGCGCGCCAACTTCTCTACAATACCCTTCGCGCTGCGGCTGCCTCGCAGTGGGACCGCTGCTCACCCGAAAACAGACGACAGAGCTCCCATCGCAGTCAGGCGTCGCTTCTCCTGTTTTGTGGAGCATTAGGGCCAGTTGGTGCTGCGGCGTGCCCGACGGTTTTTCCATGTATGAAAAGTAAGGGTCAGTCTTTAATAAAGAAGCATATATATATATATATATATATATATATATATATATATATATATGTTTACCACGCAAAACCTCGCACAGCAGGCCCTTACGCAAGTACTGAAAAAAAGGGTTCTTTCCATCAAATAGCGCACTACTAGAGTGAATTTATTGCCGAGATGTTTGTGCGTTTCTCGGCATGTACGGATAATAAATTTTAAAGTAGCAAAGGCTTGGTCGCTATCTCCGCAAAAGTGAAAACGAGCCGATGCATTGACGAAGCAAAAAAAGAAAAGCCTCGCGTAACACGGTCTTAAGAAAAGGGTGCTGCAGGCAGAAAAAAAAATCTCAGCAAGAAACTGCTGTGAATGCGCGCAAGTGACGGATAAATCTCAGCAGTAAACGATCTTAGAGAATGGTTTAGTGTGCGTTGAAGGTCGTCGCGCTTAGGTGAAAGCAAATGCTTTTAGCAATAAACGACCTTTAAAGTAAGGCTTACTGCGTGCAGTTATTTAAAAATTCTTTTAAGCCGATAGGCTCGCAGTATTTTCAAGGACGAGATGAGTCGATGTACACGAACTGATACGGCGGCTGCGCGAAAGGAAATCGTTCGGTATATTAAATCGTGGTCATTCTTTCACAGTAGTGTAAAAAGAGATTTCCTCTCGAGCTGTTTATTTCGAACTTATTCGCCGGCGGCGCGAAATGAAATCGATCGTTAGATAAAATCTTAGACACTTTTACGGTTCAGAGCAAACATCGGGATGAGCGGCTTGTAAAAATATATATTTTCAGTCAAAAATAGATAAGTCCTGAAAGAAAACAAAGGATAGCTTCCAAACTTTAACGGCGAAGGAAAACTGAGGATAGCTGATAGGCAGGAGCCAATACGTTGACGGTGCACAGATACAAGGAAACTGCATTCTCAGCGATAAATCGTGTATGAAGATTTCTGGAGAAGAAGGGGGGTATTTTTGAAAATTAGAGGAGGGAACATTTTTTATGAACCGTAGGATTCTTCGAAAAAGTAGTGGGAAGGGAAGCTGCGAGAATGGGTAAAATTTCTGTAAGGGAGGTGTTTTGAGATTTAGGGAGGGAAATTTCTTACGAATTGTAGGACATTTCACAAAACGTAGTGGAAAGAGAAACTCAGTTTTCCTATATAAATATCACGGCGCTTGCTATGGCCCATCAGTTCAAGAATCGTATTTGATTTTTTTTTCTATCACTGAAAGAAATACGAAGAGAGTGTCCAAACTAAATGTAAAAAACTTGACGTAAATCATGAAAAGTATTTTATTTTCTTTACTTCAAATACGTGAATAAATTTTCATTACAATTCATTCTACCTCCTGCAAAATGGTATTTCGCGGATTAAACGAGCTAGGAATAAGAATCGTTCAGAATGAGGATAGAGAAGAAGAGCTTTGGGTAAGTGCTAAACTATTTTTTTTAAAACTTATAAATATGTTTATTAATTGTATTATTAATTTACTTTATAGCGTTTGAGCGAAGGAGAGATGCCAATATGGCAATACGTAGCCCAACGAATGGAGCAGGATATTTCTCGAGAAAAACAGAGAATGAAGTATAGAAGGCATATAGAAAAACTGCGTTAACTTAAGTTCAACGCTAGTAAAAGTGTAAAAGTTAGTTTCTGGATAAAATATATTATAAGACGTATATTTAAAATTGATATTATTACATGTTTTATTTTATTAATCCGTAAAATATCGAATTCCGTAATTACTCTTGAAGCATGGCGACGTGATAGATCGCTTTGGATATTTATAAACAGAATACAGTATTATATTATTAAATTCGAGAAGGCAATTTTTCCAAAGGATTCTTCATCAGTCTTTAGCAATGATACTGACTTGGAATCAGAAGAAGAATAAATTGTGTGCATTAATTTTGGTGAATACTTTTAAAACATAATGTGCAAATTGTACAGTGAAATATATTCAATTTGAGCATTGGTACAAATTTTTCTTTAAGTAATACATAAAAGTGAAAAAGGCGCTAAGAAGTGTAAAGTCATGTAAGGAAAGGTGAAAAGTAATGAAAAATTTTGAAAAGTTCACATAAAATGTGACTGAATATGGTCAATTTTGTTTATTATTATCGATATGAAAATAATGAAATTTACGTATTAGAAAAAAATGTACAAAAAGTACAAATATTTTTCGAAACCAGATCAAGAAAGAGAAGAAGAAAGTATATACAACACACACTAACGAGAGAAAAAAATGCAATCGTACCATCCACTACTATTAACTTCATATTTTTAAATGAATCGGGAACAAAAAATTATAAGTGTCGGAATACAACCTTTGCATAATTAACAACCACAGCTATTTATCCTGCTATCATCCAATTTCAGTAATATTGGCAGTATCGACGCAATTACTTAGATTAAAATTCAATACAATCTCAATGAAATAAGTGATTCTTTTTTGCTTCTGAATGCTTTTTAATAATAAAGCAATAATAAATATACCGAAGATAACCAAACAAAATACAAGAAATTTTATCAAGCGACTATTGTGTTACAAAAACCGACTTTCGAAGGATAGAAAAATGCTATCGTACAGTAGGATCGCGATATATTACCGCTCGCTGGGGCTGTAGGAGCGGAATTTTTTCCAAAAATGTAATATATCCGGATCTCCCTCCATGCGGTAGCTCCAAACCGAAGTTCTGCGTTCTACTGCACCACCGCGGCGCGCCGACGCTACGTGCCGTGGTGGGACAGCCAGTGTCTGTGAGTGAAAGTACGTCCGGAGGGGAAGCGCTCTGAGCGGAAACATATCGCGATCACACTGTATGTGTAGAAGAGCGTCGATTTCAACTGATGTTAAATGATATTATAAAATTAAAATTTCTTTTTTTTTGTGAATAGTTAAAAGAAGTTATGAACGATATTGATGTAACCTCTTAACATGGCTATGACTTTGTAAAAGTGTTTTTATTCCAAAATAATGATTTCAAAACTAATGTAAAATGTAAATCTAATGATTCGGAACCGGATGATTTTATAAAACATTACTTTAAAATTGTAAACTTAGAATACACATCACTTCAACTAGATTATCTTATTCAGGAAATGCGCAATTCTTAAAAACTTTATTTATGTATGAATACGTGCGCAATATTTGTGTGAAATTATAATTTTTGTATTTTTAATATAGTAATAAAGTATTACTATACACGGCGGTCCTCGATCAAACTTCTCGCAATTCAGTTTCAAGAGAAATACACGATCAAACACAGATGATAAGTGTCAGTGACACTTATACGAACTTGCAAGATCACCAGGATATAAAAACTTTGTCAAGGAATCAAAAGTGGGTATTAATAAAAAAAGTGTTTCCACGAGTAACTGAAAATCAACTCAAGATTTATGCAGTACCCTAAATAAAGTTTCCGATACACGTTGTTCGGCGTGTTTTTCTTTGTTTTGGTAAAGAATCAAGTCACGTGTGCACTCAATTAAGTCGTATAGACAATTTGAATGAATGTATCGAAAAATCTTTTCGACCGAAAGAAAAGGAACAGCTAGTATCCTTGCTGCTTAAAAGATAATGGATGAAAAACAAAAACTAAATACAAGCGATACTTCAGTGTCATTATCGTAGTCATCTGGAAAGCTGCTTAGAGTAACCATCAATAACAATGCTGCGAAAAGATTAACAGAACCATTGTTTAGTGCTGATGACTTTTGTAAAATTCTTTTTCATACTTTTTTCTCATACTTTTTTATACTTTATTCATACTTTTTCATACTTTTTCATATTTTATCATACATTATCATACTTTTTTCATTCTATTTCATACTTTTTCATAATTTTTATATTTCTATATACTTTTTTCATACCTTTATATACTTTTTTCATACTTTTATATAGTTTTTTTATAGAATTCTTTTTCATACTTTTTTCTCATACTTTTTTATACTTTATTCATACTTTTTCATATTTTATCATACATTACCATACTTTTTTCATTCTATTTCATACTTTTTCATAATTTTTATATTTCTATATACTTTTTTCATACCTTTATATACTTTTTTCATACTTTTATATAGTTTTTTCATAGTTTTTCATACCTTTGCATACTTTTACATACTTCTTTATACTTTTTTCATACTTATATATGCTTTTTTCATACTTTGTCATATTTTCTCATGCTCTTTCATTTTTTTTCATACTTTTTTTTCACATTGATGATTTTTGTACAAAATATCAAAAAGTCTTGGGATCTTATAGTGAGCAATCGATGGAATCTGTTCATTTTGATTTCAATGCTACTTGGATAAAATACAAAGTTGCGAAGAACAACCCTGAGTTTGAAAATCAATTATTAAAACCTGTTTGTGCTTACAATTCTCATCATGTATAAATACGAGTACAATGTTTTTTATATAAATATTTATCAACTGATTAAATTAAAAGTATTATAAATTTATTTTACAAGTGTATTTTATTATATATATACAGAGAGAGAGAGAGAGAAATGGAAACAAAAGTATTATATTTGAAATATACAATATATTTATTGTTTTGTTTTCGCAAAATGCTAATTCCTTTAAAAAAATTAAAATGTTTTTTGTCTCACAAGAGGCTTGACGAAATATTTTCATTTTCGGCTTAAATTGTTAGTAAATGGTCAAGGTATGATATCCTTAAAAAAATCCGGGCTGGCAATTTTTTTTTAATTAAAGTTTATCGAGGACCTTTCATATATATACACAATTGTTCTGTTTAGGCTGTAAAATAGAAAGGATTGAATATCTTACCTTATTCATACTAGTATGAAAAACAATGAAAAAGCATGAGAAAGTATAAAAAAGTATAAAAAAAGTATGAAAAAAGTATAAAAAAGTATGAAAAAAGTATGTAAAAGTATGAAAAAAGTATGAAAAGTATGAAAAGAGTATGAAAAAGTATGAAAAAGTATGAAAAAAGTATGAAAAAGTATGAAAAAAGTATATAAAAGTATGAAAAAAAATTAGAAAAAGTATGAAAATGAATGAAAAAAAGTGTGAAATTGAATGAAAAAAGTGCGGAGGGTAAGCGACTAGTATGAAAAACAATGAAAAAGCATGAGAAAGTATAAAAAAGTATAAAACAGTATGAAAAATGTATCAAAAAGTATGAAAAAAGTATGAAAAAGTATGAAAAAAGTATGAAAAAGTATGAAAAGAGTATGAAAAAGTATGAAAAAAGTATGAAAAAGTATGAAAAAAGTATATAAAAGTATGAAAAAAAATTAGAAAAAGTATGAAAATGAATGAAAAAAAGTGTGAAATTGAATGAAAAAAAGTGCGGAGGGTAAACGAATAAGGTAAGATATTCAATCCTTTCTATTTTACAGCCTAAACAGAACAATTGTATATATATATGGACGGTCCTCGATAAACTTTAATTAAAAAAAAATTGCCAGCCTGGATTTTTTTTAGGATATCATACCTTGACCATTTACTAACAATTTAAGCCGAAAATGAAAATATTTCGTCAAGCCTCTTGTGAAACAAAAAACATTTTAATTTTTTTAAAGGAATTAGCATTTTGCGAAAACAAAACAATAAATATATTGTATATTTCAAATATAATACTTTTGTTTCCATTTCTCTCTCTCCCTCTCTGTATATATATAATAAAATACACTTGTAAAATAAATTTATAATACTTTTAATTTAATCAGTTGATAAATATTTATATAAAAAACATTGTACTCGTATTTATACATGATGAGAATTGTAAGCACAAACAGGTTTTAATAATTGATTTTCAAACTCAGGGTTGTTCTTCGCAACTTTGTATTTTATCCAAGTAGCATTGAAATCAAAATGAACAGATTCCATCGATTGCTCACTATAAGATCCCAAGCCTTTATGATATTTTGTACAAAAATCATCAATGTGAAAAAAAATAGCATGGACTTTCGGAGTAACTGGAATTTGTAAATCTAAATAGCTCGCTTTGAATTCTGCAACGTATTTCGCAAAATCGGGATCAAGACTAGTAGTGAAGCAGGCTTGAACAACATTTTTGAATTTTGATATGCTGAAACGTACTTTAAACCACCTATACGACATATCGCCCGCAAATGTCTACTTTATCTAATAGTTTTTTACATGAATTCCCTTTGAAAGCCGGACTTCCATGTGTTATTTCCCGTTGAACATTGCATTTCTCTGCCCAATTTAAAGCTATCTCTTCGCATTCGCGTAACATATGTGTAAATGATGTGTTTACTACACCGAGCATCAGATGCAACTCAGGACGAGAAATTACATCTAAAAATAATCTATGTTTACTAGTAGTAAACAATGATGGATAAATGCAGTTTTTATAGTTTTTAGTCTGAGATCTATCAGCTCCCGATTTTTGCAAAGCCATGTAATTATTAAGTGTGTTACCAATGGTCCCGTCACATCCACGTTCAGCTACTTTTTCGTTTACATGTCCAATAAAATTATTGAGAATAGGGCAATAAACAACACTTTCGGCTGCATCCGATGTGACATTAGCTTTAACATTCACGAAATTAAATTTTTTAACTTCAAAATATTCATCTATAGTATGATTATTAAAATATAATGTTTTCTTCAAATTGGGTTCAATTATTTTTAAATTACAAGAAGCCACTCGAATAGCTGCGGCGATTCCACAAGTGGTTTTATAACTTAAGTTAAAACTGTTTAGAATTTTACAGAAGTCATCAGCACTAAACAATGGTACTGTTAATCTTTTCGCAGCATTGTTATTGATGGTTACTCTAAGCAGCTTTCCAGATGACTACGATAATGACACTGAAGTATCGCTTGTATTTAGTTTTTGTTTTTCATCCATTATCTTTTAAGCAGCAAGGATACTAGCTGTTCCTTTTCTTTTGGTCGAAAAGATTTTTCGATACATTCATTCAAATTGTCTATACGACTTAATTGAGTGCACACGTGACTTGATTCTTTACCAAAACAAAGAAAAACACGCCGAACAACGTGTATCGGAAACTTTATTTAGGGTACTGCATAAATCTTGAGTTGATTTTCAGTTACTCGTGGAAACACTTTTTTTATTAATACCCACTTTTGATTCCTTGACAAAGTTTTTATATCCTGGTGATCTTGCAAGTTCGCATAAGTGTCACTGACACTTATCATCTGTGTTTGATCGTGTATTTCTCTTGAAACTGAATTGCGAGAAGTTTGTCTGTTTTTTTCAGTTTACCGCGGTATACACCTAGTTTGCATGAAACACAGACGACAAGCGGAAGACATTCATTATCAGAATCGTAGTCTTCAAACACACCTTTTAATTTAATTTTTAAAGCTGGATATATCTTTATCATAGTCTTACTTTTTGCACAGCATAATAAACAAATCACGAGACGATTTTGTTCATGCATTCGTGCATGATGGTTACTCGAATTTATTGGCATGATAACTTACGATATTTACCTTTCCTGTTTAACTGTATCTGGACGACTGACAAGTTTACTTGAAACAAAAATATACCCAATGTTATGTTTAGTTTGAAAGACGGATATTTTCACCTTTGAGTCAGACGATATAATTTTCAGGTTATCTCTATAGTATTTACTATTAAGTGCGTTAAGGTCATTCTGACTTTATATGCTACATACACATATTTGTGTCCTTTTTTCAAGTTTGGTAATGTTTCTATATGTCCAAAACTATAATTATACTAATCTAAAGATTTTGTATAAGCGTTAAGAAAATAAAAGCCTAAAAAAAGGAAAAAAATAAATAATAAATGGACTTTTCTCTCAAGAGGCTCGACGAAATATTTTCATTTTCGGATAAAATTGTTAGTAAATGGTCAAGGTATAATATCCTGAAAAAATCCGAGATTGTCATTTTTTTTAATTAAAGTTGATCGAGGACTGCCGTGTATAGTAACACTTTATTACTATATTAAAAATACAAAAATTATAATTACACACAAATATTGCGCACGTATTCATACATAAATAAAGTTTTTAAGAATTGCGCATTTCCTGAATAAGATAATCTAGTTGAAGTGATGTGTATTCTAAGTTTACAATTTTAAAGTAATGTTTTATAAAATCATCCGGTTCCGAATCATTAGATTTACATTTTACATTAATTTTGAAATCATTATTTTGGAATAAAAACACTTTTACAAAGTCATAGCCATGTTAAGAGGTTACATCAATATCGTTCATAACTTCTTTTAACTATTCACAAAAAAAAAGAAATTTTAATTTTATAATATCATTTAACATCAGTTGAAATCGACGCTCTTCTACACATACAGTGTGATCGCGATATGTTTCCGCTCAGAGCGCTTCCCCTCCGGACGTACTTTCACTCACAGACACTGGCTGTCCCACCACGGCACGTAGCGTCGGCGCGCCGCGGTGGTGCAGTAGAACGCAGAACTTCGGTTTGGAGCTACCGCATGGAGGGAGATCCGGATATATTACATTTTTGGAAAAAATTCCGCTCCTACAGCCCCAGCGAGCGGTAATATATCGCGATCCTACTGTACGATAGCATTTTTCTATCCTTCGAAAGTCGGTTTTTGTAACACAATAGTCGCTTGATAAAATTTCTTGTATTTTGTTTGGTTATCTTCGGTATATTTATTATTGCTTTATTATTAAAAAGCATTCAGAAGCAAAAAAGAATCACTTATTTCATTGAGATTGTATTGAATTTTAATCTAAGTAATTGCGTCGATACTGCCAATATTACTGAAATTGGATGATAGCAGGATAAATAGCTGTGGTTGTTAATTATGCAAAGGTTGTATTCCGACACTTATAATTTTTTGTTCCCGATTCATTTAAAAATATGAAGTTAATAGTAGTGGATGGTACGATTGCATTTTTTTCTCTCGTTAGTGTGTGTTGTATATACTTTCTTCTTCTCTTTCTTGATCTGGTTTCGAAAAATATTTGTACTTTTTGTACATTTTTTTCTAATACGTAAATTTCATTATTTTCATATCGATAATAATAAACAAAATTGACCATATTCAGTCACATTTTATGTGAACTTTTCAAAATTTTTCATTACTTTTCACCTTTCCTTACATGACTTTACACTTCTTAGCGCCTTTTTCACTTTTATGTATTACTTAAAGAAAAATTTGTACCAATGCTCAAATTGAATATATTTCACTGTACAATTTGCACATTATGTTTTAAAAGTATTCACCAAAATTAATGCACACAATTTATTCTTCTTCTGATTCCAAGTCAGTATCATTGCTAAAGACTGATGAAGAATCCTTTGGAAAAATTGCCTTCTCGAATTTAATAATATAATACTGTATTCTGTTTATAAATATCCAAAGCGATCTATCACGTCGCCATGCTTCAAGAGTAATTACGGAATTCGATATTTTACGGATTAATAAAATAAAACATGTAATAATATCAATTTTAAATATACGTCTTATAATATATTTTATCCAGAAACTAACTTTTACACTTTTACTAGCGTTGAACTTAAGTTAACGCAGTTTTTCTATATGCCTTCTATACTTCATTCTCTGTTTTTCTCGAGAAATATCCTGCTCCATTCGTTGGGCTACGTATTGCCATATTGGCATCTCTCCTTCGCTCAAACGCTATAAAGTAAATTAATAATACAATTAATAAACATATTTATAAGTTTTAAAAAAAATAGTTTAGCACTTACCCAAAGCTCTTCTTCTCTATCCTCATTCTGAACGATTCTTATTCCTAGCTCGTTTAATCCGCGAAATACCATTTTGCAGGAGGTAGAATGAATTGTAATGAAAATTTATTCACGTATTTGAAGTAAAGAAAATAAAATACTTTTCATGATTTACGTCAAGTTTTTTACATTTAGTTTGGACACTCTCTTCGTATTTCTTTCAGTGATAGAAAAAAAAATCAAATACGATTCTTGAACTGATGGGCCATAGCAAGCGCCGTGATATTTATATAGGAAAACTGAGTTTCTCTTTCCACTACGTTTTGTGAAATGTCCTACAATTCGTAAGAAATTTCCCTCCCTAAATCTCAAAACACCTCCCTTACAGAAATTTTACCCATTCTCGCAGCTTCCCTTCCCACTACTTTTTCGAAGAATCCTACGGTTCATAAAAAATGTTCCCTCCTCTAATTTTCAAAAATACCCCTCTTCTTCTCCAGAAATCTTCATACACGATTTATCGCTGAGAATGCAGTTTCCTTGTATCTGTGCACCGTCAACGTATTGGCTCCTGCCTATCAGCTATCCTCAGTTTTCCTTCGCCGTTAAAGTTTGGAAGCTATCCTTTGTTTTCTTTCAGGACTTATCTATTTTTGACTGAAAATATATATTTTTACAAGCCGCTCATCCCGATGTTTGCTCTGAACCGTAAAAGTGTCTAAGATTTTATCTAACGATCGATTTCCTTTCGCGCCGCCGGCGAATAAGTTCGAAATAAACAGCTCGAGAGGAAATCTCTTTTTACACTACTGTGAAAGAATGACCACGATTTAATATACCGAACGATTTCCTTTCGCGCAGCCGCCGTATCAGTTCGTGTACATCGACTCATCTCGTCCTTGAAAATACTGCGAGCCTATCGGCTTAAAAGAATTTTTAAATAACTGCACGCAGTAAGCCTTACTTTAAAGGTCGTTTATTGCTAAAAGCATTTGCTTTCACCTAAGCGCGACGACCTTCAACGCACACTAAACCATTCTCTAAGATCGTTTACTGCTGAGATTTATCCGTCACTTGCGCGCATTCACAGCAGTTTCTTGCTGAGATTTTTTTTTCTGCCTGCAGCACCCTTTTCTTAAGACCGTGTTACGCGAGGCTTTTCTTTTTTTGCTTGGTCAATGCATCGGCTCGTTTTCACTTTTGCGGAGATAGCGACCAAGCCTTTGCTACTTTAAAATTTATTATCCGTACATGCCGAGAAACGCACAAACATCTCGGCAATAAATTCACTCTAGTAGTGCGCTATTTGATGGAAAGAACCCTTTTTTTCAGTACTTGCGTAAGGGCCTGCTGTGCGAGGTTTTGCGTGGTAAACATATATATATATATGCTTCTTTATTAAAGGCTGACCCTTACTTTTCATACATGCAAAAACCGTCGGGCACGCCGCAGCACCAACTGGCCCTAATGCTCCACAAAACAGGAGAAGCGACGCCTGACTGCGATGGGAGCTCTGTCGTCTGTTTTCGGGTGAGCAGCGGTCCCACTGCGAGGCAGCCGCAGCGCGAAGGGTATTGTAGAGAAGTTGGCGCGCTATCTCTATTGCTATTTAATATTAATTTTAACAACGTAAAGCTTGTCAATTTTAGTAGATTAAACCTTCAATTTAAATAAAAAGTTGTGTGGTTAATATTTTTAACATTATATTTTTTAAACGAAACTACCATAAGTCATTTGCAAACCTACAATCTTTTTTTCTCTTCACAAAATAATTTTTATATTAATTTTTAATTAGTATCTAGAAATAGTAAGAACGTAAAACAGTTCAAAATCAATGTATTTTGTTACACAAATTTAATTGATAAAATAAAAAGTTATGCCTATATACCACGTCAGCAGAAACGTGATTTTATTTCACCTTTTTATAGTTAAAGATATAGATACATACATACGAACATAGTTTTTAAAATCCTGTTTTCCGATTCGGCAACATCGAAAACACAATATAAGATAATAACCTAACATATTATAAGCAGAATATAATAATAACTTGTGATGAAAATAATACTTTTTATAACCTATTATTTACCATTTTGAGCACTATGTTTTTACAATAATTACTTATATTATTTCATTTTTACTTTTCAAAGTAAAATCATGATCTTTCAAACATAAATTAATATAATAAAATCATTAATGTATACTTCAGAATGGTAAATAACAACATAAAGTAGTTTTCTGAGGTTAGAATTCATCAATTTCCTAATTAGCGCAACTTCGTTCCCTTTCTTAGCGCTACAGCGTTGATACACATGGAAGGCCACGTGTTTCTCTCCGAAAAACTGACAGCGTATAGGCCTATAAAAAGCAAGCGTGCCCGCAGTAAGCCTTTCTCTAAGGGTCGTGTATTGTTGGGGACAATTTACTACTTCCTGCACAAGAACCTTTAACACGCGCTATGCCTTACTGTAGTATAGCGTGTATTGCGGAGAAAAACTGACAGTGTTTTGGCTCGAAAATAGACTTTTCGAATGTATGCGCGCAGTATGCTTTTCTCAAAAGGTTATTTGTTGCTGGAAAGTAATTTACTACTACCTGAGCGAGGACCTTCAAACTTGCGCCATGCCTTACTGTAATACATTCGTTTCTAGTGGAAAAAAAATAGCAGCATATCAGCTTGAAGAAAAATAAATTTCCGAATGCCTCCGCACAGTAAGTTCTCGAAGGCCGTTTACTGATGCAATCTTCCTGCTATCTGTGCACATCTACAGCGCATACCTGCGTCGAAGACGTGTATTGCTAGCAAAGTCAGTGAGCAACGTTCTATCTATTTTTAAAAGCAGAGGAAAGAAAGGCTGACCCTTTCTTTTCATTCATTTTCGGCTACTTTCCATTTCCTACGCATGCCATCTGTTTCTTCGAAAAGAGGAGCAAAGAGGCTGCTCTTTTCCCTCTCTTCGGGTGGGAGTAAAACGCTTACGTATTCGGGCCTACAGAGTGGGGATATAAAAAATCAGATACGAATTCTAGATCACTTTAAAAGGGGACAGTTCAGAGGCGGGGCTTAAAACACACACAATACGAATCCGGTAAAAATTGGTGAAGGGACCAGGCATAGGCCTTATACACACGACCGATTCTGTATCATTTTGAGAGGGGGTAAATCCATTGGAGGGGCTTAAAACATACAATACGAATGCTCAAAAATTGGAGAAGGGGACAAACAGGGATAGGCCTTATACACACGACCGATTCTGTATCACTTTGACAGGGCAGGGGGTAATACAGAACCCGCGTGAGCCAGAATGCCTACAGCCTATCTACTATATGTATATATTTTAACATTCTCAAAATTGAGTGATAGCATCAATGCCATCATTATCAACCCGGGGCCTAGCTGTTCCTAGTACACAAAGCAACCTCGTCGCAAGTAGTGCGACGTTAGCTCAGTGGCAAAGCACGTGCCTTGGGGTCCTGGGGTCAAGGTGCGAATCCCTGCGCCCGCTTTATTTTTCGTTTTTGAAAAACTCGTACTACACGAGTTAGCCATTATAAAATGGCGACAACTCAATAACTCACAATAACCTCAAACCTCGAATCTCGTGTGTCGTATCTGTCTCCTTCCCGAGTGCCTAATAGTATATTACTGTACACAGTCCCTCTCCCCCTTCGTATTTCAAATATTTCAAATCCTCATTAGAATATCGAAAGTCTCGTTCGTTTCACTGGCACTCGTCGTTTAAGGAAGGGAGAGTTTATAACACTCTCAAAGTTGAGTGATAACATCAATGCCATCATTACCAACCCAGGGCCTAGCCTCGAGATTTAAAGCGAGATTTAAACTGAATTCAAGTAAAACTTTTTGTAGTGTACCTTACTTCTGCGTAGAGTCCCGTTTTATATCGAAATTTAACGGACATGTTACGGACATTTGAAACCTAATTTATTGATTTTCTTTAAAACATAGCACTTATGTACGTTTCCAGCTTTTATAACAATTATACTTGGTTATGCTATACAATTCTAAAAATTAAGAAGTAACTTTCTTTTCGAATGTATAAGTATTTAAGTTACGGTGGAATCACCCATATATGGCCGTATATTGACGATTATTTCCCGGAATTTAAAATTTGAAGGTGTATATGTTCCCTTAAGAAAAATATTTTATCTTTATGTACAATCGAGGGAAAAAATATCATTCCAAATGTGCCGGTTAATGTCCGTCAAGAGGTGCATAGTTCATGGCGTAAGCTGCTTATGCCATATACTAAGTTGCTTACGCCATAAACATGCACCTTTTGATGGCTATTTACCGTCACGTACGGAAAGATAGTTTTTCCCCTGGGTGTACGCATATTGTTAATTAGATTAGTAGTACGTCAGTATGCTTCATACTCAGAGAACCGGGTTAAAAATGCATTCAGAAATAAAAGTTTAAACATAAATAACTACAATATTATTTTATAATGTCTGATATAATGTCTATAACCTCAATTTTGTATAAGCGTCAATCAAACTTTATCTAAATCCTTACCAAATTGTCAACTCCATGGTAGCACCTGTATAAATCACTAATCACCTTTCCGTATACTTCTAAAAATGTTATAACATTGAACTAAAGTGACTCGAACTTTACGGTACAAAAATTAGTATTCTTCACAATTTTAAGGCTCAATACATAAAAATCCGCGATTCCAAGCAAGGTATATAAAAAAATACTGTTTTGAATTTCGAATTTTAAGTTTGTGATGGAAATCCCTATTTTTAATCGCAGATTCAGATTCAGTGTGAAATTTGATGACGTATTGATTAGGGTACGTAGAGGCCTAGGGGAAAAGGGGATATTTAACCGGTCACCTAAGCAACGTGCTTGTTATTTCCACTTTAAAATTGTTTTTTTTTATAACTATAAATAATTATTATGTTAGTTCAAACCATTGACTTTAAATATTTCTTATTGGTTTAATATAAAAATTTAAGATATTGAAGCTATAAGTCCAAATAAAATACCGGTCAGGCTTGGTACAATTCCAATCACTATTAAAAAGTTACTTTTATAGGTGAACAATTTCTTTATATCAATTATATGAACTTTCATATGATCCGTCGCATTATTAATCGCACTTATTTTGCATTTAATATACTATTCGAATTATTACCTAAAAACGTTTAGATTATTGAAAATAAGAGGACCGGAATTACCCCGTTCTCCCCTACTACAAACAACTGCGTACTCGTGGAAATGACAATTGTAAAAAACTGTCAAAAACTATGAGAAAAATGTGAGAAGGTGTGAGAAAATGTGAAAATACACATACTTTTGGAACATCTGTTACAAACAACTATGCACATTTATTCACAATATTTCATAGTTTGTTCATAATTTCTCACACTTATAAAAACCACGTATTTTATCTAATAAAACTTGCACAATTTTTCACAATTTTTCAGTTTTTCATATTCTTTCAGTTTTTTACATTTTTTTAGTTTTTTACATTCTTTCAGTTTTTCACATTTTTTCCGTTTTTCAAATTTTTTCAGTTTTTCACATTTTTTCAGTTTTTTACATTTTTTCAGTTTTTTACATTTTTTCAGCTTTTCTTATATAAAGGAAATTACAACTGCGAGAAATTGTAATAAAATGTGAGAAACTGAAAAATTGTTAAAAATTATGAGACTCTGCGATAAAATTTATGAAATATTCTATAATATTTTTTAAAATTCTGTTCCAAATGTAAGCCCAAGTTCACAGTTTTTCACGAAATTGTCATGGTTTCACACACTTTTCCACACATTTATGGCAATTTGTCACATTTTTAAATTTCCACTACTTCTAATAATTCCATTTCATCATAAAAAAGGTTCATAAGGTTCGAAAGGACCAAAGCCAGGCGAAAATGATAATAAAGAATTACCCGTGTAAAAAACTAACTCTGGTACAAGTCTGGCAAAAGTCTGGCTGACAAAATCTTGCATAAGTCTGGATATGGAGACGATTCCAGACTGTTAGCCAGACTATATGCCAGACCATATGTCAGACTATTGTTGAATTTTGTCGCGAAAACTTATTTTTCTGAGCGTCCTGCCGAAAGTAACATATTCCATCCAGGCGCCCAAAATGGAATGTGATATTTTCGGCCCGTTGTTGCAAAAAATAGTATACGCACCACGGGAGGAAGAATGGCCACCCCATATCACGTCTTTTCTACCCTCGCCTTCGGCTCGGCTGGCAATTTACGCGTGCTGTGGACTGGCCAACTCTTTTACTCCCTAGATGCGCAATATGTTATTTACATATAAGTAAGCAGGACACAACACTTATTGTTAATATCGACCGGAACCATAAAAAATAATAGTTTTCGATTAAATCGTGGAAATTTTTTTAAGGGATAAAGCTACCGATTTTTGATCAAAAATTGATTTTCTTTTAAGTGGTAAAACACTTATTTAACCCTTTTTCTTTCAAAAGTAAAAGGTTTTATGCAAAAACTAATTTTTGTTTTCGATTTATTTGAAGCTGTAGATAAATGATTGATCATGCTATTTTCATTGATATTTATGTTTAAACTCATTTTTCTCAAAACGTAATTTTCTTAACTTACTTTATAAGCCTGCGCAACGATTTTTCGTGAATCATGCTGAAAAATTTTGTACTTTCTTTTTAACATATTTTGAACAAATTTAAAGAGAGTTTTTTTTATTATTACCTAAAATATCATTTTTTAAAATATAAGTTAATATTAAAAAACTGCTTATATTGCAAACAATAAATTGTTCATATAGAATATAACCTCAGAATAGTTCAAAAATATTATTTTAAAATATTGCTCTTTAATATCTTATTTTTAGCATGAAATGTTCATAAAATGTATACCAATCCATCGTAACTCCTTGCGCACAGTGATAATCAAACATATATCTGTTTTTACAGGTTTTTTCAAAATGGCTACTTCAAAGGGTGGTGAATTTGAACAAAACCAGTCTAAAATGTCACCTTTTTCTATCTTATAACATGTTTTGTAAAAAAATATTTTTCTTCCTAAATTAAAGGATTTTAGTGTTTGCTGTATCTTCTTCTTTAAATATTGCAATTTTCTACGAAATTTATATATTTGTAAATAAAAAGGCAAAAATTTAGGTTACTGCAGACTTGTCAACACACTATGCTTTTGTTTTGCATCTTTTGCCAGAAGTCTGGGATCATCTCCGTAGTCAGACTTTTGTAAGACTATCTGTGCCAGACTTTTGCCAGACTTGTCCCAGTCTTATTTTTTTCCACAGGTACCTATCTGAATCTGATAGTAAACGCCCTGGTAGAAAATTAATCTAGAACTATGTAGATCTATCTAGTTTGCCAAGGAAATAATCGAGGGCCTCGATAAAACTAGATAATTTTCTACCAGGGAGGTTTCAATAATTTTCAGTAATCCTGTATACAGGAAGAATACGATGAAAAATTAAATTTTAAGTAGATACGCCCAAGATAAGGCCAGGTATTCTGTACGTTAGATTTAAAATCAATAATGTTTTTAGAACTATACAGACTATGTAATACACTATTATTTGTTTTACAAAATCAAGATTTTTGTATCTACAATTACATGATTTTATAGAGCATTTTATAAAGTAAAATGTCAACACTTTTATCTGCATATAGTTGACATTTATACATTCTAGATTCTTCTTATTTATTGAAATATCTTTTCGATTATATTATTCTATAATAGTATAAATACTTCATTATTTTATTTTAAAAATGAATGGATCTCGCTATTAAAAACACAGCTTTTTCACCAATATTAATCGTTGCTGTTGTTCAGCATGCATAATTAATAAAGCAATGCGTATTAATTAGCTTGCTCGAGCCTAAAAAAGGTAGGTGAAATATAAATCAAGTCTGCAAGGTGATAGAAATGGAGTAGAGGTGAGGGGAGAGAAATCGCGGAGATCGAGACAAAGGGATTTGCTGCGTATAAGAGGGGCGCGAGAGCGTGAGCGTGAGCTGTGGCGGCAGTGGCTGTAGGAGGGAAGCCAGAAAGCCGGTGGTGTCGCTGGGTGATGCAGCACATAACAGGTCGAGAGAGAGAGAGAGAGAGAGAGAGAGAGAGAGAGAGAGAGAGAGAGAGAGAGAGAGAGAGAGAGAGAGAGAGCGGGCGGTGCTGGCGTTGGCATTGCCGGTGGTGGTGGCACTAGAGAGGACTCCCTGCTGGACCGATCCGACCGTTGTCTCTCGCCCGGTAATGTCTTGATATGACGAGTCCCTCGACCTCAGTTGGCGTTCCTCGGTCCCGCAGCGAGGCACGTATCGTGATCTCCACGGGATACCACCCTACGAATCCTCGATACTCGCTTTCGCGTTCGCCGCATACATTCCAACTCTCCCTCTCTCACTCTCTCTTTCTCTAATTCTCTTTCTCTTTCTCTCCCTCTCCCTCTCCGATTTGTCGATATTTGTTCGGTTGTTGTTCCATATAATGCCCCTGGAATTCGAAAGGAGAACACTATTTACAGCTAAATTTCAGTGCTTGATCCAAATCTTTAGATATCTTATACATTCAAACAATGGATGTAAGATAATCATAGAAAAGTATTTCTTTTGATGTAAGAATGACAAATTTTTAAATTATATAACGTAATTTTAGTAATCTATATAAAAATATGCTTTTTTTATATGGTAAATAATTGACTGTCGCTTCAAAATCTTTGTTTCGTGTATTATTTTACGAAAGAATTCAAATAATTAAAATAATACTGTTTAGAATAGGGAACTAACATGAAAAAATCCATTAGGTAAGTCAGATAGAATATCGAAAGAGCGGCGATGGCTCAGTAGGCAGAGTGTTGGGCTCGAAATCCAGAGGTCCTAAGTTCAAGCCCGTCTCTCGGCTTTTCTGACATCGGGACACCACTTTGTTTACATATGTGTCTAATAACATGAAAGCTCCAGTGGTTCGGATTCCACTGTAAAAACTGTAGGTCCAGTTGAGATGCATGCGCGCTACATTTCGGCGTGGGGCACATGCACCGCAACTATAGGGAAATGGACCTCACTGGCCAGTACCATCATATGGTATTGGGCAGTGGGAAGAGCCGTATAAGACTCGGAAGAGGACTTGGGTAGGCTATAATAAAAAAAAAAGAATATCGAAAGATAATGGACATGTATTGATGTCTCAAAGAGAAAGCATGGTAACGATGATAATTTTCTTTTAAGATTTGATGAATCTCGATGTTTTTGAGGTTCCTGAGTCATAAAAATGGGTTTCCAATAGGTTTAAAAAAAAATCTGTCGGTATGTATATATGTGTGTAAGTATGTATGTATATATGGACGTATGTATCAAATCAAAATTTGTGTCCACCATAGCTCTTCAAGGGAAGCATACCAAACGCTGAAATTTTCCAGGCATATTACATATGTTTGAATTTAGAACTGATTAGATTTTGGAGTTGAATGGATAATATTAAAATAATTTTTTAACAAAAATATTAATTTTTAAAAATTTATAAAAATCAAAAAAACGTTTTTTTGTTACTTGATACGTTGAACTTGTCACAAATATGTATATTTTCATAAAGTTGACGTAATGTTCTTTTTATTGATATATCTTATTATAACTTTAAACCTATTTTCGTGAAATAATAACAATATGTTAGTTTAAAAAATTGTAAAAAGCGAAAAAAAATTTTCTGTCATTTTATATGTTGAACTTGTCAAGATTATATACCTTTTCATAAAGATGACATAATATTCTTTCCATTGATATATTTTATAGTGTTAACGCCGCGAATATCAGTAAAACTTAAGTGTTCTAAACTTGATTATCGCTCGCTTAATAACCGACGAACTGCTGGCGTTCACGGCGGAAAGGAAATGGAGAAATCGACACGTAGTTTTATGTAACAATAAAACAACAGAGATTTATTTCTTTTTCTAAGGTAAATTACAAGTGTACATGTGACTAGTGGTTTTAAACAGTAAATAAATTAATTGCGCAGTGTGTAAAAGTGTGAGTGTCTGTGTGTGTGTGTTAGTAATGTGTTCGTACCGAGATAGAAGCACGGAGTTGCTGTTACTTATCTCGATGCAGCCGGAAGAAGAGGGCGAGCAACCTCGAGCGCTGGAGTTTTGTCCAGCGTCGGGGAGTTGCTAAGGTGAAATGGGGGAGACTCCTTTAACACGGAGAATCCCGGCTCCGCGTTCAAATTAGGCCGAACGGAGAGGCCTCGCGCTACGGTGCGACCTCGCAGTCGCGCGGAGTCTGAAGGTGTTTAAACGGTCCGAACATGCCACCCGCCTCGTTGAAAGCAGTCAACGAGACGGCAATGAAGTTCACGCGGAGAACAATGAAAAAAAAGAAAAAATCTGAAAAAATAGAAACTGAGTAGCGTTAAGATAAGATTGGAAAAGAAAGATACTAACTTTAAACTAAATAGAGATATAAAACCGGTGTGAGATTGCTAGAGTGTAAAGAAAAAATGTATTGTGTATGATTCGAAGTATAAGAGAGATTGTAGGTGTTGTTGCTGTCATCCCGCCCGCCATGACACGTCCCAATTAGACACTGCGTTTCTCGATGCTGGAGTTGGCGCTCAAGGCCGAGAAGTGCGATGCAGCTGCCCCGTTGAGGGGTAGTCGAATGACCTTTTTTAAAGGTCGTTGCAGCGTGGTTGTTGCAGTCCGGAGCGTGGCTACTCTAGCCAAGCCATATGGGCCCGTGTGTAGGGCCTGAATTCGAGCTACGGGCCATTTGAGTGTTGGCAGCAAGTCGACGGTCAGCAGGACGATATCTCCTTAAGTGGGTTTATAGTCCGGCTCAATCCACTTCGAGCGCTGTTGCAAGTGATGCAGCACCTCCTTGTGTCATCTGCGCCAGAAGTGCTGGTGCATTTGCGTAATGATCTGCCATCTCGGAATACCTGAAACATTCAAATCAGACGTAGGTACTTCTGGCGCAGATGTCAGAGCTGTGCTAATTAAAAAATGGCCGGGCGTCAGCGCAGCGATGTCGATGGAGTCGGCGCTTAAGGGGCTGAGTCTGGAGTTTAATCAGGCCTCGATGCTCGCAGCCAAGGTAGAAAATTCTTCGAACGTCAGTTTGGCATCTCCGATGACTCTCTTTAAGTGGTGCTTGAAGGATTTGACGGCAGCTTCACACAAGCCGCCAAAGTGTGGTGCTCTGGGTGGAATGAAGTTCCATGCTACCCCGTCGGATTGAATGGCCTCAGCGACTTCTCGGCTGAAGGCCGATGCTTCTCGACAATATCGCTGCAGCTCGTTGTCTGCGCCTTGAAAGGTGGTGCCGTTGTCGCTAAAAATTAGGCGACACAAGCCTCTTCTCGCCACAAATCGCTTGAAAGCTAGTAAAAATGTCTTTGATGTGTAATCAGATACAACCTCAATGTGAACTGCTCTCGTGACGAAGCAAGTTAATATCGCTACGTAGCCTTTGAAGGACTGCTGGCCGCGGCCCTTCGACGTGCGTATTGCGAATGGGCCGGCGAAGTCCAGTCCTGTAACCTCTAAGGGGCGTGCTGGAGTGACACGCACGGCTGGGAGTGGGGCCATCTGCTGCTCGACGGTACGACCTTGAAAGCGGCAGCAGCGCACGCATTGCTTGCAGAGCATCCGAATTTTATTGCGTGCCTGCGGGATTCAGAATCTGCGAAACAAGTGGCGCTGGATAAGCTGGGGGCATCCATGTAAAGTGACGAGGTGCACGTCTCTGATAAGCAGCGGGGATGATTATCGGGTGCTTCTCGTTCTGCGTTAAGAAGGAGTATTGGAGTCGTCCTTCGACTCTCAGTCGGCCATTGTCATCCAAGAAGGGCAACAGTCGACGGAGCGGGCTAGACCGATGCAGGGCTCTCCCGGCACGGAGCAGTCCAATCTCTTGTTGAAAATGCAGGGCCTGGACAGCTAAGACGAGGCGAAGACGAGTCTGCTCCAGCTCGGATTGAGCTCGGAGTTCGACAGCCACCTGTACATAAAGGACAAGACACGTACCAATTTCTTGTAGGTGGAGAATTGAATCATAAGTGCCTCCAGTGTCTCTTTAGCTGCAGCATGGAAGGTGCCTGTTGCAATCCATTTTTCCAGTACCGTAACGTATTCGTGCTGTTCCGTCGACTTTCTGGAGTCCTTGAAGAGCTGCTGTGGTCCTGTCCACCAGAGTTCATTAGAATGAAGCTGGCTTGGGGTCAAACCATGTGTAGCGTGATCGGCTGGGTTGAGCGCTGAGTGCACGTGGCCCCAGCGAGCATTTGGCAACAAAGTCAGGGCTTCACTGACTCGACTGGCGATGAAGGCTTCCCAGAGCTTAGGCAGTCCTTGAAGCCAAGCCAATACAACCTGTGAGTCCGTCCAGCAACAGACCAGTGACGTCATGTTCTCCAGGCCATTCTGTACCCTGCGGAGAAGCCTGCAGAGCAGAAGAGCGCCGCAGAGCTCCAGTCGTGGTAAGGATATGGCCTTGATTGGAGCTACCTTGCTTTTTACAGCAATCAACGTAGAGTGCAGTCCAGCTTTCTCGTCGTAGGTAACGAGGTAGACAGCGGCTGCGTATGCCTTTTCAGAGGCATCGGCGAAGCCGTGGAGAGTCCAGCAGGTTTTGCTGGTTGTGTCCAGCCAGCGAGGCACTCGTAGCATCTCGAGAGTAGACAGTTCTTCCCGGAAAACGGCCCATTGTTGGCAGGTGCTGTCATCTACTGGAGCGTCTCAGTCTTTCCCAGCAATCCACATAAGCTGCATCAGGAGTTTAGGTCGGACTGTAACGGGGGCGAGCAAGCCCAGTGCGTCATACAGTCTGGCTATTTCTCCGAGAATGATGCGCTTGGTGATGCATGCAGCCGTAACGTGACGTTGCACCTGTTAGTGGAAGGCATCCGTGTGTGGCGACCAGCGCAGGCCCAGTGTGGACACGGTGCCGTCCAAATTGAAGCTGCGAACTGGTGTGGTGACAGCCGACTCGACGTCTTCCAGCAAAACGAAATCGTTAGCTGACCACTTGTCAAGCTCCATGCCTGCAGTGGCTAAGATTCCACGCAGCTGAGTCTTGGCGAGCTGTGCTTGGTCCAATGTGTTGGAGCCAGCCAGGGCGTCGTCGACATAGATATTGATGCGCAAGATTTGCGCTCCGAGAGGGACCGTGTGGGCCTCGTCCTCGGCCAGCTGATCGAGCACCCTTATGGCCAGACAAGGGGCACAGCCGGTGCCATAAGTGACGGTGAGCAGCTCGAACTCTTCGATCGGCAGCTCCGGTGACGTCCTCCAAAGTATGCGTTGCCATGGTGTGTCAGCCCGATTCACTCGAATCTGCCGAAACATTTTAATTATATCGGCTGTGAATACGTACCGATACAAGCGCCAGCGAGTTAGCACTGTCGTTATTTCCCTTTGCAGCTTGGGACCGGTATGTAGAAAATCATTCAGTGATTTTCCACTGCTCGTGCTCTACGAGGCGTCGAAGACGACGCGCAGCTTGCGGCTTCCATCGCTCTTGAACACAGCGTGATGAGGCAGCAAATTGATCGTAGAGTCAGTTGTGGCAGCAGGGACACGCTCCATGTGTCATAAATCCTCGTACTCCTTCAAGAATTTGGAGTAGGACTGCAGCAAGTCAAGGTTCTTCGAGAGCTTGCGCTCCATTGAAAGCAGGCGGTTCACAGCAGCTGCTCGAGAACCAGGCAGTCGTGGCTGTGAGTTGAAGAGCAGTCTGACGATGTAGCGTCCCTGACTGTTACGTGTATGCATGTGCTTAAAATGGCTCTCGCACTCCTTTTCTTCTGGTGTGAACACAGGTGCATTCGAGATCTCTTCGACCTCCCTCAAGCGTTGTAGCTGGTCGGAGAGGGTCACGCAGGTGGAAAACGACTGCATTGTATCCTTCGTAGGCTCTGTCAGAATCCATCCAAGTCTGGTCTATTGAGCAGCTGGGACATCAGTCGGACCCAGTCGAATACCATCTAAAAGAATAGCTGGGTATAGTTCGCCACCCAGAATCACATCCACTGGACCTAGCTGTGCGAGGTCTGGGTCAGCCATTTCCAGCCCTTCGATGTGCTCCAAGGCACCAATGTCGACTTGACGGCGAGAAAAGAAACCTGTGAGCCGTGGCAGTACTGCAGCTGAAAAACTCAAGACGAATGTAGTAGTAAGTCTTGATTTTAGAGAGAGCGTAGTGGTGGAAGTTGAGGTGGCTGATGTGTCTCCACCCACTGCGGTGATTGTAATGTGACATGATGAATTGCGCAAAGAAAGGGCCTGGACTACCTTTTCTGTCACAAATGAGCCTTCCGATCCTGGATCTATGAGGGATCGAAATATCATGCACTCACCAGCCTTCGACTGTAGAATCACTCGTGCAGTACCCAACATCGTTGTCCTACTCACTGCAACAGTGTAGCCCTGTGTTGAAGTCGAACTGGATCCGGAAAACCTTGCAAGTGCAAGCTTTGGACCAACTGGGGCAAATTCTCGTTGGGATTGCACCTACATAGACCCTGCGTCCTGGTGCAGAATGGTGTGGTGCTCCCTGTTGCACTGCTTGCATCTGCTTCTAGATAGGCAGGATGTGCTGGAGTGACCATAGCGCAGACAGTTGTGACATAACCTCAACCTGTCAATGCGCTCCAGCCTCTTGGAGTAGGTGGCTTGCTGCAACGAGGGGCAGTACCCAATGTAGTGCTCACCTCCGCACACTGCACAGCCCTGCTGCTTCGACGGAGCCTTCTTGACAGCTGGCACACTGGCAAGATGAGACGAGACACGCTTGACAGAGGAATGTTGCTGCTTACTTGTAGGTGTGAAGCTTGTAGAGTGTCTCCTAGTCTGGCTGTGCAACTGCATGTCGCTGCAGTGATCTGTATCCAGAGCCTTGGTGCGGTTTTCGAGAAACTTGGTTAGTGCGTCGTAGGTGGGGAACGTACTGACCTCTTCCAGCGACTTCTCCCAATCCTCACGTGTGTCTGGGTCCAGGTTGAAGATGACTAGCTGGACGAACCAATCATCCCAGTGCTCGACTGGTCTTCCAAGACTGCGCAGCGCTCTGATGCTCTCGTTCGTGGTGTCGAGAAGCCTCGTTATCTCGGCCACTGACTTTCATGCAGTTGGGGGCATGCTCAGCAGCCTGCTGAGTTGCACTGAGAGGCGCAGTCTCTTGTTGTCGTACCTGGTTTCCAGGGCCTTCCAGGCAACCTCGAAGTTGACCCCCACTACCTGCAAGTTGCAGAGGCGCCGGGCAGCCTCTCCGTCGAGGCACGATAGCAGGTGCTGCAGCTTCAGTACTGGTGTCAGCGTGGGCGAGTCCTTGATCATTGAGCAGAAGAGCTCCTTGAACGATTCCCACTCCTCCTGCCTGCCGCTGAACCGTGGCAGCTGGAGCTTGGGCAGCGAGGAGGCTGTTGTCCTCGCCTGCTTCACTGGCCCCATAGGGTCGCTCGCTGCTAAGTGCACATTTTGCTGTAGGGCACCCACCTTCGCCGCTAGTCTCCTGGACAGATCAATTTTAGAATTGATGTAGTGGTCCTCAATTTCTGAAAAAAAATCATTCATTATGTATGTGTCATCCTTGATCTCCTCATAAAATTCATAAATCTGTTGGTGCTTGTCGTAGAAGTTCTTCCAGTAATTTTCCAGCTGCAACAATCTCTGCTGGAGGATCTCAACCGTAATATTAGGAGCACCTATTTTGTCAATATTTACTATTACTTTAGCAATAGAGTTTGCGGTGGCCTTTTGGTTAGCTATCAACGTCGCCACTGGCTTATTCATTGTAAAGTAATAGAAGCAAGCGGCAAACCAAGCAAAAGCAAGAAAAGTAGGCAGCAAGCAGCAAGCTAGCGAAAGCAATATAAGGTGATACTTAGCGGTGTCCAGGAAGTAGTGTCCAGCACTAGAACCTTCTTCAACAGCAACCAGCAGCAACAGGTGTCAACAGCGATTCAGGTTAGGGACGTCCTTCGTACACACTGGCTCGTGAGACTGCAGCAAAAACAGACGGCAGCGTCGTCGAGCGCAGGCGCGGCGACCGAGCAGGCAAGCGGGCGCAGGCACTCGAGCTCGGAGCGGTATGCGTCGTAAGTGGTTGAGCAACCACTAGATGGCGCCGATAGAGGCGCGAAGTTTGAATACTTGATCGGCGAGCTGCAACGGCCGTGTGACGTCACAGCCGAAATCGCGCGATGACCAGGCACGTGTCAAGGTCAAGCTCGACCTTGAAACTTATACCCTTGGTCAAACCAAATCTTCCTTTTTTGCAGTATGCGTGCAATTAACAATTTGCAATTAATAGTTTGCAATTCGTTATTTATTTGTGCTAGCTGGTGCACCACACTTTATTTAATTTTCCGTTTTTTTTTACTCGCGAGATCGAAAGTCCCGAGCGCAAGCTTTTGCAAGTCCGTCGGAAAATCACTTAACACTTTTTTTAACACGCGTTATTAATTTAGTCTGTTTAAAGTTTATAATAGTTTATAAGTTCGTAAAGTTTTTAGAGTTTTGCACACGCGGTACACTTGCACTTTTCTCCAATTCCTACTGTGAACAAAATTCGACTGCGAAGGACCAATTGTTAACGCCGCGAATTTCAGTAAAACTTAAGTGTTCTAAACTTGATTATCGCTCGCTTAATAACCGATGAACTGCTGGCGTTTATGGCGGAAAGGAAATGGAGAAATCGACACGTGGTTTTATGTAACAATAAAACAACAGAGATTTATTTCTTTTTCTAAGGTAAATTACAAGTGTACATGTGACTAGTGGTTTTAAACACTAAATAAATTAATTGCGTAGTGTGTAAAAGTGTAAGTGTATGTGTGTGTGTGTGTGTGTGTGTGTGTTAGTAATGTGTTCGTACCGAGATAGAAGCACAGAGTTGCTGTTACTTATCTCGAGGCAGCCGGAAGAAGAGGGCGAGCAACCTCGAGCGCTGGAGTTTTTTCCAGCATCGGGGAGTTGCTAAGGTGAAACGGGGGAGACTACGTTAACACGGAGAATCCCGGCTCCGCGTTCAAATTAAGCCGAACGGGGAGGCCTCTCGCTACGGTGCGACCTCTTAGTTGCGCGGAGTTGCATGTGCGCGCGTGTCATCGTTCAAAGCGCGCGAAAACTGAAGGTGTTTAATCGGTCCGAACATATAGTAACTTTGAAATTGTTTTTTTAAATAATAACAAAATATTAGTTTTAAATTGTATTTTTGCATTTTAATACTTTAAATTTATTTACTAACTATATCTAAACTCTTGTATCTAATAAATTAATTATAACATTTTTTTAATTGATACTTTGAAGTTTATTTATAATACAATTTTTAATACAATAACGATATTTATATAGCAATTTTGAAGCTAACTCTATATAATAATAAGCGAATATTAGTTATTTCTAGCTTTAAAAACATGATAGAATTTTTCTTATGAGTGTATGACAATGTGGTGTGAGCTAGGGCTATTTTGAATATAGCCCATTTTCACTCAAAAATAATGCATTTTGCTCAATAACTTTGAATATATAGGCTAAAAAAATCTGAAAATTACTGTATTACTTCATACAATAATAAAAAATATTCCACATAAGCCCCAGACTTTTAAAATATAATACAGAAATTTTAGAAATTTCACCAGGGAGCCACCTTAAGATACTTTAATCTGAATATTAGAATTCACTATCTATCTGAATAAACATTAAATGGAGTGAATATTTCTAATGCGATTTAAGGGGGCACACCACCTTTAAAATCTGAAACAAAAAAATTAATTAAGAATTTTTATTTTGATATTTATTTTAATAAGGGTTTTTTTTCCTGAATGTATACATAAAAACCTACCAATTTGTATATTTTTTACCTTCGTTGGACCTTCTATGCCTCCATGACAAACCAAACTGTTTTCGAAGACCTTAAGCACTGTCCGTAAGATTCCAAGTCTACGCATGGAAGGATTGGGCTAAAAATTTATGGAGATACTCATTATAGTAGTACTTTTAATATGAGCGTAGGGATTTTGATTTGAACGAGTAGAAGTATTTTTTTTATATGAACATTGTCAATATAACACTTATTTTTTAATAATTTTATCACTTTTATAGATGTAAAAAAGTTTCTACTCGTTCAAATCAAAATCCCTACGCTCATATAAAAAGTACTACTATAATGAGTATCTCCATAAATTTTGAGCCCAATCTGTCCATGCGTTCACTTGGAATCTTACGGACAGTAAGCTGAAATTGATAAAAACAACATTTAGAGTTATTTAACAATTAAGTTACAAGTTCTAATAGATATAATTTATACTCATCTTATCAATTGCAACTACTTTTTTCTTCTTTTCAACGTAGCAGACAAACATCTGCAGCAGTGTACATCAATATTTTCTGGTGCGTGGAGTCCCATGAGTCTTCCTCCTCCTTGAATAACCTGAAATGAAAACAAAAACACAAAAATGAATAAATTGAGTAAACTGTACTTATCATACTAAACTCTTGAGCGACACTTTCACACACTTCACTCAACTGCTTATTTATTTCATCAAAAGCCGATTGGGCAACTGGCTTGCATAGATCCATAATCCCACAAAAAGTTGAAAGGCCAGCGTGTCCATGTCCAAGTGCACGAGCAGACAGCACAGATCTTCTGTTCACTTCATATGCATTTCCTTTGGCTCCTACTTTGTTGCTGGAGTTGATCGCTGCTATTTCACCACACTTTGAGCACACAATATCTATTTTGAAACCAAGACCCTGCACATCAGATTCATTTAATTGAACACAGCCATGGCACGGATTGCAACACAGAACACTTCTAAGTTTAGAAAATAAAATTGAAGTGTCAATGATTCTGTTTGTTGTATCAATGGTGTCTCTAGCACTAGCTGTGTTTTGGAGTTTCCTCGCTGAGCTGGTGGATAGTCTTGGCTTCTTTTGTGAATCTTCCTTTTTTATTTCTTTTAGAAGACACTTTCACTACACTGATTTACACACATTCACAAATTGTCAAATGCAATTAAAACACTGTATAAGTTCAGTACAATAAAAATATTGGCTGTCTTTACTAACAGGTGGTTTGTAAACATAAAAGCCAACTGTCAAAAGTAGCAAAAATGTACGGGTAAGGTTAGTAAAAAATTCGATCTGATTTATCGACCTTTATCTCAAACGCATGTAAGTTCAACTATTCACCTGTAGTGGCGCTGAAGGATTCTAGCCTTCAAATTGGTTCCAATTATATTATATTTTATTTCTTTATATCTAAATAAAATAATGAATCAAACATTTAGTTATAAATAATAATAAAATAAATAATAATTGATAAAATACCGAATTTACGCAAAATCGGCAAAAAAGCTGTCTCAGTATTTATATTGTAACTTTAAAAGGAATTATGATATCTTAAAACGGTTTTCGGGAGCTTATTCTACGGGAAATTTCCTATAAATAAGGTAAATAAAAAAAAACGATTTTTTGGCAATTTAAAGGTGGTTTGCCCCCTTAAACAATAATGCGTTAATATGAAAAAATGTTTGCTGGTTTCTTGTATTTAGCTAGTTTTATAGTGACTAATCTGCAAGTAGTCCGCTGGTCACGTTCAGATTACATTTAGCCGAAATAAAAAAGCACGTAACAACTTTGAGGATGGTCGACGGAAGAGAAAGAAGTACGATCCTTTGTCTTAAGTTTTTTAGTTGACTTTATTGTGAACAGGCGGACATATACGTTTGTTCGCTTTTCCACTTTCTCAGCCGATTCGTGCAGGGTTTCTCGCAAATTTAATTATCACTCATGGAACGCAAAGCTGCGCTGCTTCCTTATAAAATTTCAAGATTTTTTAACTTATGTATACTAAAATCAAATAACTTTATAAATTGGTCCGATATGAAATTATTTATTCTATTTAATACTGGGATGAAAAATAAAAATGACAAGTCTATTGCTTTTTAATGTGTCGCGATATAAGGGAGACCGGGACAAAGTGAGCCTGAGTTTGTTGATCGAAATAAAGAACATGTATGAATTGAATACAATGCAATTTGATTAAAACTATACTTTGGACTTTCATTAATGATACATAATTATTGTATTAAATAGTTTCAAAATAAAAGGCTGTAGAGCACTTTTTATTTAATCAATATATTTTTTATGTTATGGTCTTTTTTCAACATTTCGTAATATCTATAAATATTGTTTATACTCAATTTTGCCAAGACATGGCCTGAAGTCTATAACATTTAAAGGGAAAAACAGTACCTGAAATTTGCAATTTATTCGAAGCATTCATTAATAGCATGCTACTTCGTAAATGATACGTACTCGGGGCAAAGTGAGCTTGGACGATATAACATATTAAAGCATGCAGTTAAATAAAAATAAGAATTTTTTCTGTTAAAAAAGTAAATTCTAATTATGTTATTATTTTGACTTTCCTAATTTTATGAATTAATTAGTCAGAAATAAATAAAAACCACATTTTTTAATTTCTATCAAATTTTCGTTCATTTTGTTTTATAAATGTGTTTAGCATGTACAAATGTGTTACAAAGAGGTTAGAACTCTTATGTATCATTAATGAAAGTCCAAAGTAGTTTTATTTACCTTATTTATAGGAAATTTCCCGTAGAATAAGCTCCCGAAAACCGTTTTAAGATATCATAATTCCTTTTAAAGTTACAATATAAATACTGAGACAGCTTTTTTGCCGATTTTGCGTAAATTCGGCGACTTACTACGCGAGTCAAATTCTAGTGCTCGCGATTCGATTCGATCGATATATATATATATATAACCTAGTCAAATACGCTATTCAACACGGCGACTTACTACGCGAGTCAAATTCTAGTGCTCGCGATTTGTATTTCCGCCACGCTCCGCAGTCTCTCTGCGGATCGTGCCGATGACGCACGTTTTTCGAACCACCACCTCGCGACGGGAGTTTTTAAATAAACAAACTCTTCAAATCAAACAGAGTGAGTAATTATTTACCGCCTAATCCCCTTCGCGAAGATACACCAAGAAACATTGGTCCTTCTAGCCGAACATTCAACGCGAAATCACAGTGCCACCTACGTTCGCGAAAAGTTAAGTGAGCGGCCATCTTCTCTGGTAAAGCTGCATTTCGGAGCTCAGTCCTCAACTCGGGGTTTCGAAAGGGATATTCTTCAGGGAGTTCTCCATTGCCTTACACGCGACTCGTGGTTAATAAAAAGTGCAAATTTGAAGGCGACTTTCTCAACAAGGGAGAAAGTCGCACACTCAGGAGCGTCTTTCTTAACAAGGGAGAAAGACGATCACGTAGGCAGTAAGACAATCACAGCATCGCTAGACAGTCGTCATAAAATTCTAGAGGGGCTAGGATCAACCAACTCGGAGGCACGATCCGCAATAAAGAGGAGAGACAGCATCGGGTGGCGACAGGGCGCGCTTCATCAGAAGGAGGGCGAGACCAAGGCGCGAGGAACATCGCACGAGTCCATTACATAGAAGAGGGGCGGGCGAGTTCATCGTGCAAAGGACGGGGACGAGTCCATTATCCGAGAGAGAGAGAGGGACAAGGTTGTCCCAGCCAAGCCAGGACAAGTTCGTCGCGAGAACACGGAAGAGTCCGATCAGCTGGGAAACAACTGCAAATATAGAGTAACAGAGAGAGAGAAAGAGAGAGAGAGAGAGAGAGAGAGAGAGAGAAAGACATCTAACTTGCTACTTTTCTTACTTTTTTCAATTTCTACATGCGTTGGACGAGACTCACAAACCTTTTTCTTCACTGTTCATAGCAACTTTACACTCGCTTAGAACGCAATACATAAATAGAGATTGTGTATAACAAATTCAGAATAGTGGTAAAATAGAATTGTAGATTAGTAAAATTTATTGGTCTTATGCCAATCTCTGGGTAGAAAAATCATTTGAGGTTATATCTTGATTTAAATCATTTCTCACTTTTTCGACCTTTCCTGCATAGTTTAATTGAAATGCTCTATCTATATTAACTTTTGTAATTCGAAAAGCTTGAAACTTAAAGAAAAAGGCCAATCTCATGCAGGTTGGAGGTTTTTTTATTCTTGAGTTGACGACAGACCTAGGTGCATGTTTTGGGATAACGCATTGCTATTCAGCAACTTTATTTAGTGCTTGATTGCGAATTGAAACCTTATTACATTCATTTTGCCTATTTTATGTTGCTTTCTCATTACTTCTTAATTATTTATGGTTATACGACAGAATTTGACTCTGTATTGCAGAGTCTCTATGTCACTTCATAAGGATTTTTTGATTTAGTCGCACACTAATAAGGGAGGTGTGCATTCTACTTTCAACAATACGATTTGTTTTACTTTTGCTTCGAACTACAAGATTTGTTTTCTTGTTTTTTTTTGTTATTTTTATGGGCACATTTTATTGCAATTTTCATGGCTTTTCTCATCTCTGAATAGTGCAAAGGTTCGAACAGCTGCAACTTGGACAGTGGTCTTGGCAGCCAAGCTTCGAGAGACATTGAGCTATAGATTTCCCACAGCTGAAAGTTGAGCTCATAGGTCGGAGCTATTCAAGTGGCTAACCTCTTCTTCATCGGACTCAATAAATCTTGAGTTTTTCACATCTGCAAACAATATAAGTATAGTTTAGTATAAGCAATTTAGTTAGCAAAATGAACCAATCAATAGAGAAACAGCTTGATAGATAAAAGAAAATAGGCAGCCGTTCGAGAATTGCAAAAAGACAGGCCAAGCGCAAATGACACAGGAAGCTTACACTACTCGCATGATACGTTTAGAGAAAGTTTGGAAGGACTTCGAAGCGGATCATGATCTTTTGCTAGATGACGAAGATGTAGACGCGAGCGATAATTATCTCAAAAATAACGCTTTTGATCAAACGGAAGAGTTATATCTGGATAGGTTAGGGAGATTCAACGAGCATTTATTAAACTTTTCGATAAGGGATAATGCTGATCAGCAAACTCGAAATGCTTAAGCGGATGTCAGTATGGTTAATCAAATTAACTTCCGCCAATAGAACTTCCTACTTTCTCGGGCGAAATCAAAGATTGGATTAGGTTTATAGACGAATTCAATGAAATAGTAATGAAACGGACTAATTTAGCAAACGTTTTTAAGATGCACTATCTGTGTAATGCTTTAAAGGGTGAAACTACAGAATTACTACGGAAGATTCCGGCAACAGGGAAAATTTTGAAAACGCGTGGAAAATGGTAAAGGATTACTATAAGAATAATAGACTGTTAATCACAAAACTTTTATCGAAATTCTTCTCGATAAAAGGCATGGAAGGTGAATCAGTCAAGGAAATTGGTAGAAATCGTAAAGGGACTAAGAATGTTTTACAAGCCTCGAAAATGTTAGGCATCCCTACAGATCAGTAGGATCATATGACTGTATTCTGGACGGTTACAAGACTAATTTCTGGCATTCAAAGAAAGTGGGAGGAAAAAATAGCTAAATGAGACACCCCGATGGAATTTCCTTGTTTCGATTCGCTAGTCAAATTTCTAGAAGCAGAGCGTTTAGCGCTGGTTCAGCTGGAAAGCGCCAAACAAGTTTCTCATATGAAAAGCTTTTTACAACCTTCGGAAAATTCTTCATATTCGTTCAAAAGTAAAAGTACAAAATAGGAACAGGGACTCAAAATTGATTCATCTTACCCAAGATGGGAATAGAACACAAAGCTGTGCATTGTGCAATAAAGCACACTTTATAATGAATTGTGAGGTCTTCAAAGCCAAAACTCCAACAGAAAGGAAAAGAATAATTGCAAGCAAACATTTATGCTTCAATTGTTTTGCTAGTCATCAAGCTTCAAGTTGTAAAAATTCTAAGAGGTGTCAAAATTGCGCGGGTATCATACGATGTTGCACTTCACTAGCAACGATTTTTCACAAGCTAAGTCAGCGGGATCTCAAAATGCGCCTACGGGTTATTGTGCAGCTGAGATAGTTCAGGAAGCTGCTACTTCACAGCGCATAGCTACACTTGATTCTCAAGTTCTGCTTTCTGAAGCGGGCGTAAATTCGGAAATCATTCTACTTGCTACAGCTTGGGTATACGTCCAGTTTAATGGCTGCAGCAGGTCAATTCGAGCTTTAATAGATCAAGGGGCCCAATCCTCCTTTGTTACGGAAAGGTTGTGTCAAGCTCTGCGGTTGAAAAGGCAACCGGTTAGAGTTCCAATTACTGGCATTGGGGGGGGGGGGGGGGACGAAGTATTCATATGTAAAAGCAAAGTTAGCTTCAACATAAAACCTCGTTTTCCTTCGACATTTTGCTGTGATGTCACAGCGTTTGTAATTCCTAAAGTAACAGCCTACAATCCTGTTACTGCACAGATTCGGGATTGGGGTAAGCTTAAAGGATTAACGGTAGCTGATCCAAACTTCGGACAGCCAGGCGAAATCGATATTCTCTTAGGCGGAAAGGTACATGCGCAAATAGTGGAAGAAGGGCTTCGAAAAGGCGATCCCGTAAACTCTCCAATTGCAATACTTATATTACTCGGTTGGATCATTTCTGGTTCAACCTCATCTCAAAATATTGAAATTCCTCGGGTTAGTATCAATTTACAAACCAACGAAATAGAGCTTAACACACTTTTGCGAAAATTCTGGAAGATCGAGGAGACTAGTTACAGGAAAATTACTCACTCATGAAGAACAAGAGTGTGAAAATTTCTACAAGGCCACAATTAGCCGAAATAAAGGGGGGAGATATGTCGTTAGGCTACCTCTCAGATCCAATTTTCCGACTTCAGAAAAATTAGGCGATTCTTACACTCCAGTAGTAAGAATTGCTGCGCAACATGGAAAAAAGATTTCAAAAAATCTAGATCTCAAATCCTCTTATGTAGAATCTGTTAGAAATTCCTTAGCTCTCGGGTACATGCGTCCTGCATCCTCAGACAGCTTAGACCTAGAGAGATGTTTTTTTGCCGCATCATGCGGTGATCAAAGAGAGTAACACGACCACGAAATTACGGGCAGTATTTAACGCTTGTATGAAAACAAATAAAGGATTTTCCTTGAATGATTTACTTCATGTTGGTCCAAATCTGTTGCCAGAATTGACGGATTTAATATCCAAATGGCGTTGTTTTTCTCACGTCTTTGTAGCAGATGTTGAAAAAATGTTTAATCAAATTCTCGTACATCCCGACGATCAGCACTTACAAACTATTGTGTGGAGAGAGGAATCTTGGGAGGATCTTCAAACCCTTTTCTTAACAACAGTCACTTTTGCCTTCATTTGCTCGACTTTTCTCGCGTGTAGAACTCTGCATCAATTAGCAGAAGATGAGGGGTCGCGATATCCATTAGGAATGCAAGTTATAAAGGAGGATATTTATGCAGACGATGTACTGCCAGGGGGGCATTCTCTGGACAAAGCCGGAAGAAAATAAAACGACATTATTAATTTGTTGGCTGCGGGAGATTTCAAATTGAGAAAATGGCTTTCCAACAAGGTAGAGTTAGTAGAATGGCTTCCAAGCGATATGCTATCCTCAGAAAACAGATTGAGAATGGATCTAGGCTTTTCGGTACTAAGTATTAGTTGGTATCCAGAAGAGGACTGTTATCGTTTCAAATTCGAGGTACTTCCGCTGGTAGACCCAATCACAAAACGCTCAGTTTTATCTAGAATAGCCAAAATGTATGATCCTCCGGGATGGATTGCCCCAGTGATTGTAAGGGCCAAAATCTTTATGCAGTCGCTTCGGGCATTGTCTAAAGAATGGGACACGATCTTGCCAGTAGAACAGCAGACCTTTTGGTAAGAATGGTATTCTTAACTTAGCTCAGTTTCTGATTTGAAGATCCCCCGTTGGACAGGCGTAAAATCGAATTCACAAAATTATGAAATTCATAGCTTTGCGGATGCATCAAAACGATCGTATGCTGCAGTTGTTTATTTGAGAGTGATTGACGTCGAAATTCAGATTTCGATGCTAGGTGCAAAAACGAAGGTAGCACCAATAAAAATGCTCTCAATTCCGAGATTGGAGCTCTGCGCTGCTTTGCTGCTCGCTAGACTCGGTCGGTACTATGTTGATACGCTCAAAATACCGGATATAGTGGCTAATCTTTGGTCAGACTCTCGAGACGTTTTGTATTGAATTAGGGACATTCCCTCAATTCGGGCCTTCGTGGCCCATAGATCCGCAAAAATTTCCACTTTGCTTCCTGATACATTCTGGCATCATATCAACTCGGCGGATAACCCAGCAGACATCGCTTCACGCGGTGGTTCTGTCGAGGATTTAGCAAATAATCAATTATGGTGGAAAGGTCCAAAAAGATTATACAAAAACACGTCAAACTGGGATAAATTTAATAATTTAGATAATTCACGAGAGACTTCAGTGTCCTTACTGCAATCTCAGGGACAGAACTCCTCAATTAAGGGGTAACAGCAGTCTAAAATTTTCAAAAAATCGATTTTTTTTTCGGTGTAAACGATACTTTGGACCCTTAAAAATCATATCCAATTGGTTTTATACAGAAATAAAATTTGTAAGAGGTCCAATTCTCGATTTTGCCGCAGTGCCTCGGAGCACGCCGTTACGGCTGAAAAAAGCAACCACGGCGCGCTCTGATTTATCGACTATGTAATGCTCCTACCTGTCCAAATTCTATTGCTTATGGTCATTGTGTTTCCTCAGAAGTCCACCAGGGTATACTAACACTGAATAGAAGTGTGTGTGTCTGAATAGAAGTATGTGTGTGCGTGTGTGTGAACTAGTACAGCTGCCAAGCGACGCCGTGCAGACGCTTTATTTTCTTTCCGTACATTTTCGTTCAAATATTAATAACGTGTTTTGTTATTGTAAAAGTTTTCGAATAAACAATATGAGTTCCAGAAAAGTCGTGTATTGTGACAAAAAAATCGGCCAAGGAGGAAGGAGTAGTGCAAAAAGACCGAGAATATCAAACCGACGGCCGCAAAACCGTTAGGAGCTGGAGAAGCCAAGCTTGGAGAACGTTAGTACATCGGCTAAAAAATTATTAGATGTAAACTTCGATGATTTTGAAGTAAATCTCTTGTATGTAAAAAATGCAAATCCGATGTAACGTTCACCGAAACTGGAAAGCGAGGCTTGGGTTTCAAAATTGTGATTTCCTGTAAAAACTGTGATCAGATTACTATTCTTAGTTGTCCATTTATTGAGAAAGGATATGATATTAATCGCAGAATTGTTCTTGCCATGCGATTACTAGGAATAGGATTGAATGCCATTATAAAGTTTTGCGCCTTCATGGATCTCCCGCGGCCAATTTTTCAATCGTTTTACGATACAGTTGTTAAGAAAATTGCCATTGAAGCAGAAGCTGTTTGTAAGCTCAGTATGAAAACTGCAGCTAAAAAAGAACGAGAAAAAACTGAGTATCCAAATGGCATTACTGTATCTGGTGATGGTTCGTGGAGGAAGCGTGGTTTTTCATCTCTTTACAGGTTTGTTTCACTTATCGGCTGGTATACTGGAAAAGTAGTCGATGTTTTGGTGAAATCTAAATATTGCAAAGCTTGCGAATTTTGGAAAACCAAAACTGACACCATCGAGTTCAAGGAGTGGAGCCAAACTCACAAAGATGAATGCCAAGCGAACCACGTCGACTCCGCAGGAAAGATGAAAGTGGACGCCGTCATCGAAATGTTCCAGCGCTCAGAATCTTTGCACAATTTGAAGTACGCTAATTACGTGGGCGACGGAGATTCAAAAACCTTCAAAGGAATCATAGATTCTGAGCCCTACGAAAAGTTCACCGTAAAAAAAAAAGAATGTATCGATTATGTGCAGAAGCGGATGGGTTCTCGTCTCCGTAATTTGAAAAAAACAAATAAAAGGACTTGGAGGAAAAGGCAAGCTTACTGGCAAGCTCATAGACGAGTTGGCAATTTATTATGGCTTAGCAATTCGTAGGAATCATGATTCTGAGAAGAAAATGCGCAACGAAATCTACGCAACGCTGGACCACAAATTGTCTAGTGATGATCAACCGAGACACGAAAGATTCTCGCGCGGAGAAACTT
Organism: Gastracanthus pulcherrimus; assembly: GCA_949152435.1. Taxonomy (NCBI): domain Eukaryota; kingdom Metazoa; phylum Arthropoda; class Insecta; order Hymenoptera; family Pteromalidae; genus Gastracanthus; species Gastracanthus pulcherrimus. The sequence continues at coordinate 135,809,083 of OX424575.1, read as the reverse complement.
CATGGTGCTCTTGGCAAAAGGCTCAAGCTACTGGAGCAGATTTTGTACATAAATCACGTCTTTCTGAAGAAGTTTATAAAGCGATTTCGCCAATTTATAAAGAGTTAAGCAGTGACGATCTACTTACGCGTTGCTTAGGCGGCTTCACACAAAATAGCAACGAAAGTTGCAATGCGACTGACTGGTCTATGGCTCCAAAATCTTTCTCTAGTAGCAAACACGTGCTCGATACCGCAGTATATATTGCTGCAGGTATCTACAATGATGGCCTTTCAAATGTCATGAAGCTGATGCAACACTTGAGCTTGACAATCGGACCGAACTGCTATAATTTCTGCGTGGAGGCGGATGCGCGTCGCATCAAGTTTTCCGAGAGATCCCTAACAGACGATGCCAGAGAGGCCCGGATGTCCTTAAAATCAGCCAGGAAGGAAGAGGAGGAGTCAGACATTAATAGAGATGGCCAAATGTACGGTGCAGGCAACGCAGATTAGAGGTATACAAAAATTTCAAGGATTTAAATGCTCCGAAAACTTTAAACGCGTCTTTCTTGAAACGGGTTTTTTCAAACTTGGCGCACTCATAGCTTCAACACCATTGCATGGATCGACTTACAATTTTTACAGTAGCTTCACAAATATATTCTCCATCGAAGTACGTAGCCGTTTTTTGATATTTTAAAAATCACTTGTTTTATTAACAATTTACTACTCTTTTTTTAGTCGAAAATTCATACGTTTTGTTCAGAAGTGCACAGTTTCTACAAAAATTGGAATAAAAAAAAAATTCTACGTACTTCGATAGCTATTAGTATGTAGCTTCAGAAAAATTTTGTTTTTTTGTTCCAGCTCTCACGGTTTTCGAGGAATTGGTGCGCCCGCGGAGCACCTTCAAAAAAATCTTTTTCCGCAGATCTGCTGTAGCGCCGCCATTTTGTACAAAAATCATAATAAAATAATTTTTTTTCATACATCAATATGAGTTAAATGAACCATCTAAATATGAATACTATTCCTTTTCCCATAATCCCAGAATAAATTGTCAAAATTAGGCCTTTTTTCGGCCTCTAGAGTGGTGTTATCCCTTAATGCTTCAATTAAAGGAAAGAGTAAATACCAGATTTGGGATCTGTTAGAAAACTACTCTTCACTTTCAAAGTTAATTCGAGTATCCATTTACATTTTTCGCTTCGTTAGAATTTTGCTAGAAAAGTCTTCTCTCAAAAGGAAGGTAGCCGTAGTGCTGCAATAATTTCCTATATCTTTAGAGTCGCAGATTAGAGGAATAGAGACTCGTCAGGCAAAATTAATCTGGTTTGCTCTTACTGAGAAGGCGTTTTATACCACTAAGATCAATATTCTTCAAAATGGAAAATAATTGGCTGATTCGCACCCCTGGAAAAGTCTGAATCCTATGTTAGAAAGTGGACTGATTAGGGTGGGCGGACGTCTGAAACACACTATTCTGAGCGAGGATGAGAAACATCCGATAATTTTGCCAATGAATTGTCGGTGGTCCAAAATGCTGGTCGAATTTCATCATCACTTAAAACTTCATGGCGGAGTACAATTAACTCTCGCTTGTATATGACGGATGTTTTGGGTCATAAAGGGCAAACTCGCTGTCAAATCGTTTATAAACAATTGCGTAACTTGTAAAAGGTATCGTGCCTCACAAGGGTACCAACTTATGGGTGATCTTCCCGAGCCCAGGGTGCAACCTTCAGAACCATTCATGTATTTAGGAGTGGATTAAGCAGGTCCCTTTTGGTTACGTACAAGAGACATAGAAGCTACAAAGCCTACAAGGGTTACTTCGTCGTATTTGTATGCTTATGCACGAAAGCCATTCACTTAGAGGCGGTATCCAATTACATGACAGAGACATTCATTGCTGCCTCGGAGCAAAGGGATTGGAGTTCAGTAGATTTGTCGCTCAGGATCTAAACAAGGTAGGGACTGAGTGGATTTTCAACCCACCGACTGCACCCAATTTCGGTGGCATCCGGGAAGCAGCAGTCAAATCCGTGAAACACCATCTGAAGCGAGTTGTCAGTGAGACGAAACTCACATTTGAAGAATTTTTAACTCTCCTCTATCAGGTAGAAGCATGCCTAAATTCTAGGCCCCTTATGCCTTTAACCGATGACCCCTCTGACCTAACAGTCCTCACATCCGCTACTTTTATTATCAGAAGACCTTCTTGAACAAGAAGATGCTTTCAAGAAAGAAGAAGACACTTCTAAGAATGCAGATAATCTTGACGTTTAAAATTTTAATTCAATTAAATTCTATTGATTAAGTTCAATAGAATATTCAAAGTTATTTAAACTCATTAAAATTAAAATTAGAGTCAATTCGCCATATTATTGTCACGCGTTTTGATTCAATACTATTTATCGTTTATGTGTAAACGAGGTGGGCAGTGTTCATAATCTACGTAACTATATATATATACATAACCTAGTCAAATTCGCTACTCAACACGGCGACTTACTACGCGAGTTAAATTCTAGCGCTCGCGATTTGTATTTCCGCCACGCTTCGCAGTCTCTCTGCGGATCGTGCCGACGACGCACGTTTTTCGAACCACCACCTCGCGACGAGAGTTTTAAAATAAACTAACTCTTCAAATCAAACAGAGTGAGTAATTATTTACCGCCTAATCCCCTTCGCGAAGAAACGCCAAGAAACAAGTATAAATAATAGAACCATAAAACTTAAACCTTAAACGCAAAACCCAAGTACCCCAAGCTCAGAAATTTGAATTTATAAAGACGTTTAGATAAAATAACCGTAAATCCTAAACCCTAAACCCAACTAATCCAAACTAAGTAATTTACAATTAAGTATGTTCAAATAATAAAACTCTAAATCTTAAATCCAAAATCCAACTAACCCAAGCTGAGCAAAGTGAAATTATAAAAAGGTTTAAATAAAAAACCGTAAACCCTAAACCCTAAACTGAACTAACCCAAACTAAGTAATTTACAATTAATGACGTTCAAATAATAAAATCCTAAACCTTAAACCGAAAACCCTACAAACCCAAGTTGAAACATTAAATAAAAATTTGAATACTAAATGGCAAACCCTAAACCAAAAAGTTTAAATAATAGAAACGTAAACTGTAAACCCAAAAACAAACTAACACTAATTGAAGTAAAGCATAAACCATAATTCTTAAACACATGCAACATATTTCAAATGCACATACACACATACACACACACATATACACACACACACACACACACACATTCACACATACACCCAAATTGAAAAACGCTAAAAAATAAAAAAAACTCATCGAAAACAGAAAAAACCACTGCTAATTCATTGGCACCGAGCTTCTTTAAACTAAATTAATTGTTCCAATACAAAATTCTTTGTTCTTATAAGTTAACTTAGTTATCTCTCGTTTGTTTCGCCTGTCACCGTTTCGGGCACACGACGATTTACGCGCAAGATTATACTGCCTACTCGAATGTATAGCGCGCGTGACTATGGGAAATGTATGCCGAGGAGGCGTCAAGATTTATTGAAATTATACACACATGACGTGGGGGGGGGGGCACATTTTAATTAAATCGCACGCAGGTGTTGCCAATTAGCGGTAACTGTCGGTTGCAGTTACTTGTGTATCCTTGTGTTTACGCTTGACTTTACAATTACAATTATTGTTGTTATAGTAAACAGTCGCGGTACGCGTGTGCTACTCGTGAACATGATCTTGGTCCTTAAAATTGATATCTCAAAGATGCACCATTATCAAAACCGCGCTGATTTGTTGACTGTTTTCTGAAAACAGTGTGATGTAAGAAAAATAATCTGAATTGAAGAAATGTGTCTTTTATTTTACTTGCAAAATAGATGAGTTAAGTGTAAAACGGTAAAAAGCTGAGCGGGCGCTCCGACGCGTAATATACGTCTAATTGTGCTTTATTAACCTCTTCAAAATTTTAAAATATCAATATATAAACTCTGATTAAGAAATGTACAGTCTACTGGCACTTGTTTAAGATAATAATTTAGACTTTTACGTAAAAATAGTTTCTGTTAAAAAAAGATTCATGTAATAACGATATATAGCGTTGAATATTTGCTCAGTTTTTTTATTATTTCGTTTTGTTCTCCGCACTTCCGTATTCTTTTCTCTAATATAATATATATATATATATATATATATATATATATATATATATATATATATATATATATATATATATATATATATATATATATATATATATTATATATGACTGTCCATTTTATGTACTAGATAAGCGAGAGAGAGACAGCTTCTATAACAATTGGGGCTCTGCTGAGGTTAAGGCGAAAATTAGTTTAAAATTCCGGCGGTAACCACTTTTTTTGGTAAAATCACATGGAAAAATATGTAAAAACGTAGTTTGTTTACCACCGGGGTTTTTGAAGAGAAGCAGAAAGATTGAAAGTTGAAGTGTAGCAGCGAACAAAAACATGTTATATATATTATGGTTATGCATATAATCTCGGTTTGTTTTGATTTGTTTTGTTATTAGGAAAATGGGAGTTATTCTAATAATAAAAACTGCAGTGAACAATAAACAGTGATGTGTGCATAAAAAAGTGGTTATATAATTCAAAAGTGTGAATAAATTATTCTAATAATAGAAACTGAAGTGAACTATAAACAGTAATATGTTCTTAAAAAAATAATTGTGTAATTAAAAAGTGTGAATATATTAAAAGTATAAAATATGTACGAAGTTTAACTACTATTATTTGAAGAGTTTACTTAAAATATTGTTGCCGCTAAACTTTATCTTCGAATTAATTCCTGTTTGACAAATTATTGATAAATATAAACATTTTAATATAAATTTAGATATATAATTAATATAATGGATTATTTAAATTCTGTTTTAAGTTCAAGATAATATTTAAACGCTGTGATAATATTTAAACGACAGGAAATGGTCCAATATAAATATTATTAGCTTTTCTTAGTAATAAAATTTGTCCAATTTTATGAAACGACGAAAATTAACTTAAAGTATCGTCAATGCTCACATTATGTATTCCAGTTTTCTAAATTCTCAATCAACATAGACAATATTCTGAGTTTAATTCGGTTATTTGTCATATCATACGGGAACTAAATTATTTTGAAGTTTTTTTACGTAAGGTACACTTCTGAATCTACAAATAAGCGAAATGTATTGTAATTTACTAACTGCTATGTTATATTAATTATGACATCTGAATTATTATGAATACAATGACAAGTTATTGTGTTATTAAATTCCAAACAATTTTTGCATCAAGGATATGAACATGATGAGGTTCGAATACCATCAACATGGTTAGTTTGACTATTTATTAAAATAAAGATTAAAAACGATTTTGCAGATTTTGATTCTAGAATAAGAAAACTAAGTGTACATATGTGAATGTACGAAAATAATTACCTGTATTGACTATTATCACATAACTGAATTAAAATTAATCTTAAAATGTTGTTTACATATAAATCAATAATTCAACCAACTTGAATAAATCCTGAATAATCTTACAAGGAGAAAATCACACCTTTAAGTCGTGGGTGTTTCCTAAGCTTTGGGAAATGTCCTTTGGTACATAATAATGAAGTTCAGAACCTGTAGTTTGATTTCATGTGCTCCAGAACCCGAGATACAACCAAAAGCATTAGCATTGCTCATATGTATATGTAGTATTAAAAATATTATATATATATATATAGGTAGGTTTGCAATATAATAATGAGACACACTGTATCTTCAGAATAGTAGTTTATGCGATCAAACTGAGTACTGAGCTTCATATTTAGGTACCAAAATACTCCTTGCACAGCTTCATAAAAATTCGTGATTTGCAGCTATGATGCTTTTCTCACCAGTGTCAACAATACTAAACATTGCATAATAGTGCAATATAGACATTATTATCTTTTTTCTAGAATCTAGATCGAAATATGCATTTACAGATTTTGATTGTATTTAAGTTAAGAACAATGGGAAGCATGTTAGAATTTTGACCTTCTACTGTTATCAAAGACTCAAATTTACTAAAAATACTGTTAATGCTCATTTTATACAAGACTTATTCTAGTTTTCTAAGTTCTCGATTAACATGAACAACGTTCTAACACAAGTTTAGTTCTGATATTTGATAATAATTAATTTAAAACTTTTCACACAAAGTACACTTTTTTATTCTTACTAATAATAATTTTTAATCTGAGAATGGAAACCGACAATATTCATATTCACATCTCGATTATCATGATCATGAATACAATGCTGAGTTATTGTATTTAGTTCTAAACAATATTTTAGTGGTACACTGAGTACGGCGATCGAGGTATAAATATTAATATGGTTAGCTTGAATTTTTAAAAAGAAGATTCAAATAAATTACTTGTAAATTTTTATTATTTGTAGAATAAAAAAATGGCAATAATTGACCGTATGAGAATGATTACCCGGTACATTGACTAATATCATAATATATCTGAATTAGTCGTAAAATATTGTAACATATATTGATCAAATTTTCAGTTGACGGATCATCATTTTAACGTTTATTAAATATTATATTCTTATATTAAATACAATCAAAATCCGTAAAAATGTATTTCAATCTGAATTGAAAAAGTAAATCTAATCAAAATTTGTATATTTCACTACTTTATGATGTTATAATTTATTTTAAATTTCATAAAAAACTTGCACAATCGATTTTTGTTATTTGTATATTTTATTATGAAAAACTAAAATTAGATATTTAAATTGTTACGCTAAGACAGTTTAGTACATGAAACATTGTATAATATTTGTTCACTATTGTTTAATAACTACTACAATTCAAAATAACTTTTTTCTTTATTATTAAATAATAAAAATGATAAATAAATGTTTTCATCAATGGTGAATAATTTACAAATAAAGTTTTCTCAACACTTTTGTTTTCAATAACTTATTTACACTTTTAAATCACAATATTTTTGTTATGCACTAATTACTGTATATTATTGTTTATTTCAGATTTATTATTATAATGATTGTCACCGCGTAAACTCATTTCCTTATTAATTACAAGTCGCAATAAACCAGGATTGAATATTTGTTTTTAAAACGCACTGTAACATTTTGTAACTCTTTGTAAATGTTTCTAATTCTTTGTAACTTTTAGTAATTATTTGCAGCTTTTCGTAAGTTTTTGTAGTTTCCTTGTAACTTATCGACTAAATTCAGAAGATGTCACAAAGAATTACCAAAAAATGCCAAGAACTTGTACAAATTTATAAAGAGTTACAATAAATACAAACAGTTGCAGAATTACAATATGACAAATGCAATTTAAGTTTATATGGATAATTAGGTAAAGAGGGTACCAGTCAATTTTTATCCTCCCTACTTTATCCACCTGAGAGTTCTAAAATATTGGCTATTATTAAAACATAAACAGATTTAAGAAAAACTAGAACATTGCCCTTCGTTTTGTAATTATCTACTACTGTGCAAAGTTTAAAGTAAAAATTTTACGGTTTGTATCAATGACATTTGAACAAAATTTGGTGATAAAAAAGAGATCTACAAAAAGTGATCCAATATTACGTTCAAATGTCATTTATATATGCAATGATATTTTTACTTGAAAGTAACACAGTGGTAGAATGATACAAAAGAAAAGGCAATGATGTTTTAGTTTTTCATAATTCGGTTTTTTTATTAATTTTTGTAATCAGTTATTCATATCTCAGTTAAAGATTTGAAGTTAGGGATTTCGGCGGGAAATTTGAATGGCTTGACACTCCGATGCTCCGTTACGTAGTGGCGTATTTACGTGGAGCCCCATCGAGGCACACAATTATTTTTTTTCACAAACATAATTCCAATAAAAAAGATTTAGTATTAATTGTTATTCTTATTGACCTGAATATATGTTATAATATATGAAAAATTATAACAGTAAGCATATATGTGTATATATATATATTTCATGCTTTATAACATATATTTAGGTCAATAAGTATGACAATGAATACATTCATTTTAGTTATTGATTAATTATTTTTTACATTTGACTGGTAACCAGGGTTTTTATTTAAATAATCGAAATAATCAATTAAAAAAGTACAATCTCCTCGTGGTTTTATAAAGAAATCATGGTTTAACAGACTTAAATGCTACTTTTCCATAAGAGCGCGTGCTCAAATATCTAATTTCAAAACAATTTTCTATTCAGATGTCCTAGAAATTCCACGGAATCAAAGCATCGATAGAATGCTTCAAACGCGCACGTTCAGTGTGATTTCATTTATTATTTGTTCATGATGGAGAAAAAATAAAAAATTTTATTTTTGTTCTGTGTATTATTGAAATTGTTTAGCAAGTATTAACATTTTAAGTCTCGGTGAGTCCTCCAGGACAGATACGTTTTTTTCTTTTTTTTTTTAAATTTCATCTGATAAACTTGAAATTATGCAAAATAATAAATATGTACATTAGATCAAAGTTGGCTATTTCCGATATCGTAATGGGGGAATAACCTATTTTAACTACAAGAAAGCTGAGAAAACTAAACAAAATTTTTTTAAATTTATATTTCCGAATTCCAAGGCTCAACAATGATTCCTGAATTTTTATATTAATTTTTGACTAGTATTTATATGCTTGGGAGATGGAGGGTAAACATAAATGGAACTTAGTAACATTTTACACCTAATTTTAAGTCTATACCTATAAAGGACATTTAAATATTTAAAAAATTCCAAATAATACTGCAAAACATTTGATGAATTTAAGAAAACGTATTACATCTAATTCTGAATTTTCTGAATTAAATGCGACCAACATACAAGCATAGTAAGATTAAATTTCCAGTCTATGGAAAAGTTGTGAAATCTCTATAAAAACTACCTTTCCAAGAAGTAAAATTTTGGCAAGAATAAGTTTAATTATTACCTAGAATATAAATTAAAAGAAATATGTTATTACCGAAATAAGCCGTTCAATTATGAATTTCATGAATAAGCTAGAATTAAAATAGTAAAATAAAACCAATATTCTAATTAAAAATCATAATAGTTTAAAATATTTTTATTAATGAAATCGATTAATAAATTTTAAAGTATTGTATTTCTATTTGTAAATCAATTTCCTTTTTTTATTAATTAGTATGAAGTATACAATTTAATAATACCTTTAAAATTTAATATTGTCAGTCATTAAATTTGACATAAATAAATGTTGATAAGCTTGTAGGTAAGCTAACTGATAATTTTGCAATCAAGCTAATATAATATTAGAGATACACAGTTTATGCCTTATTTACGACTCTGGCAACAAATTACCTCGTCGTTCTCGAGATATAAACGCTGCACCGATCTCCCATCATCCATCGTCCATGATTCATCGCCCATCGCCCGTCGCCCATCGCTCATCGCGCTGCATTCATCTCTCATTAACCATCGCCCATCATCTATCACCCACCATCCATTGCCCATCGCCAATCATCCAGCGCCCGTCATTAATGGCCCATCGTCCTTCGCGAGTCATCCAGCGCCCATTATCAATTATCAATCGCCCATGATCCATCGCCCATCGCTTATCGCGCTTCATCCATCATCCATTGCCCATCACCCATCGCCCATCGCCCATCGCCTATCGCCCATCGCCCATCGCTCATCACGCTGCATCAGTTTCCCATCATCCATCGCCCATCGCCCATCATTCATCGCCCAATGTCCATCGCCTATGGCCCATCATCCTTCGTCCATCATCCATCGCCCATCGCGCTGCATTCACCTCCCATCATCTATCGCCCATGATCCATCGCACATCGCTCATCGCGCTTCATTCATCTCCCATTACCCATCATCCATCGCACATCGCTCATCGCGCTTCATTCATCTCCCATTACCCATCATCCATCGCTCATCGATCGCCAATCATCCATCGCCCATCAACAATCGTCCATCATCCATCGCCCGTCATCAAGCGCCCATCGTCAATAATCCATCACCCATCGCTGATTATCCATCGCCCATTATCTAACTTCCATCTCCAATCATCCATCGCCCATGATCCGACGCTCATCATCAATCATCCATCACCCATCGCTGATTATCCATCGCACATCGCCCATTATACATCGCTCATTATCCAACATTAATCTCCCATCATCCATCGCCCATGATCCATCGCCCATGATTCATCGTCCATCGCTCATCGCGCTTCATCCATCACATATCATGTATCGCTCATCGCGCTGCATCCGTCTTTCATCATCCATCGCCCATCGCCCATCACCCATCTCCCATCACCCATCATCCATCGTTCATCGCCAGTCATCCATCGCCCATCAACAATCGTCCATCGTCCATCGCCCGTCATCAAGCGCCCATCGTCAATAATCCATCACCCATCGCTGATTATATTATCCGTCGCCCATCATCCATCGCCCATTATCCAACATTCATCTCCCATCATCCATCGCCCATGATCCATCGCCCATGATTCATCGTCCATCATCCATCATCTATCATCCTACATGTAGATATATATTATTATTTTTATATTAAATATATACGTCTCAAAATCCCTCCACTTTTACACTTCAAACCCTCCACTCACGCATTTACCTATCCAACCGCGCATTTACCCTCTATTTATACATTTTCGTATTACATGTTTGTATAGTTATGTAAGCAGACGTATAGGTGAATAAGTTTATGTGTGTGCAAAAGGGTGTCAACAGATGGATGAGTATGTGAGCCGGATTAACTATTGAATGAATAGGTGGGTACGTTGGTGGATGGTAAGGCGGATATATGGGTTTATGGGTGGATTGAACGTGGGCGGAATTGTAAGTATGTAGGTAAGTGTATGTTGATGGATTGTATGAGGGTAGTACAATGGGTGAATGAAATGAAGTGTTTTGGTAAATAATTTGATGAGTGAGTGGATGAATGTATGGGACCGATTTCATCTCAAATCATGCGGGCCGACAGCACCTATCTCTCCGAATCAGCTCAAATTATAGTATATTATTCTACTCAGAAAATAAGCGTATATGTATTTTTTGATTTTTCGATAGCATCAAAATTGCATGTGTTATGCTTTTTTCAAAAATGACTCCTCAAATTTCGTTTCTCAAAAATCGAAAACTTTTTTCTTTTTAAATCGTTCTAATTCGTCTTTTTATGGATATTTAAAAATAATTCTGTACATATTCGATGCTGTAGGTGATACTCTTTCGATCTGCCAAATTCAAAAATTTTTTTACAAAAAATCAAGGATGATATGGCTTTTTTTATAAACAATGAAAAATGCTTTTTTCTCAAAAAAGCCATCTTTTTTTTGACTCAATCTTTTTTTATAGATAGCTAGTCTCAATACCTATATGGTCATATACATGACATTTGGAATATTTTTGGTTTTTAAGAGATATAAACGAAATAAGAAAAAAATTTTATGTTCCCCCATAGCATTGTCGTGCAAGAAAAAATCCTATGTATTTTTCCCTTTTTTATGATTTTTAGACATTTTATTGCTTTTTCTAACTTTCCTGCTAACACGATTCTTTGAGTTGATTTTCTTCTTCTTCTGTTTCTCTTTATTTAACAATTTTGTTAAAGAATGAAGAGCAGTTCGACCTGTATAAGATTTTTTCTTTTTACCTACATTTACTTTCCATACATGGGTTTTCTGAAATGTATGGAAAGTAAATGTAGGTAAAAAGAAAAAATTTTATACAGGTCGAACTGCTCTTCATTCTTTAACAAAATTGTTAAATAAAGAGAAACAGAAGAAGAAGAAAATCAACTCAAAGAATCGTGTTAGCAGGAAAGTTAGAAAAAGCAATAAAATGTCTAAAAATCATAAAAAAGGGAAAAATACATAGGATTTTTTCTTGCACGACAATGCTATGGGGGAACATAAAATTTTTTTCTTATTTCGTTTATATCTCTTAAAAACCAAAAATATTCCAAATGTCATGTATATGACCATATAGGTATTGAGACTAGCTATCTATAAAAAAAGATTGAGTAAAAAAAAAGATGGCTTTTTTGAGAAAAAAGCATTTTTCATTGTTTATAAAAAATGCCATATCATCCTTGATTTTTTGTAAAAAAATTTTTGAATTTGGCAGATCGAAAGAGTATCACCTACAGCATCGAATATGTACAGAATTATTTTTAAATATCCATAAAAAGACGAATTAGAACGATTTAAAAAGAAAAAAGTTTTCGATTTTTGAGAAACGAAATTTGAGGAGTCATTTTTGAAAAAAGCATAACACATGCAATTTTGATGCTATCGAAAAATCAAAAAATACATATACGCTTATTTTCTGAGTAGAATAATATACTATAATTTGAGCTGATTCGGAGAGATAGGTGATGTCGGCCCGCATGATTTGAGATTAAATCGGTCATGGATAGAATTGTATTGGTAGATAAAAAGATGTGTGGGTAGTAGTTTAGAAGTGTATAGGTAGACGAATTGAGTTGGATGAATGGATGCGTGTGTGGATGGATATATACAGATTTGGGGGAATTGAAGTATATAAGTAGATGAATAGATTCGCAGGTGGGTGAAAAAGTATAGGTGGAAGGCGAATGCGTGGGTGGATGGATGTATGTGTGGGTTTGAAACGTAAAGGTAGGCGGGTGTTGAGACGTATGTATTTATTGTTAAGAAAATAATATATGTCTTCGGGGTGTTTATCTATGTAGGCACAAAAGTTATCGGGTTATTGGTTATAATAGGTAACGGGCAATGGGCGATGGATGATGAGCTATGGGCGATAAATGATGTACGATGGATGATGGGCGATGGATGATGGGCGATGGATGATGGGCTATGGATTATAGGCGATGAGCGATGGACGATGGATTCTGATTAAAGCTAAAAAGTCACTAACACAAAAAACAAATATTTCGATCAATAACATGTTTTCAACGGCAGATAAAATATTCATCAACTGTAAAAATCTTTATGACGTAAATAAAGTTGACGAAACTCTAAGAAATATAGGAAATTTAAATTCTAAGATTAAAAATGAAATAATGAAAAAACCTAGAATTAGTTGGAGATAAAACATATTTAGGGAAAAGAAAGCAATGAATAAATTAAAAGTGAGATCAGTGAAAGAAACTCGCTGAACGAATTCTAAGAGATAAATATAGTTTATAAATACATAAGCAAGAAAACTGATATAGTGACTCTAGTTGCAAAGGCAACAGCTGATGCATACGCGATAATTATGAAAGACAAGATTGCCGATAGATGGCGCTTTGGCGTTTTCTCGCAAGTGCTAAGATTCGTCTTCAGATACTATATAAGGACGGTTCAAACATTACGATAATCTGTGTCATCTCGAAGCTGCTGCGCATGAACAATTATTGACAGGCGTTTATTACATGTATATTACTAATATTAATAATAGTAACTAGCGTTACGGCTAATTAAAAATAATGAAAAATGAAAAGGAAATTATATATACTTTCTATAAAACAATAATAATATTGCTGGAATGTCACTGACATATTAACCAGTATTGTCATTATTATTGTGAAATGATAATAATATTCCTGCAATATCACAGCAATGTTTCCCGTTCTCACCGCAACATCGAAAAACGGATAATAATATTGTTGTGGTGTTACTAAAATGTTGCCTGATTGTTACCAAAATATTCTACTAATATTCCCCGTAATCTTCCTGTCATTAAAACGCTGCGGACATTAAATGTTGTTACAGTTTCACTGCAATATTACTGTTATCTATCACAGGAATATTTAATATTGCGTGCAGTACTCATGTAATATTGAGTGGTATATTAGGGGTGATGACTGATGGGCGATGTATGATGGGCCATGGGCGATGGATAATGGGCGATGGATAATGGGCGATGGATAATGAGCGATGCATGATGGGCGATAGATTATGGGTGATGGGCAATGGAAAATGGGCAATGGGCGATGAATGAAGAGCTATGAGTGATGGTCGATGGATTACGGGCAATGGATTACGGGTGCTGCATGATAAGCGGTTTAAAAAAAAAAAGACAATGGATGCTGCATGAGAAGCGGTTTAAAAATTTTTACATTTTTAACAATTGGAAAAAATATTTTCGTTATTTTATACGTTTCATATGCCAAAAATATGCTCGCAAAGTTTCCTTTATATTGGTGTATCTTACAGTTACTTTAAGGGGGTTGTATACCAATATAGATATAAATCATGAAAAAACTGAATTTTTTATATAATTTATTTTTGATAAAATCAAATCTATTACTCGTACGTCGGGGCCTGCGGCGGCTCAGTCGGTAGAGTGTCGGATTCCCACGCCGGTGACCCGGGTTCGAATCCTAGTCTCTGCCGATTGATACAAGCACCTCTGTAAAAATTACATGTGCTTTGTTTACAAACACACCGCAGACCCCCGTCGCCGATTAGCACCACATGGAAGCACAAACATGGCGACGTTAAATAATATAAAAAAAAAAAAAAAAAATTACTCGTACGTCAACTACTTTTACTTCTAACCGTATGAATTTTCTATTTGATACTGAAGTATCATTAATTTCTTTCAGGTTACAACTGGCACGCACTGTATGATTGAAATGATGAAATCATATTTTGTATTTGAGAACAGCTACTAAAGTGGATCAGAATGTTATAATACGGACTGAAATGTAATGTTTGAAGAAATTGTAACATTAGTGAAGTGTAACTTCAAATGCAATTTTCTCATAACTATGTTTTCAGAGCTTGTGCGATGCATGGACTTTGATGATCCAAATCTTAAAATGTTCCTTTTGAATGATACTTTTGACTCAAGCTATTTAGAACCTCTAAGAATTGATTATCATGTAAGTATTCTAGCATAAGTGAAAAAATGACAATTATAATAATAATGATAATAATTTTGGCTTTTTAGGTCTTCAAAAAATTTAAATAAATTACAATTAATTTCTCTAACTAGCTTCAGTCCACAACAACATACAACAGGAACAATTTAAGACCAGCATGACCAATATTCATGTATCGCTTGAGTCTATAGGTTACGTGCAAGCAAAAAATGTTCATTGGCTCATATCTCCCTCTGTAAAGGCGGAAGGGTCTCATCAGGGATGATTTTTGTAAAAAAATGATGCAAATTTAAGGATCAACTCATACTGATATTCTAATTATTAATCTATTATGTTTACAGATGGAAATCGTCAAAAAAGTGCTATAGGTATTCTACCCCCTTAAGGTGACTCCGTGGTGTTTTTTCATGATTTTGACAAATTTTTCTATTCAGTTTCTTTCCATTAATACTATTCATTTTTTCATCTACTATTATAGGGTAAGTATGGGTATTACTGTGAAAGTCATGATTACTGCGGATTTTACCAAGTTGACAAAAATACGATTTTTAGTAAGTATTCCTTTATAAAATGTTTATAAATTACTTAAGAATATTTAGAAATTACTCCACGTACAACTGAAAAAGTTTTTGAGCCAACAGTGCACCATTTCAATCTAGCCTAACACCCTAGTCTATAACATTCTCTATACCATTGGCAATTGCTCATAAAGTCACTTGTATCAATGTAAATATTCAATAAATGATTGTGCAATAAATCTCTTTAGAAAGCACTGTGCTAAAGCAGATAGCAGCGGTTTTTGTATTTGCAATTTTTCACCACTTTTATTTGATTTCTTAGTTCATGAGACTTTAATTTGACCAGGATGATATCGATAATAGGAATTTTCAAAAAACCTCATCTAGCCTTAAATATCTTTGCATTTTGTTTATATTTAAAAACATTATAACTGGAGTTTTATTATTCAATATTTCAGAATATAATTTATAACATTAAAACCCCATTCTTTCCCGTAAAATGATCTTCGTCGGCGCCGGTCAGTATTTTTACCGTACAGAAAAAGGAGCAAAGAGAAGTTGGAGGTAAATTTCTCGGATAATGTACGGGATGGTCGGGAGCGAGTGAGCTGGACGGTAGGCAGGCGTCGCATGGGGCTCTGGATAGTAGAATGTAAATTTCAGCGATGAATCCTCGCGAAATTCTCAAGTTCCATAATCATTGCAATTTCGTCGTACGTGATGTAATTTTGAATTGAGATTATTCAAATTCAGAGCGTGGGAGCACTGGTGAGGACACTTCGTCGCCCAAGAGTTGCCATGTTGTATAGTTCTCTCGCTCCCACGTTGCGTTTGCCCTGGCGCCGTTTATATATACGTGCCCACACGTCGTTCGCTTGTTTCGTGCACTTTGTATGCGCTTGTTGATACACGACGCGTTCGCGCTACCCTTTTGCTTGGCCTGTTGTGCGATTTGTATGGCGCGGCATCGTAGACTACCTGTTAAACTCAGCTCCTAAGCAGTGCTGGACTATTCTTTTTAGCTGATTCGACGATGAAAATAAGAAATATAATATACGCAAGCAAGCAAAAAGAAGACGAAGAGATCATGGGATATATAAGGAGATCGAGATAGAGCATTAACGAATGAAGAAGGGAGATAGAGCGAAGGAGTTGTTGAAAAGTACGGACGAAAATCAAACTTGTAGTCATGAACTGTACAGTAAAGGTAATTAGAATGGAAGGGCGTCCTAACGAATAGATTCTCCGGTCTTGCTCGTAACAAAGTTTCCTTTTCAACGACTTCCGCGCTCGCAAAACTTGCTGCGGCGTATGTGCGCGTGCCCATCCCATCCCTCGGTGTATGAGCAGCGGTGGCGGCAGCGGCACAGTACACGCAGGCTAATCTGCCGCACGAAAGTCTATAAATGTGCACGCGCACGTGCACACAAGTCGCGCGTCGCTTTCATCCGCGGCTCGTTTGATGAAAACACCCCGGGACCATAACGTCAGTGGACGACTTGCCAAGTCTTTCTGAGTAATGTTTCAGACGGGCAATCTCCGTTCTCGACCGCCTCCTCTGTCTCATCCTTCTCCTTGAATCTCGTGACGATTTTCTTTCTTTATGTACTAGCGAAATCAAGTTTCGTGAAAGAAAATAAGATACAAGTTCATGGCTCTGAAAATGTATATGGATAAAACTAGGAAAAATAACAAATGTAGTTGGTTTTGAAAAATTTTTATTCAAGTAATCTGATAGTAATTTTCACTGCGGTTAAATTTTAAAGTACGTCAGAATTTCATTAACATAATTTAGGGCTCTACTACGTCTAATATACGAATATTTTTAATATTTCACAATTTGTCAAAATTGTACGAGATACTTGGAGCAAGGACCTCACTTTTTATATTAGATATTTTTCTGACAGCCTAGTAAGTGTCACTAGGGGAGAGCGGGTAACAGGAGCGCGGGGAATTAGTAGCAATCTTAATATCTTAAAAAATATGCGTCTGTTAATAATAATTTTTTTAGTACTTCTTTAAGTCATTCTATATTGCATTTTGCAAAAACAAAATTAGTTTATTAATTCAGAATTGATTAAAAAATCATCATATTTTTAGTACTCTCCGACTTCATTTTCGTTAATTTCAAACGAGAAATTAGTTATAATCTCATGTATTTTAACTTTTTTAAAGTACAGCAATTGAAAGTTTACTATTTGTACTTTAATTTGATGAGGGATTATTTTAAAATCTATATTTGTACTTTAATTTGATGAGGGACTATTTTAAAATCGATCGCATATAATATGAGTACTCATAGATTGAAATTTGATGTTGTTGGGGGCAAAAGGACAGCGTGGCGACAGGAACGCTTGGGAGCGCTGTTGAGTGTGTGATCTATAAGGTTGTGCTAGTCGATGATATATGGGATATATGAGATGGAAAATTTTATAAAAAATTTGAGGAGATTAGGAATACAGAGATAAATATTCCATAAAGTTTTTAAATCTTTATCCTTTTCTTTTCTCGAGAAAAAATTATTTTGTGAAGAAAAATTTTGAGATTTATTGATCCGTTTTTGTTTTACAGTAATTTTTATATTTTACAGCATTTTGAGATGGGTAATGTAAATGCATTTAAAATAGCATACAATTACTTATTTTCTCCGACGCAAATTTTTCTATAAGCTATGTCTCTTCTCTTTTTATACACGAAAACGTAATTTCATGTATAAACGGCGATATCTCGGAAACATATGATGTAAAATCTTTGAAAAAAAAGGGGGCTACTTATTATATTTTTTTTATGAACATACGAAATGAGAAAAAATGAATGATTTCTCGATTCGTTTTTGTTTTGTAACAATTTTTCTATTTTACGATAAAAAACACACCTGTTTTGAGCTATTAATTAAAAATAGATAGGTAGATATAACAATTTAAAATTAATGTATTAGAAGAAAGAAATTCACATTAGAACAATTTATTTAGTTTGAGGAAAATAATTGACAATGAATTAGCAGATGTTTTTATTTTATGTTTGTTATATACGAGGGTAGTTAAATAAGTCTTTAGAATGACCAACAGATGGCGCGCGAATCGCTCCAAATCATCTGTTTTCAGTCAGCACCACTCCCGACTAGATATATGGTGCAGTCACAGTCCACATCTTCTGAGTTTACGTGTTTTTATAACCAATTGAAAAAAAAAAATTGCTTGTTAAGAAAAATGGAAAAAAACGAGTTCAGAGCGGTAATTAAACATTTTCATTTAAAGGGTTTAACTCCATATGAGATAAAAAATGAATTGGACTCAGTTCATGGCACATCTGCCCCTGCCTTAGCAACGGTTTATAACTGGGTAAATGAATTTAAGCGTGGTCGTACATCAATAAGTGACGAACCACGTTCAGGAAGGCCCGTAGAAGCAACTACTCCCGAAATCATCAATAAAATCCACGATATGGTGTTGAAGGATAGAAGATTAAAAGTGCGTGAGTTAGCTGAGGCCACAAGGATATCTATAGGTGCAGTTGTTTCAATTCTACATGAAAAATTAGGCATGAAAAAGCTATCGGCAAGATGGGTGCCGCGTTTGCTCTCAGCTGAGAATAAACGCAATAGAGTGGTCGCCTCTGAGGCTCTTTTGGCGCGCATAAGTCGGAATCCTGAGGAATTTTTTCGTCGATTTGTGACTGGGTGAAACATGGATACACCACTACACTCCTGAGACAAAGGAACAATCCAAACAGTGGATTTCCACAGGCGAACCAGCTCCAAAGAAGGCAAAGACCGTAAAGTCAGCTGGTAAGGTTATGGCTACAGTTTTTTGGGATGCACGTGGAATTATACTTATTGACTACTTGGAAAAGGGTAAAACAATTACTGGTGAGTATTATGCATCATTATTAGAGCAGCTGAAAGAAGAAATTAAAAAAAAACGACAACATTTGGCGAGAAAAAAAATTCTCTTTCTACACGACAACGCCCGAGTTCACACATGCTTCGTTTCAATGGCTAAAATTGAAGAACTAAAATTCGAATTGGTCGAACACCCACCGTATTCACCAGATTTAGCCCCCAGTGACTTTTTCTTATTTCCAAACTTGAAAAAATGGCTCGGTGGACAGAGTTTTACGGACAACGAAGACGTCATTGCCTCTGTAAGTGCTTATTTTGAGGAACTTCCGAAAACGCACTTTTCTGAAGGATTAAAAAAACTTAAAAAGCGATTGACCAAGTGTATAGAGCTCCAAGGAGATTATGTTGAAAAATAAAAAAAAATTTACTCAAAAAAAATTGTTTTTATACTTTATTCTAAAGACTTATTGAACTACCCTCGTAAATTACTTACACTGCAAAGTCCATTAATAAGTGTAAATTTCATGTCCGTATTTATACGATTCCTACTCATGATAGTGCTCCAAACGATCCGCTGCAGTGCTCTTAATGCCCCGCTGATAGCGCTCTATTTGCCCCGCCGTGTACTCTTTTTACCCCACCGGCAGGGCAAAAAGAGCATTTGTCAGGTAAAAACATGCTCTTTTTATTTAAATAATTACTACCTTTTGGATGTAATATTAATTTTGAATTGCATTAGAATATAATCTTCGGATTTAAATAAATACCTTGCATGCTTTAAATTTTATAAATATGCCATTTTTACATGTTTTATCGTGAAATTCTCCTTTTGCCCCGAAAGTTGCCCCTACACATTTGTCGAGATATTTAACGTAGCTTCTTAGCTACGTTTAATTCAAGAGTATTATTTGCGCCTACAAAATGCGGGCAAATTATGATACCATGATTTGCAATAGATAAAATATTTTATTTTTAATAATGTTTATAAATTGACTTATATTGGTTTCCTTTTTATGAATAGCCTTTTTACATATCTAATATTATTGAATCAAAAAATTGAATAAGTCAAGATGTTATTATTATGAAAAATTAGATATTCCAACCTGCTCCAAAAAATAGGTTAACGATTCAAAGCTATATTAGAACTTCCAAAAAATTGTATTTTGTCTTAGAGTGATTCTGAGACTCGTGATATGCCTATATAGACATTAACCTTTATAAATTTAAAAATAATTTGTAAGTGTTATATTTTGCCTTGAAGAAATTCTTGAATTTCCAGCTTCAACAGGAAAATTCTAGTGAGGCCTTAAATATTTATAGGCTGGGTACCTCAATTTAGTAAGCACGTGCTTACTTATTAGTGTATCCGATCGGCCCAGCTCTTGCTTGTAGCTTTGTCATTAAAACTTATAAAATAATCTACTGATCCCATATAAATTAATACAAATTTTTGTCAAATTAAATTTATTTTTCTCACTCAAGCACAGGCTATAAAAATGTATTAAGAAAGTGTAAAATTTATATCCATATAAAAAGTATAATCAGGCTTTAAAATAATTCTCCTGGTACGTTTAAATTTTAGCATAAACAGGAGTTGGCTAAGACCCCGGTAATAATATCGATACCTATCACGGAAACGAAGCAATCGTAAAAACTTTTCCAATAGGGTGGCGGCTTTGCCTAGCTTAGTTCCTGCTCTCTCTCTCTCTCTCTCTCTCTCCCCTCTCTCTCTCTGTCTCTCCCCCTATTCTTAAAGCCTTGACTACCCTTAAGTTCCAATCGACAGTGTCGTGCACCAGCTTCCAGGGAAAAGAGTACGCCGCCTCCTGGTCCGGAGCTCCATTACGACTATAAGCTTTCTCGGGATCGCTCGTAAAGCTGGGAGCTCCCGGATTTTCGATTCGGCTCTTTTCTCTTCGTCCGCACTTTTGTCGAAAGCTACGTACACCTTTAAATAATATTGTTGGAAAAAAACTTTTTTTAAAGTGAATAAAGTGAGATTACAATTAAATTAATGATATAAATTATTAATCAATGTATTTATAATTGTAATATTGCATGCATTTTTTATTAAAATATACAATTCTTTTGTTATTTCATTATATTACTAATAACATATTCATTCCTATTGTTTAATTTTTAACCAACTTCAAAATGAAGGAGGTTATACCGGCAGAAATAATATGGTAGAAATTCCCTCGTACATCTAGTAGTTGTGAGACATTGTGGATTTTTAAGTAAAAATTTGGAGTCTACGCATTAATTCTCCCATGTGAATTATCGGAATGTTTCTTTTATTAACTCGCAAATTTTCCGTTTCAGATTGTATATTTTTCTATATTATATGTAACTTTTGCTATTTATACGGGACTTTTTTTTACTTTGAAGTGTTTAACTAACAACCCAAAAGTCCCGGGTTCGCGCCCAGTCATAAATCTATTTTTTTTCAAAATCGCTCAAAATCACACTAGTAAAAATTACAAGGTAATATATAGAAAAAATTCTAAACCACATGGGAAAATTTTTGTCTGGTAAATGTTGCAAGAAAAATATGTATATACATGTATGTATGTATATATGTTATATTGAGAACACTAAAAGAGTTAAATAAAAATTCTTAACAAAAGAAATTGAACCGACTTAAGAAGTAAAAAATAATACTCTGTACTAACGGGATTGAAAAAATAATAGGCTCGATAAAATGTTTGTTATCTTTAAATAATACAAAGTCAACATTTATTTAAACTACAACTTTTTGGAGTTGGCGCCAAACTTTGCAGCAAATTACTATACCAGACTCTTCTAGCGTCGACCCCAAAAAGTTGTAGTTTAAATAAATGTTGACTTTGTATTAAAGTGTCTCTCTAGTGAAATCAAATGTTTCTACAGTTTTGAATTTTATGGATTGATCAAAATACACTATTTTTAAAAAATGTCCGTATGGATTTATGTATGTGTGTGCGTATGTGTGTATATGTGTGTGAGTGTCTGTGTATGTATGTGTGTATGCGTGCAAGTGTGTGT
The DNA here is from genome assembly GCA_949152435.1 of Gastracanthus pulcherrimus. Lineage (NCBI taxonomy): Eukaryota > Metazoa > Arthropoda > Insecta > Hymenoptera > Pteromalidae > Gastracanthus > Gastracanthus pulcherrimus. Next base: position 135,786,811 of record OX424575.1, on the reverse strand, counting down.
ATGTATGTATGCATCTATATCTTGAGTAATAAACGGTAACATTTAATGCTTCAGGGCTCATTTTATTTGTTTTTTTAAACGAATGGGACGCAATAATATTTTTTATAGTTTTTCAGATTTTTTTTGTTTTTTAGCGACTTTTCGATTTTTAGCTATTAGTTTTTCGGATTTTTTTTGTTCTTTAGCGGTGATTCGATTTTTAGCTATTAGATTTTCGGATTTTTTGGTATGTTAGAAATAATATCATCGATCCAGAAAAATGCATTTAAAAGAGCATAAAATTACCTATCTTCTACCACCCGAAGATAATTACGACGATGGAGAAGAGTATTCTGCAAATCTTTATAGACATTTTATTTTTCTATGATTTAGAAAATAATCAGTTAATAAAGAAAATCAATTTGGTATGGAAATGATAAATTGAGTAAAACGTCATTATTCCTTCTGATAATTTCCAAAAAGGTAGTTTTTGATAATGTCTCGGCTATGTTGTTTGTTTAGATCATCAGGACGTATATCTGTCGAGATATTCCAGGATATAATTTCTTTTAAAAGTTTGTTGATACGAGTAGCTTAATTCTTCGGTATTACACAGTAACATTTTACCAATGAACGCTTATTGTTCTCTTCTTTTGATCAAGAATTGAAATCAAAAAGAATTTTCAAGATACATCGAATAGTTTTTGTCTTGTAACGTTTATCATTTTTTATGATATTTTCTTTTACAAAAATTTTTTGATCGTACATTTTTTGTGTATTACGCAATAATGATTGACAAAATAAAGCTCACTTTTTTTTATCAAGATTTGAAATCAAGAAAAATCTTTTTTTTTTAACAAATTTTTAATAGCTTTTCTCTTCAGTATTATGCGGTAATTTTTGGTCATTCTAAGATTATTGTTTTCGTTTTTTGATGAAGATTTAAAGTGAAGAAGAATTTTTAAGATTTATCGATTTTTTTTTTATAACTTTTTTTTCATTTTGGTGATATTTATTTCTTTTGAAAAAATTTGTAATAGCTTTTTTCTTTTGTACGTATTTTTGCGTGGCTTCAAATTTTGGCGGCAGCACTGATCCGGTTGACATGGATTGACCCATATATATATATATATATATGGGTCAATCCATGTCAACCGGATCAGTGCTGCCGCCAAAATTTGAAGCCACGCAAAAATACGTTTGAGGTCTCAAATTGATGGCTGGACCATAAGGATGAAAGTGCCGTATGCGCATTTGCAGAAATCAAGATGGTGGCATCAATATGGCCGCCGGAACCTTGGAAATCTCGACCGATCGACTAAATTAGCGTTGACGTCAGAATTTGGAGCCATGGAAAAATGAGTATGCGGGGTCAAATTGATGGCTGAACCATAAGGATCAAAGTGCCGTATGCGCTATTGTAGAAATCAAGATGGCGATATCAGTATGGACGCCAAAACCTTGGAAATTATTGCCAAACCTGAGAAAAAATGCGTGGAAGGTTATTCTCAGCAACGCCTACGCTATTGTACCCTCTATTGATTCTGAACCCACAGAATGGGTTGTATGAGAAATTATTGATAATATACGCTGTTCTGACTACCAAAATTTTCTGAAAATCAATTAATAGTGATTCAGTAGATCGAGTAGCTCGGATTAAGTCTGGTCCATTGCAAACCATCATTTTCTGTGAATTCCGTATAGCATCACATCTGCATTATCTTCTGCTCCAGGGTACCTTCCTACCTGCAAATAATTACTAAAAGTTGAAAATCGTCAACAGTTTTTCTCAGAATAGTTGACGATTTCTGCATTCACCCATTGAGGGTGCGCATTGAATATTTCCAACAGTCCTTTTCAGGATAGTTGGAAAGCTGTCTCGATCGCGGCTCTTATCCACAGCACGAACTCAATAGCAGTCCTTTTCAGGATAGGTGTTGAGAGTCTCATCTGTTGAGACGAGCTCTGATCTCTCGCATCGTCAATAGTTCTTCTCAGAATAGTTGACGATTTCTGCATTCGCCCATTGAGGGTGCGCATTGATTATTTCCAACAGTCCTTTTCAGGATAGTTGGAAAGCTCTCTCGATCGCGGCTTTTCTCCACAGCACGAACTCAACAGCAGTCCTTTTCAGGATCGGTGTTGAGAGTCTCATCTGTTGAGGCGAGCTCAGATCTCTCGCATCGTCAATGGTTCTTCTCAGAATAGTTGACGATTTCTGCATTCGTCGATAGAGGGTGCGCATTGATTATTTCCAACAGTCCTTTTCAGGATAGTTGGAAAGCTCTCTTGATCGCGTCTCTTCTCCACAGTACGAACTTAACAGTAGTCCGTCACATTTTGTACATGAAAAGTATTTACTTTTTTAAAGCTTTTCAGTTTCAAACATTTTTCGATTGTTCGTCATCTTGTCTGAGACCTCATTATTGAATCGCAATTATCTAAGATGGAAGATAACGAGAAGCCACAGAAGTTTCATTCTAAGCGATGTTGCAATCCATTAGGGATAAAAGGACATACCGGTAAAGCTTTGAGAACAATATCGACATCTTTATCAGAAAAATATCCACATTTACATCCTAGTTCGAAAGTTTGCCATGAGTGCAGGCACATTATTTATGTTTCACAAAAAGACCAAACTTTAGATAGTGTTGTAACTGAATTTTCAATAGACCTTGACGATTCTCCAGAGAAGCTTCCTGCTAAGAAGGTATGCAAAACTAGGGAGGACGAACTTGAGGATCTCCTGAATGGTCTGAAGGAGAAATTCAAAAGTTTACCAGACAATGATCCTCTGCGGAAATCTATACTTACAATAACTCCTGATTGTTGGAGCAGTCGTCAGATCTCTGAAGAATTTCAGTGTTCTTACAGGATGGCAATACAGTCCAAAGAACTGAAAAAATCAGGCGGAATATTAGCTATACTACAAATCAAAAGCGGGAATAATATCAATGAAGAAACTGTTAAAAAATTACAAGAGGTCTACGAAAATGATTCCCACAGCCCCATAATGTCCCACAAAAAAGAGACTATTGCAATCAAAGTTGATGCTTCCAAAGTAGTGAAACAGAAACATTTGTTGTTATATGATATCAAAGTATTACACTTAAAGTTCAAGAAAAAATATCCACAGCATCCTATAGGATCTTCAAAATTCGCGGAATTACGGCCAAAATGGTGCGTTGTAGCTGGAGCGTCAGGGACGCATAGCGTCTGTGTATGTACACTCCACCAAAACGTCAAACTCATGATCGACTCTATTGATTTGAAAAATTTGAGTAAACAATGTGAAACTTGGCTAAGTGGTTATAAAGATTGTATTGGATATATCCTTTGTAAGAAACCTACAACTGCTTGTCATTTTCTAGAATGTGAAAAATGTCCCAATATGGAGAAATTTTCAGAACTTATTCTGGAATTATTAGAAAAAAGTAATATACAGCAAGCGATATTCAGCACCTGGACATCTACTGATCGATGTAGCCTCAAACAAGAATGTCTTCCCTCAGATGAATTCGTAGAAGAATTGAACAAACGCTTGACAGTTCTAGTTCCCCACAGTTTTATCTCGAAAGAACAAGAAAAATTCATAACTGACAAGAAGGAGAATTTGGGTAAAAATGAGGTATTATTGTATTATGCATCAATGTTCTGTTCTTACTGTTGCTTTCTATTATCGATCAGGCGAGGACTTGAAACACAAGAGCATTATTTTACTCTCAGACTGCACAACTCATGATGTTACCGCAGTATATTTGATGCAGCAGAAGGTAATACCGGACATTAAAAAGGTGGGACATTAAAAAGGTGTGTCCACGAGTAAAGAAAATTTATTATGTAACTGATGGTGCAAAACAGCACTTCAAAAATAGAATTCAGATGATGCATCTTATGAATCACAAGACTGATTTTGGAATTGAAGCGGAGTGGCACTGTCATGCAACGTCACATGGAAAATGTATTTGCAATGGTCTTGGAGCATGCTTGACGAGTGCCACTCGATACAGTTTACAAGTCGAACCAAAAAATGAAAATATAAAAATCCACCTGCTGTGAAAAAAAATCAGAGCAGCCACGCATTCATTCCAACTACTGATAATAAACTAAAAGCGAAGAGGTACTCTGGATCAAAACATGACATAATTACTATGCAATAAGAATTTGAAGAGATCTAAACTGAGTTCTTATCATACAATGGTGAGTTTCTCAACCGGTTAATGACTGTCGGTATTTAGGAAATCGTTCCGGAAGAAATTTGAATCTAGAAGGCATATGATTGGAGCTACTCAACCTACTGAATCTCTATTAATTGATTTCCAGACGATTTAGGTAGTTTCAACGTCGTATACTACCACGGATTTCTTATACATGTGTCATACGAGATCCATCATTCTATGGGTTCAGAATCAATAGGGCGTGACTTAGGATACGCGTCGCTGAGAGTAACTTTCAACGCTCTTCGCATCATGTTTGGCAATCAATTCTGCAAATTTGTTCTTGTTGCGACGTACATCCACAATAATGGACACATTGATTCGTGATTTGAGTTTCGGAAACCACTTTTCCTATGAATCATTTTGTTTCCGACACTTTGAAGCTTATGGTCTAGCCATCAATTTGAGCTCTCGAACGTATTTTTATGTGGCTCCAAATTCTGGCGATAGCGCTAATTCGGTCGATCGGTCGAGCTTTCCAAGGTTCCGGCGGCCATATTGATGCCGCCATCTTGATTTCTGCAAAAGCGCATACGGCACTTTGATCCTTACGGTCCAGCCATCAATTTGAGACCTCAAACGTATTTTTTCGTGGCTACAAATTTTGGCGGTAGCACTGGTCCGGTTGACATGGATTGACCCAGATATATATATATATATATATATAAAAAATAAATTTTCGTGATCTCGATATATGTATATATACATATATCGAGATCACGAAAATTTCTTTTTTATTTCTTCCGTAAAAATGTTCTTCTTGGCATGTATAATGTATGTGCATTTTTTCAGATTATTTGAAACCATTTAGTTCAAAGTTGATTTTGGTTAAATGTGAGCATGTAGTCATTTTTTACATTTTTTAGCAAATTTCAACCTTCATTTATTTAACAAAATTTCTTTAAAAAAAAGCTGAATTTTTCAGAAAAAAATGGTTCCAAAAACTTTTAATGCCCCTTTCGATGAATAAAATTCAGTTTAAAGCTTAAAATCCTGAAAAAAGTGGGATTGAGCACTCCCACTATTATACCAAAAATCATGAAGATAGCTTTTCTCAGTACAAAAGTGACTATCAGAGTTGAAAAATGGCAGAAATGCAATATTTATATAAAAAAAAATCAAAATAACATGTAATTTTGTTAATATAATTATTAAACTGCACATTTTAACAATAAAGTCATATTCAGCTTCAAACTACTTTAAATATATGAGCTTAAAAAAATCTGAAAAAATTCACGACTATTTTACATAAGAGGAACATTTTTGCCAAAATAAATTTTTCTTTTTCTTTGTTCTCTATTTACCAGAGAGCTATGGATTTATATATTAAAATATTGGTTATTTTCTGAAAGATCGAGAATATATACACACACACATAATATACACATATATATATATATATATATATATATATATATATATATATATATATATATATACATATATATATATATATATGAGTAATTCACTAGAAAATGGAAAACAAAAAAAAAAAAAACATTAATTAATAACAACGAAGAAATTTATACAGTCTTATTGCTTATAGCCAAAAGGTAGAGAAAGACTTTTCGATATATATCGTCTTTTTTTCAAAACAGTGCCACAGCACTGTTATACTGATATATATCGTCTTTTTTTCAGAAAGTACCACAGCACTTAGACTACCTTGCTCAAACTATCAGAGGATATACGTAGTGGTATTGACGGCATTAAAGTCAATGTAGATGATGTCGTCAAAAATAAAAAAATTCTCACCGTACTTCTACTTTTTGACTTTAGTAAAGCCTTCGATACCATCTCGCCGACAAGGTTACTTCGCCATCTGACTAGAATGGGCTGAGTTCTCCAGGAAAGTAGTCCTGTGGATCAAATCCTACATTACTGGGCCACAACAAAGATTTGTCACCAAAACTAGTGGCCAGTCGAATTGACTCACAACCAATCTTGGAGTTCCACGGGGCTCGGTCCTGGGACCCCTTGTTTTCAGTCTATAAATTAATGACCTGTCTGAAATTTTTGACTCCTCCCACATCAGACACTTACTATACGCCGACGACTTACAAATTTACACACAACTCGAATAGGGTAGGTAGGTAGGTAGGTAGGTAGGTAGGTAGGTAGGTAGGTAGGTAGGTAGGTAGGTAGGTAGGTAGGTAGGTAGGTAGGTAGGTAGGTAGGTAGGTAGGTAGGTAGGTAGGTAGGTAGGTAGGTAGGTAGGTAGGTAGGTAGGTAGGTAGGTAGGTAGGTAGGTAGGTAGGTAGGTAGGTAGGTAGGTAGGTAGGTAGGTAGGTAGGTAGGTAGGTAGGTAGGTAGGTAGGTAGGTAGGTAGGTAGGTAGGTAGGTAGGTAGGTAGGTAGGTAGGTAGGTAGGTAGGTAGGTAGGTAGGTAGGTAGGTAGGTAGGTAGGTAGGTAGGTAGGTAGGTAGGTAGGTAGGTAGGTAGGTAGGTAGGTAGGTAGGTAGGTAGGTAGGTAGGTAGGTAGGTAGGTAGGTAGGTAGGTAGGTAGGTAGGTAGGTAGGTAGGTAGGTAGGTAGGTAGGTAGGTAGGTAGGTAGGTAGGTAGGTAGGTAGGTAGGTAGGTAGGTAGGTAGGTAGGTAGGTAGGTAGGTAGGTAGGTAGGTAGGTAGGTAGGTAGGTAGGTAGGTAGGTAGGTAGGTAGGTAGGTAGGTAGGTAGGTAGGTAGGTAGGTAGGTAGGTAGGTAGGTAGGTAGGTAGGTAGGTAGGTAGGTAGGTAGGTAGGTAGGTAGGTAGGTAGGTAGGTAGGTAGGTAGGTAGGTAGGTAGGTAGGTAGGTAGGTAGGTAGGTAGGTAGGTAGGTAGGTAGGTAGGTAGGTAGGTAGGTAGGTAGGTAGGTAGGTAGGTAGGTAGGTAGGTAGGTAGGTAGGTAGGTAGGTAGGTAGGTAGGTAGGTAGGTAGGTAGGTAGGTAGGTAGGTAGGTAGGTAGGTAGGTAGGTAGGTAGGTAGGTAGGTAGGTAGGTAGGTAGGTAGGTAGGTAGGTAGGTAGGTAGGTAGGTAGGTAGGTAGGTAGGTAGGTAGGTAGGTAGGTAGGTAGGTAGGTAGGTAGGTAGGTAGGTAGGTAGGTAGGTAGGTAGGTAGGTAGGTAGGTAGGTAGGTAGGTAGGTAGGTAGGTAGGTAGGTAGGTAGGTAGGTAGGTAGGATTAAGTCTGGTCCATTGCAAACCATCATTTTCTGTGAATTCCGTATAGCATCACATCTGCATTATCTTCTGCTCCAGGGTACCTTCCTACCTGCAAATAATTACTAAAAGTTGAAAATCGTCAACAGTTTTTCTCAGAATAGTTGACGATTTCTGCATTCACCCATTGAGGGTGCGCATTGAATATTTCCAACAGTCCTTTTCAGGATAGTTGGAAAGCTGTCTCGATCGCGGCTCTTATCCACAGCACGAACTCAATAGCAGTCCTTTTCAGGATAGGTGTTGAGAGTCTCATCTGTTGAGACGAGCTCTGATCTCTCGCATCGTCAATAGTTCTTCTCAGAATAGTTGACGATTTCTGCATTCGCCCATTGAGGGTGCGCATTGATTATTTCCAACAGTCCTTTTCAGGATAGTTGGAAAGCTCTCTCGATCGCGGCTTTTCTCCACAGCACGAACTCAACAGCAGTCCTTTTCAGGATCGGTGTTGAGAGTCTCATCTGTTGAGGCGAGCTCAGATCTCTCGCATCGTCAATGGTTCTTCTCAGAATAGTTGACGATTTCTGCATTCGTCGATAGAGGGTGCGCATTGATTATTTCCAACAGTCCTTTTCAGGATAGTTGGAAAGCTCTCTTGATCGCGTCTCTTCTCCACAGTACGAACTTAACAGTAGTCCGTCACATTTTGTACATGAAAAGTATTTACTTTTTTAAAGCTTTTCAGTTTCAAACATTTTTCGATTGTTCGTCATCTTGTCTGAGACCTCATTATTGAATCGCAATTATCTAAGATGGAAGATAACGAGAAGCCACAGAAGTTTCATTCTAAGCGATGTTGCAATCCATTAGGGATAAAAGGACATACCGGTAAAGCTTTGAGAACAATATCGACATCTTTATCAGAAAAATATCCACATTTACATCCTAGTTCGAAAGTTTGCCATGAGTGCAGGCACATTATTTATGTTTCACAAAAAGACCAAACTTTAGATAGTGTTGTAACTGAATTTTCAATAGACCTTGACGATTCTCCAGAGAAGCTTCCTGCTAAGAAGGTATGCAAAACTAGGGAGGACGAACTTGAGGATCTCCTGAATGGTCTGAAGGAGAAATTCAAAAGTTTACCAGACAATGATCCTCTGCGGAAATCTATACTTACAATAACTCCTGATTGTTGGAGCAGTCGTCAGATCTCTGAAGAATTTCAGTGTTCTTACAGGATGGCAATACAGTCCAAAGAACTGAAAAAATCAGGCGGAATATTAGCTATACTACAAATCAAAAGCGGGAATAATATCAATGAAGAAACTGTTAAAAAATTACAAGAGGTCTACGAAAATGATTCCCACAGCCCCATAATGTCCCACAAAAAAGAGACTATTGCAATCAAAGTTGATGCTTCCAAAGTAGTGAAACAGAAACATTTGTTGTTATATGATATCAAAGTATTACACTTAAAGTTCAAGAAAAAATATCCACAGCATCCTATAGGATCTTCAAAATTCGCGGAATTACGGCCAAAATGGTGCGTTGTAGCTGGAGCGTCAGGGACGCATAGCGTCTGTGTATGTACACTCCACCAAAACGTCAAACTCATGATCGACTCTATTGATTTGAAAAATTTGAGTAAACAATGTGAAACTTGGCTAAGTGGTTATAAAGATTGTATTGGATATATCCTTTGTAAGAAACCTACAACTGCTTGTCATTTTCTAGAATGTGAAAAATGTCCCAATATGGAGAAATTTTCAGAACTTATTCTGGAATTATTAGAAAAAAGTAATATACAGCAAGCGATATTCAGCACCTGGACATCTACTGATCGATGTAGCCTCAAACAAGAATGTCTTCCCTCAGATGAATTCGTAGAAGAATTGAACAAACGCTTGACAGTTCTAGTTCCCCACAGTTTTATCTCGAAAGAACAAGAAAAATTCATAACTGACAAGAAGGAGAATTTGGGTAAAAATGAGGTATTATTGTATTATGCATCAATGTTCTGTTCTTACTGTTGCTTTCTATTATCGATCAGGCGAGGACTTGAAACACAAGAGCATTATTTTACTCTCAGACTGCACAACTCATGATGTTACCGCAGTATATTTGATGCAGCAGAAGGTAATACCGGACATTAAAAAGGTGTGTCCACGAGTAAAGAAAATTTATTATGTAACTGATGGTGCAAAACAGCACTTCAAAAATAGAATTCAGATGATGCATCTTATGAATCACAAGACTGATTTTGGAATTGAAGCGGAGTGGCACTGTCATGCAACGTCACATGGAAAATGTATTTGCAATGGTCTTGGAGCATGCTTGACGAGTGCCACTCGATACAGTTTACAAGTCGAACCAAAAAATGAAAATATAAAAATCCACCTGCTGTGAAAAAAAATCAGAGCAGCCACGCATTCATTCCAACTACTGATAATAAACTAAAAGCGAAGAGGTACTCTGGATCAAAACATGACATAATTACTATGCAATAAGAATTTGAAGAGATCTAAACTGAGTTCTTATCATACAATGGTGAGTTTCTCAACCGGTTAATGACTGTCGGTATTTAGGAAATCGTTCCGGAAGAAATTTGAATCTAGAAGGCATATGATTGGAGCTACTCAACCTACTGAATCTCTATTAATTGATTTCCAGACGATTTAGGTAGTTTCAACGTCGTATACTACCACGGATTTCTTATACATGTGTCATACGAGATCCATCATTCTATGGGTTCAGAATCAATAGGGCGTGACTTAGGATACGCGTCGCTGAGAGTAACTTTCAACGCTCTTCGCATCATGTTTGGCAATCAATTCTGCAAATTTGTTCTTGTTGCGACGTACATCCACAATAATGGACACATTGATTCGTGATTTGAGTTTCGGAAACCACTTTTCCTATGAATCATTTTGTTTCCGACACTTTGAAGCTTATGGTCTAGCCATCAATTTGAGCTCTCGAACGTATTTTTATGTGGCTCCAAATTCTGGCGATAGCGCTAATTCGGTCGATCGGTCGAGCTTTCCAAGGTTCCGGCGGCCATATTGATGCCGCCATCTTGATTTCTGCAAAAGCGCATACGGCACTTTGATCCTTACGGTCCAGCCATCAATTTGAGACCTCAAACGTATTTTTTCGTGGCTACAAATTTTGGCGGTAGCACTGGTCCGGTTGACATGGATTGACCCAGATATATATATATATATATATATAAAAAATAAATTTTCGTGATCTCGATATATGTATATATACATATATCGAGATCACGAAAATTTCTTTTTTATTTCTTCCGTAAAAATGTTCTTCTTGGCATGTATAATGTATGTGCATTTTTTCAGAATATTTGAAACCATTTAGTTCAAAGTTGATTTTGGTTAAATGTGAGCATGTAGTCATTTTTTACATTTTTTAGCAAATTTCAACCTTCATTTATTTAACAAAATTTCTTTAAAAAAAAGCTGAATTTTTCAGAAAAAAATGGTTCCAAAAACTTTTAATGCCCCTTTCGATGAATAAAATTCAGTTTAAAGCTTAAAATCCTGAAAAAAGTACCAAAAATCATGAAGATAGCTTTTCTCAGTACAAAAGTGACTATCAGAGTTGAAAAATGGCAGAAATGCAATATTTATATAAAAAAAAATCAAAATAACATGTAATTTTGTTAATATAATTATTAAACTGCACATTTTAACAATAAAGTCATATTCAGCTTCAAACTACTTTAAATATATGAGCTTAAAAAAATCTGAAAAAATTCACGACTATTTTACATAAGAGGAACATTTTTGCCAAAATAAATTTTTCTTTTTCTTTGTTCTCTATTTACCAGAGAGCTATGGATTTATATATTAAAATATTGGTTATTTTCTGAAAGATCGAGAATATATACACACACACATAATATACACATATATATATATATATATATATATATATATATATATATATATATATATATATACATATATATATATATATATGAGTAATTCACTAGAAAATGGAAAACAAAAAAAAAAAAAACATTAATTAATAACAACGAAGAAATTTATACAGTCTTATTGCTTATAGCCAAAAGGTAGAGAAAGACTTTTCGATATATATCGTCTTTTTTTCAAAACAGTGCCACAGCACTGTTATACTGATATATATCGTCTTTTTTTCAGAAAGTACCACAGCACTTAGACTACCTTGCTCAAACTATCAGAGGATATACGTAGTGGTATTGACGGCATTAAAGTCAATGTAGATGATGTCGTCAAAAATAAAAAAATTCTCACCGTACTTCTACTTTTTGACTTTAGTAAAGCCTTCGATACCATCTCGCCGACAAGGTTACTTCGCCATCTGACTAGAATGGGCTGAGTTCTCCAGGAAAGTAGTCCTGTGGATCAAATCCTACATTACTGGGCCACAACAAAGATTTGTCACCAAAACTAGTGGCCAGTCGAATTGACTCACAACCAATCTTGGAGTTCCACGGGGCTCGGTCCTGGGACCCCTTGTTTTCAGTCTATAAATTAATGACCTGTCTGAAATTTTTGACTCCTCCCACATCAGACACTTACTATACGCCGACGACTTACAAATTTACACACAACTCGAATAGGGTAGGTAGGTAGGTAGGTAGGTAGGTAGGTAGGTAGGTAGGTAGGTAGGTAGGTAGGTAGGTAGGTAGGTAGGTAGGTAGGTAGGTAGGTAGGTAGGTAGGTAGGTAGGTAGGTAGGTAGGTAGGTAGGTAGGTAGGTAGGTAGGTAGGTAGGTAGGTAGGTAGGTAGGTAGGTAGGTAGGTAGGTAGGTAGGTAGGTAGGTAGGTAGGTAGGTAGGTAGGTAGGTAGGTAGGTAGGTAGGTAGGTAGGTAGGTAGGTAGGTAGGTAGGTAGGTAGGTAGGTAGGTAGGTAGGTAGGTAGGTAGGTAGGTAGGTAGGTAGGTAGGTAGGTAGGTAGGTAGGTAGGTAGGTAGGTAGGTAGGTAGGTAGGTAGGTAGGTAGGTAGGTAGGTAGGTAGGTAGGTAGGTAGGTAGGTAGGTAGGTAGGTAGGTAGGTAGGTAGGTAGGTAGGTAGGTAGGTAGGTAGGTAGGTAGGTAGGTAGGTAGGTAGGTAGGTAGGTAGGTAGGTAGGTAGGTAGGTAGGTAGGTAGGTAGGTAGGTAGGTAGGTAGGTAGGTAGGTAGGTAGGTAGGTAGGTAGGTAGGTAGGTAGGTAGGTAGGTAGGTAGGTAGGTAGGTAGGTAGGTAGGTAGGTAGGTAGGTAGGTAGGTAGGTAGGTAGGTAGGTAGGTAGGTAGGTAGGTAGGTAGGTAGGTAGGTAGGTAGGTAGGTAGGTAGGTAGGTAGGTAGGTAGGTAGGTAGGTAGGTAGGTAGGTAGGTAGGTAGGTAGGTAGGTAGGTAGGTAGGTAGGTAGGTAGGTAGGTAGGTAGGTAGGTAGGTAGGTAGGTAGGTAGGTAGGTAGGTAGGTAGGTAGGTAGGTAGGTAGGTAGGTAGGTAGGTAGGTAGGTAGGTAGGTAGGTAGGTAGGTAGGTAGGTAGGTAGGTAGGTAGGTAGGTAGGTAGGTAGGTAGGTAGGTAGGTAGGTAGGTAGGTAGGTAGGTAGGTAGGTAGGTAGGTAGGTAGGTAGGTAGGTAGGTAGGTAGGTAGGTAGGTAGGTAGGTAGGTAGGTAGGTAGGTAGGTAGGTAGGTAGGTAGGTAGGTAGGTAGGTAGGTAGGTAGGTAGGTAGGTAGGTAGGTAGGTAGGTAGGTAGGTAGGTAGGTAGGTAGGTAGGTAGGTAGGTAGGTAGGTAGGTAGGTAGGTAGGTAGGTAGGTAGGTAGGTAGGTAGGTAGGTAGGTAGGTAGGTAGGTAGGTAGGTAGGTAGGTAGGTAGGTAGGTAGGTAGGTAGGTAGGTAGGTAGGTAGGTAGGTAGGTAGGTAGGTAGGTAGGTAGGTAGGTAGGTAGGTAGGTAGGTAGGTAGGTAGGTAGGTAGGTAGGTAGGTAGGTAGGTAGGTAGGTAGGTAGGTAGGTAGGTAGGTAGGTAGGTAGGTAGGTAGGTAGGTAGGTAGGTAGGTAGGTAGGTAGGTAGGTAGGTAGGTAGGTAGGTAGGTAGGTAGGTAGGTAGGTAGGTAGGTAGGTAGGTAGGTAGGTAGGTAGGTAGGTAGGTAGGTAGGTAGGTAGGTAGGTAGGTAGGTAGGTAGGTAGGTAGGTAGGTAGGTAGGTAGGTAGGTAGGTAGGTAGGTAGGTAGGTAGGTAGGTAGGTAGGTAGGTAGGTAGGTAGGTAGGTAGGTAGGTAGGTAGGTAGGTAGGTAGGTAGGTAGGTAGGTAGGTAGGTAGGTAGGTAGGTAGGTAGGTAGGTAGGTAGGTAGGTAGGTAGGTAGGTAGGTAGGTAGGTAGGTAGGTAGGTAGGTAGGTAGGTAGGTAGGTAGGTAGGTAGGTAGGTAGGTAGGTAGGTAGGTAGGTAGGTAGGTAGGTAGGTAGGTAGGTAGGTAGGTAGGTAGGTAGGTAGGTAGGTAGGTAGGTAGGTAGGTAGGTAGGTAGGTAGGTAGGTAGGTAGGTAGGTAGGTAGGTAGGTAGGTAGGTAGGTAGGTAGGTAGGTAGGTAGGTAGGTAGGTAGGTAGGTAGGTAGGTAGGTAGGTAGGTAGGTAGGTAGGTAGGTAGGTAGGTAGGTAGGTAGGTAGGTAGGTAGGTAGGTAGGTAGGTAGGTAGGTAGGTAGGTAGGTAGGTAGGTAGGTAGGTAGGTAGGTAGGTAGGTAGGTAGGTAGGTAGGTAGGTAGGTAGGTAGGTAGGTAGGTAGGTAGGTAGGTAGGTAGGTAGGTAGGTAGGTAGGTAGGTAGGTAGGTAGGTAGGTAGGTAGGTAGGTAGGTAGGTAGGTAGGTAGGTAGGTAGGTAGGTAGGTAGGTAGGTAGGTAGGTAGGTAGGTAGGTAGGTAGGTAGGTAGGTAGGTAGGTAGGTAGGTAGGTAGGTAGGTAGGTAGGTAGGTAGGTAGGTAGGTAGGTAGGTAGGTAGGTAGGTAGGTAGGTAGGTAGGTAGGTAGGTAGGTAGGTAGGTAGGTAGGTAGGTAGGTAGGTAGGTAGGTAGGTAGGTAGGTAGGTAGGTAGGTAGGTAGGTAGGTAGGTAGGTAGGTAGGTAGGTAGGTAGGTAGGTAGGTAGGTAGGTAGGTAGGTAGGTAGGTAGGTAGGTAGGTAGGTAGGTAGGTAGGTAGGTAGGTAGGTAGGTAGGTAGGTAGGTAGGTAGGTAGGTAGGTAGGTAGGTAGGTAGGTAGGTAGGTAGGTAGGTAGGTAGGTAGGTAGGTAGGTAGGTAGGTAGGTAGGTAGGTAGGTAGGTAGGTAGGTAGGTAGGTAGGTAGGTAGGTAGGTAGGTAGGTAGGTAGGTAGGTAGGTAGGTAGGTAGGTAGGTAGGTAGGTAGGTAGGTAGGTAGGTAGGTAGGTAGGTAGGTAGGTAGGTAGGTAGGTAGGTAGGTAGGTAGGTAGGTAGGTAGGTAGGTAGGTAGGTAGGTAGGTAGGTAGGTAGGTAGGTAGGTAGGTAGGTAGGTAGGTAGGTAGGTAGGTAGGTAGGTAGGTAGGTAGGTAGGTAGGTAGGTAGGTAGGTAGGTAGGTAGGTAGGTAGGTAGGTAGGTAGGTAGGTAGGTAGGTAGGTAGGTAGGTAGGTAGGTAGGTAGGTAGGTAGGTAGGTAGGTAGGTAGGTAGGTAGGTAGGTAGGTAGGTAGGTAGGTAGGTAGGTAGGTAGGTAGGTAGGTAGGTAGGTAGGTAGGTAGGTAGGTAGGTAGGTAGGTAGGTAGGTAGGTAGGTAGGTAGGTAGGTAGGTAGGTAGGTAGGTAGGTAGGTAGGTAGGTAGGTAGGTAGGTAGGTAGGTAGGTAGGTAGGTAGGTAGGTAGGTAGGTAGGTAGGTAGGTAGGTAGGTAGGTAGGTAGGTAGGTAGGTAGGTAGGTAGGTAGGTAGGTAGGTAGGTAGGTAGGTAGGTAGGTAGGTAGGTAGGTAGGTAGGTAGGTAGGTAGGTAGGTAGGTAGGTAGGTAGGTAGGTAGGTAGGTAGGTAGGTAGGTAGGTAGGTAGGTAGGTAGGTAGGTAGGTAGGTAGGTAGGTAGGTAGGTAGGTAGGTAGGTAGGTAGGTAGGTAGGTAGGTAGGTAGGTAGGTAGGTAGGTAGGTAGGTAGGTAGGTAGGTAGGTAGGTAGGTAGGTAGGTAGGTAGGTAGGTAGGTAGGTAGGTAGGTAGGTAGGTAGGTAGGTAGGTAGGTAGGTAGGTAGGTAGGTAGGTAGGTAGGTAGGTAGGTAGGTAGGTAGGTAGGTAGGTAGGTAGGTAGGTAGGTAGGTAGGTAGGTAGGTAGGTAGGTAGGTAGGTAGGTAGGTAGGTAGGTAGGTAGGTAGGTAGGTAGGTAGGTAGGTAGGTAGGTAGGTAGGTAGGTAGGTAGGTAGGTAGGTAGGTAGGTAGGTAGGTAGGTAGGTAGGTAGGTAGGTAGGTAGGTAGGTAGGTAGGTAGGTAGGTAGGTAGGTAGGTAGGTAGGTAGGTAGGTAGGTAGGTAGGTAGGTAGGTAGGTAGGTAGGTAGGTAGGTAGGTAGGTAGGTAGGTAGGTAGGTAGGTAGGTAGGTAGGTAGGTAGGTAGGTAGGTAGGTAGGTAGGTAGGTAGGTAGGTAGGTAGGTAGGTAGGTAGGTAGGTAGGTAGGTAGGTAGGTAGGTAGGTAGGTAGGTAGGTAGGTAGGTAGGTAGGTAGGTAGGTAGGTAGGTAGGTAGGTAGGTAGGTAGGTAGGTAGGTAGGTAGGTAGGTAGGTAGGTAGGTAGGTAGGTAGGTAGGTAGGTAGGTAGGTAGGTAGGTAGGTAGGTAGGTAGGTAGGTAGGTAGGTAGGTAGGTAGGTAGGTAGGTAGGTAGGTAGGTAGGTAGGTAGGTAGGTAGGTAGGTAGGTAGGTAGGTAGGTAGGTAGGTAGGTAGGTAGGTAGGTAGGTAGGTAGGTAGGTAGGTAGGTAGGTAGGTAGGTAGGTAGGTAGGTAGGTAGGTAGGTAGGTAGGTAGGTAGGTAGGTAGGTAGGTAGGTAGGTAGGTAGGTAGGTAGGTAGGTAGGTAGGTAGGTAGGTAGGTAGGTAGGTAGGTAGGTAGGTAGGTAGGTAGGTAGGTAGGTAGGTAGGTAGGTAGGTAGGTAGGTAGGTAGGTAGGTAGGTAGGTAGGTAGGTAGGTAGGTAGGTAGGTAGGTAGGTAGGTAGGTAGGTAGGTAGGTAGGTAGGTAGGTAGGTAGGTAGGTAGGTAGGTAGGTAGGTAGGTAGGTAGGTAGGTAGGTAGGTAGGTAGGTAGGTAGGTAGGTAGGTAGGTAGGTAGGTAGGTAGGTAGGTAGGTAGGTAGGTAGGTAGGTAGGTAGGTAGGTAGGTAGGTAGGTAGGTAGGTAGGTAGGTAGGTAGGTAGGTAGGTAGGTAGGTAGGTAGGTAGGTAGGTAGGTAGGTAGGTAGGTAGGTAGGTAGGTAGGTAGGTAGGTAGGTAGGTAGGTAGGTAGGTAGGTAGGTAGGTAGGTAGGTAGGTAGGTAGGTAGGTAGGTAGGTAGGTAGGTAGGTAGGTAGGTAGGTAGGTAGGTAGGTAGGTAGGTAGGTAGGTAGGTAGGTAGGTAGGTAGGTAGGTAGGTAGGTAGGTAGGTAGGTAGGTAGGTAGGTAGGTAGGTAGGTAGGTAGGTAGGTAGGTAGGTAGGTAGGTAGGTAGGTAGGTAGGTAGGTAGGTAGGTAGGTAGGTAGGTAGGTAGGTAGGTAGGTAGGTAGGTAGGTAGGTAGGTAGGTAGGTAGGTAGGTAGGTAGGTAGGTTGAATTTTTACCAATATACATTAATATATAAAACAAAAACAAATACACGAAATTTAAAAAGTCTTTTTAATTTTGAATATTTGTGAAAAAACAAAAAAGAAGGATCTTTGAATATAGACAATAATTAACGCTTAATACCCAAGAAATAAGCGTACAAATTGAATAAAAAACAAAAATCAAAAATCATTATAACACAAAAAAGATGAATCTGAAAAAAAATTTATTTCATCAAAAAACTAAAAAAATCAACGATTGTAAAAAATGACCGTGTAATACCCAATAAATAAGCAATAAAAATTAATAAAAAGAATACAACCTCAAATATCTTGAAAAATAAAAGATTTCATATTCTGGTCAAAGAGCTCAGCCAAGATTGACAAGAGATAGTGAAAACCTTTTCCATCTCAATTTATTTATAAAGATTTTCCATCATACATTTCCAAAATATCGCCGTTTAAATACAAAATGACGATTTCGTATATAACAAAAGAAGGAAAATAGCTTTTATAAAATTTCATGTCGGGGAAAATAGATAATTTTATTCTTTTTCGAGTGTATTTACACTGAAACGATCATATTATTTCTACGTACCAAATTAATTTACCTCATTGATTTCAGAATAACGTAAAATATAAAAATCGCTAAAAAGCAAAAATCAGACGATGAATTTTGAAATTTCTTTTTAATTCCGAATCTTTCTAGTTATCAAAAAATGATCACGCCTATCTCAAGATACAATTGATCAAATAAAAGTTTGGAAAAAAATATAACCTCAAATATCTTGAAAAATAAAAATCTTCATGATCTGGACCAATAAACTCACAAAGAGAGGGCACACTATCCGGGAAACGAAATACGGTTTGACTTTGGGAGGTGTTTTCTAAAACAAAAAAAAATATTTTGGAACCCTCTTCCTTTAAAAAGAAACAATAAATGAGCCTTCAAACATTAAATTTTACTGTGGATATTTACTCGAGATATGGTTTTACACATACACACATACACACACACACATACACATACGCACGTACGCACGCACGCACGCACGCACGCACATATACACACGTACGCACGCACGTACGCACGCAAACACGCACACTCATACGCATGTACGCAACCACGCATGAATGCACGCACGCACGCACGCACGCACGAACCCACACACATCCATACCGACATTTTCTAAAAATAGTGTATTTTTATTCCAAAAGGCCGAAACATATTTCTAATATGGTTTTAAGAAAACTTTTTTTTACTATTACACAGCTTCCTTTAGGAGGAAGCAATCATGTTGGCAACTCGGGCGTTGAATATTGCGCTCCGAGTAAGAATCGCACAACATACAACACATACAAATTAGCAAAGTCAGCCCTCGTGTTGTGCACTGATACCGGAGTGTATTAAAGAATTAATGAGCTAATGCATGGTATTCTCTTTATTAGCAAAATTTATCCGTCAACATGTTTTCAGCTTAAAGCAGCTCTTTATGAAAAGTACTAGGGTAACTCTAGTGAAAATGAAAGAGTGCCAAAGATTGGAGCATAAATGAAAATTCAGCTTGTATTTTTTGGTGCATGCTGCATCAGATAACAGAATATGTCAGGCCCCCAAAATAATACGAATTTACACAGAAGTGACAAGTTTAATAGAGCAAACGGTTTATCAGCAAACGCTGGCTCTCGCGAGTCCTCCGGTGCACACGCTAGAGTATATTGGAAAACTTTTGGACACGCGCGCGCACGAGCTTGCCGTATAACTAGCTAGCAAGCGAGTCGCTACCGATGCCGAGTAGCAGATTCGTACAGTCCCTCTTGCTCGGCTTGTCTTTGATGTGATACGTCCGGAACCTCTTAATTCAAACTTCTTGGGGTTGTGAGCGGTATTAAAATAGAACTCGTATTATAAGATGTTCACTTATGGAGCTTACGCGATAATATTATGACAGCGAAAAAGTCGAAGATTTGGGACAAGATTAAACTCTTACAAATTACATGTATTAAGCTCGAGTTAAATTTCTAGGAGATTACAAGAGAAAAAAGAATGCACAAGTTTAACATACTTTTAAAGATTTTATTAACCCAATTTAGGTTTAGTTAGTGATAAATACGAATAAAACTTTGACATTAGAAAATTTTACAGAATATTCCTCTCCATATTTTTTATACCATCAACTTTTTTCAAAAAACTTTATAACAAAAGAAGAGAATTACCTCACCAAAAATTACGGGTCGAAAAAGATAGGTAATCTTAAGCCCTTTCAAATGCATTTCATCCGTATTGATTATAATAATTTTCACCTACAAAAAGCCTGAAACACTTAAACCCAAAAACCGAAAAATCGCTAAAAAATAGAAATACATTGACGATTCAAAAATATTATTCTCACACACACAGACACACAGACACACTGACACACCGACACACACACACACATACACACGCACGCACGCACGCACGCCCGCCCGCCTGCACGCACATACACACACACACACACACACACACACACACACACACACACACACACACACACACACACACACACACACACACACACACACACACACACACACACACACACACACACACACACACACACACACACCGCATTAACCACTCTATTTTCTTTATTTTTACCTGGTAGTCTTCATATGAAGTTACACTATTTGCTACAGTACCTTCCTGAATTATTATTATTATTATTACATTCAAGTCATTTCTTGATCTTGTGAGAATGAGTTCATGCTTCACATTAACTATAATTTTTTTATAGTCTTCTGCTAAGCCCAAGATCATACTCAGAGGAATGGAAACGTCAAAGTTGCCGTGTGCATCTACCAAAGTTTTGCTTTCTTCTCTAACGTCAAACCAGCCTGCATTTTCTAACATGAGGGTCTGATTCGGATTGAATGATATCCAACCTTTCATGAGACTGCTTAAACCAACAGTTTTACTTTTATCTATCTCCAGAGCATTAATTTTGTAACGAATTTCATCAAACAGATGGCAAATGCCATTGTTCATGAATTTAGTTTTAGTTAGCGCTGTTTCATCTGGTTTCTGCAGTTTTCCACATACATGGGTAGAACTGCTCAATGGTAAGAGAACATAGATTTTGATGTTGGATAGAAATACGATTTTCATCATTATTATCAAAGCTTAGTGTCGAGTAAGTTGATGTGCGTGAACCTCGTAATGAGCAATAGACTCATCGAATACGACACCTGATTGAAAGCTTAGAATTTCGTCCATTTTTCTGGAAGCAGCAGAGAATTTTACACGTGAATTTTCTCCACGAACTTTTAGACCTAGGCTTCTGAGGAACTGAATGCTCTTCTGTGTTAATGGTTTGAGTTTCTTTGGTCGACTGATAACCGATTGACATGTTGGTTGACTTATATGCACTCTAGAATTGTAAACGATACCCATTATACATATTTGATGTGGAGTCTAATAGTAATTTCTTCTCCACGGAAATTTACTAAATTTCCATCTTGATGTACGATTTGAATTTGAAGATGATCTATGCACTTGACACTGAGTGGTAGATATATTACATGAGATGAAATTTTTAAGATTTTATATCCTGGTGGAACTCTGGGAAAGAACTTATGGATTGTATGAACTTTTTTGTTGTTGATGTAAGCACCTGCGGTAATATTGCACTCCACTCTGAGTGCGTTGATTTTCAATATTTTCACAGGTAAATCAGAACTGTGATGAATTTTTTCGTTGCGAATGCGAGGAGTGAAGCCAAGAAGACGACCTATTGAATCGTGAGGAATGAAATTTAACGGATGACTGCAATTAATTTCACTTCTGAGAGTATTGTTGTTAGCTCTCAAAGAAAATTCAATTCCTTTAGATTTCAAAGATTCTTGTAAAAATTTATTAATAGCATTAATCTCGTAACTGCCAATAGGGATAGTGATAATATTTCCATTCAAATGAAGACCACATTGGGAATCGAGTTGAATGTTAAAAGTTCAACTACACCCAAAACAAAATTTTTATGCTGAGGTATTTCAATTGAAGGAAAATATTGTGCTTCTAGAACAGAAGATTTTCCTGAAAGACTCAAAATGAAACTATCTTCCATGACTGATTGGAAGAGAATGATTCCCATTCGTCTACAATCTTCTCTTTTATAGTCTTCCGGTTAAGAATTGAAGACAAAGATGACCACAAATGAATGAGTCAAAATTTTGATATATTTTATAGTTATATTTTACTTCTTTCACGTTGAAATATAATATGAGCTCTATGGGAGATTTAAGATCACCAAAACTGTCAAAATAAATTACTTTGGAATCATGTTTTCCAAAACGCACACAGTGAGTGCCTTTATTTTTCATATCATCCAAGTTAACAATAGCAGATTCATTACTCCATGGACCATCGGTAGGTAAATTATTTCTCATAAAATCACCTCGGAAATGTGGAATTTGCAACATACGAGCATATTTTAGAAGATCATAGTCAGTCAGTCGACGATTTGGCAAAATTAAATCGAAGTTTTTGTTTTTATTGACTTGACCATGACCGATATGTGGTTTCATAAATAATCCCATCCCAGTTTTATACGGTTTAAGATAGACACCTTTGCCTAAAGCAATAGCTTCCATTGCCTTAATATATATCTTACTTTCTTCATGGTTTTTCTATGCAGCTTTAGTATCATTTACTGTTTTAGCTACTCCTGCAGCTCCTCCTGCCAGAGCACCGGTCGCACTTAGTCTTGTGAACAGCGGTATGAGAAACGGAAGACCTCCACCAATTTTTGATGGAATTGGAAGAACACATGGAATGATAATTTTCCTCTTACCACCAACTTTCTTAACAGCTTGACGTGTACCTTTCAAGGCGGATTGAATAACCTTGCGGGAACATTTACTTGGTGACATTGATTTCTTAGCAGCCGTTACTAGCTTACTTAATTTCAGACCCATTCCAGTTTTTCCTTTTAATTCTATAGCATTCGTAACAGCAAAAGCATATGCTTTATCAGCAAAACTGGAATCCTTAGCTTTGATACGTTGACAAGCTTTATCAGCGAGCTTCATGTCAGCTGCTTTACGATCTCCATTTTTATCAGAGTAAGCTATGTCATGTTCTTTGAATGCCTGATCAAGCGGATTAATTCCAGGATAACCTATTTTTAATCGTTTTTTCAATTTATTTCCGGGACCACAGTATTGATATCCAGGAAGATGCATTTCGATAGGTAAGTTATTGATCACTTTATCAAGCAATCGATAACCTTTTGGTTGTTTCCGAGATTTATGTACGATCATCTCTCTTCGAGTGTTGTTTTACAACTAAAGATCAAAATATAAAATATGCGTTTATATTTCCATAGTTCAATGTCAAACTAGACTTTGTCACGTGAACATGGATTTTAGTAAGCAAAACGTCAAACTCCCCGTCACAAAATTTGATTTCGGAAAACATAAGAGATGGAAGCGTTATGGAGAATTACTACTTGATACTATACGAGCAGTATTCTGCGGGCCATCTAACTGTGGAAAAACGAATAGTTTATTGGCTCTAATTACACATCCCAATGGTGTTAGATTTGAAAATTTGTATGTATACTCTAAATCCTTGAATCAGCCAAAGTATCAATTTCTCAAAAAAGTTTTGGAACCGATAGAAGATGTATCATATTTACCTTTTAGTGAGCATGAATCTGTAGTATCTCCAGATGAAGCTCGACCAAATTCAATTATGATTTTTTATGATGTGGTTTCTGAGAAGCACGACGATGTCAGAGCATTTTTCTGTATGGGAAAACATAAAAGTGTAGAAAGCTTTTATCTATGTTAGTCGTACACTCATATACCGAAACACATCGTAAGGGACAATATTAATATGTTAGTAATTTATCGTCAAGACGATGTTAATCTAAAACATATCTATGAAGATCATGTCAATACTGATTTAACTTTCAATGAATTTCGAAATCTTTGTTCTGACTGCTGGAAGAACGATAAGTATGGATTTGTTGTTATCGACAAAGATAGAGTGATGGATGATGGTAGATACAGAAAAGGATTTGACTGTTTTGCAATAAAAAGGAAGTTATGAATCTGAAACTTACAGTTCAATTGTAGACAGCATCTCGTTAGCATTCTTCAAGGAAGAAAGGAATATTCTCAGCATCTCTTGCGAGCGCGTGAGGCTATTAAACAAAAATACTATTTATTGAAAAAGGAGAGAGAAGATTTTGAAAAAGTTATTGGTGATACATTGAAACCAGTCATTACACTACTCGAGAAGATTGTCGATTCGAAAGTCGAAAGCTTGCCACCTTCTAATCACATTTTGAATATAGACAGCAACAGGAAACCGAGGAAAATATTGAGATTCGATCGATCAAGTTATATAGTAAACGATATAAATGCGTCGGGTTCCACATATGATGATGATGATGCAGATTTTTCTTCGATGGATGACACAATGATGAATTCAACATTCAAAGCTGAGCTTGAAGGACGTGAATCAAGTGACTTTTTATTATTGTTAAATGAAAGCCGCAGCAAAATCGACAACATATACGGAGTGCAGAATGCCAATGGAGTGTATATGATTGGCGATTCAATTTCATGACAAAATGGTAAAAGTGAGAGATAAAAGTTATTCTAAAAGTGGGGGTCTAATGGAATTTCTCTTCAAGAAACAACGAGATGACAATCTTATAAGTTCAACAAATCGAAAAAGTTATCGCAGCATCCTGGAAGTATCAAATGCTCATTGGAAAAGATACAGCAAAGATGAGAGTATACGCACTTCGAAGAGTAGAAACTATATGAATATCATAGGACCCATGTTCCGCAGCTATCGTAAAAATAAATCCACCACCGGATAAGGCCTCATACTTAAATATAAAATAGCAAAGAAAAATTCTTCTATAGATCTAATCCACTGGGATGATCCTAACGAACTACGTGAAGCAAAACATATATATTGAAATGCATCTTTTCTTATATGATCAGTAGCATCATGAGTTTCGATGTGTTCGGAAGAAAACTTGAGGGCACGCAAGAACTGAGTCGAGGTCCACCAGGCATTGGTTATAATCTTACATTAGATGGTAATTTTTATTTACAAAATAAAAGATTATGTAACCTTGCTTATCCAAGTCAGGCTAATGATGTAGTCACCTTGGAAGTGCTTCTGAAAACTATAAGTAGAGAAGTTAGAAATCTAACTAACATAATGGCTGTAATGAAAGTTGACTTAGAGATTCCCATAAACACTGAATATAATAAAATCAATAATGTTCTTTCTCATCTTAAAATTCGATTAGATACTCTTGAGACGAAATTAAAAGAATGCTTTGAAAAAAATCTGACTCAATAAAGATTTCATATTCACGAAATTTTCTTAAACCTTAAACATATTATCGAAAAATGGAGCGACAAAAAATAGCTGAAGAGTTGCACAAACCAAATGGAATATATGAGACTTGTCAAGCTGATCTTGTAGAAAAGATTCCATACGCCAACGAAAACAAAGGTTTTCGCTTCTTACTCACTGTCATAGATACATTTTCAAAGTATGCATCGGCCGTCCCAATCAAGTCAAAGAGTGGTAATGGTGTTACTCCAGCTATGACGTCAATACTGAAACAAGAATGCTTACCGAGAAATCTACAAACTGACCAAGGACAAGAATTTTACAATTCAAACTTTCAGAAACTCATGAAGAAGTACAAGATAAATCTATACTCTACACATAGTAATCTTCATGCAAGCATATGTGAGCGTTTTAATAGAACAGTAAAAAATGCAATGTGGATAGAGTTCAGCAAACAAGGGAGCTATAAATGGTGGGATATCCTATCTGAGTTGGTAAAGCTTACAATTCAAGAAAACATCGGACAATAGGAATTGAGCCTAAAAATGTTACGCCGGCTAGTGAAAGATAAGTCAAGAAGCATTTTCCAAATGAAAAGTTACCTGTGAAAAAACCGAAATTTAAAGTAGGAAATAAAGTGCGGATAAGTAAGATTAAACATGTATTTGAAAAAGGTTATACGTCAAATTGGTCTACTGAAATTTTTACAATATCACGAGTTGTAAAAACCAATCCGGTAACTTATAATATCAAAGATTATTCTGATAAACCCCTCTCTGGCGGTTTTTATGAAACGGAAATTCAGAAAACTATGTATCCAGAAATTTATACAGTAGAAAAAGATATAAAGAAAAGTGGAAACCGTGTATATGTTAAATGGTTAGGCTTCAGTAATGAGCATAATAGTTGGATACATAAAAACGAAATTGTTTCATTTAACCAAGATATAACCAAAAATATTAATGTAAACGAAATAATGTATGTACTAGTAAATAAGAAAGCAATCATATTATGTTATTGTATTTATTTATGTATTATTATATACAAGTTTTAATCTGAATAAATAAATATTATAAACAAAGAAAACTGCGTATTTCATTCAAACTTAAAGGAAGATCCACCCTTATATGTCACAAATAAATTCATTTTATTTGCAATATTGGATAGTCTGTCAAAAAACTCTTGATTTCTTAGCATGGCTGATGAAATCTTCTCTTGTAAAAAGATTTGAAAACTTTCGTCGAGTTCGGCTACGACCTTCGTACCGAATTTCGTCTTCACCTCCTTAAGGGATAACACCACTCTAGAGGCCGAAGAAAAGGCCTAATTTTGACAATTTATTCTGGGATTATGGGAAAAGGAATAGTATTCATATTTAGATGGTTCATTTAACACATATTGATGTATGAAAAAAAATTTTTTTATTATGATTTTTGTACAAAATGGAGGCGCTACAGCAGATCTGCGGAAAATGATTTTTTTGAAGGTGCTCCGCGGGCACACCAAATCCTCGAAAACCGTGTGAGCTGGAACCAAAAACCAAAAATTTTCTGAAGCTATATACTAATAGCTATCGAAGTAAGTAGGATTTTTTTTATTCCAATTTTTGTAGAAACTGTGCACTTCTGAACAAAACGTATGAATTTTCAAGTAAAAAAAGAGTAGTAAATTGTTAATGAAACAAGTAATTTTCAAAATATCAAAAAACGGCTACGTACTTCGATGGAGAATATATTTGTGAAGCTACTGTACAAATTGCAAGTCGATCCATGCAATGGTGTTGAAGCTATGAGTGCGCCCAGTTTGAAAAAACCCGTTTCGAGAAAAACGCGTTTAAAGTTTTCGGAGCATTTAAATCCTTGAAATTTGTATATACCTCTAATCTGCGATACCTGCACCGTACATTTGGCCATCTCTATTAATGTCTGACTCCTCCTCTTCCTTCCTGGCTGATTTTAAGGACATCCAGGTCTCTCTGGAATCGTACGAAGAACCCATGTATGGATTGTTTGCCTTAGCATATTGATTACAACACTGGCTTATTTCTCCCCGAATGCCTGCTTCAATAAACATTAGCATGTCAATATCTATAAGAAGCTCTAATTCTAACTTTGTCATTTTAAGAGCTGCTGAAAATGTCAACCCTGATGTCGTGTAAAAGTCAGCAGGACATAAATCATAAGTTTTAAGAGATGTCTCTCGAAAACTTTCAAAAACGTCAGTCAGTAGTAGTACATGTGTTTTTAAGTAAAGATCTGAATACTCTCCCAATGTTTTCATATTGAACTTATCCCAGACTCTAACAGCATGCTGGTAGTCTTCTTCAGCAATATAGGAATATGTTAGTTTATTATAAAACTCATTCTTTTCTGGCAATTTTGTAGACGATAGCTTATCAAATGTGTCTACATACTCATATGGAAATATACCTTTCCGTCTGAGAAGATCTATCATTTCATATGTGAATCCATCTGATCGAAACTCTTTCACCGTTATCGGCACGTTTTGTAGATATGATGCGAGCTTTTCCAATGATGATGGTAGAAAACGC
Organism: Gastracanthus pulcherrimus; assembly: GCA_949152435.1. Lineage (NCBI taxonomy): Eukaryota > Metazoa > Arthropoda > Insecta > Hymenoptera > Pteromalidae > Gastracanthus > Gastracanthus pulcherrimus. Next base: position 135,759,821 of record OX424575.1, on the reverse strand, counting down.
CAAGAATATAAGTATCTAAAACTGATGTCGCAGTCATCTATGTATTTCGTGAACGAAATATATTTCTCCTTATTATGAGGTATTAGACTAACTCGTCCTTTCATCAATGTAGAAGTACATGAATTACATGAATTGTGAGCTGCACCTCTGAAATTGAAGAGAAAAAAAATTATTTTTTTTGGGATCACCAAAAATTAATTTTAAATATAACTAAACTATTAACATACCGTCCTGTAAAATGACAATGGTCTTGCACTGCAAGTTCTTCATCACGGATTGATTTTCGACATAGATGACAAATGGTTGACCTCTGGAAAGATAATTCTTCTACAGCTGTGAGTTTCATTGGTTTAGGATTCTTGTAGAGATGATCTATCTTCTCACTTATTGATTTTAGTTCTCAAACAAACCATTCTGCAGGTGTCTCTTGATCACCAAATTTTTGTCTGTAAGATTTATAGACAGATAATCTGTCATCAAAGCTGCATTTTGTGTAGTAACCTATGCTGAATGCTTCGTGACGTTGAAAAGCATTCTCATTCTTAGTAGGCTTCAATAAACATTCAAAATCAGCATAAATAACGAAAGGCTCTTTTTCTCTCTTTTTGTAATCTTCGAATTTGAGAATGTATTTCTTTGAGTCTGGTAGATTGATTCGAAAATTATTCATATTTTTACAATGATTTTTATGAATTTCCAATCTTTTTTCATTATAGAAAACTTGTAAACACCTTTAACAGTGGTATGATTTTTTATAAGGTTTAGACCGTTGAGAACTCAGAAGACGAGACATGCTTTTGATCCAAACGTAATGGTATCAATGTAAAAATCTTGAACGATGAGTAGATTTACATGTCTACCCTTCTTTTCTGGTTGATCATTATTTTCTGGTACATTTACATGTTGATCTTCCTCTTCTGGTAGATTTACTTGTTGAGCCTTCTTTTCTGACATGTCGTGACAAGGCGATACTTCAAACTTTGAACTATACTTTCTGAGCATGAATACATTTACTAAAATATTATTCAATTTTTCGAATTTTGAAATATATTTCAGTTTTACTGGGAACTGTATATCACTAAAGATCAACTTGTTCTCATATAAACGATATTGATTAACTCTGTTTGAATTATTTTTGCTGGGATATAATGCTGAAAGAATAGCATACTTGAAACACTGATTGTCATTGTTATGAACATTAACACATGCTTTTTTGTTTTCTATAAACTTTGGGAGAGGAATGAAAGAACTGCCCTTAATGGAGAATATTTTTTCATATTTATACACAAACTTTTAATACTCTTCAATGTCCAGCCGGAATCCTTTTCCTGAAATTCTTCTAGTTGTATAAGAATGGGCTCTTTGATGTAGTCTTTAAACCATTCCTCTAAATCTGTTGAAATGTATACTTTAGCACTTTCACTCGTGAAATATTTAATATCTGTCGTTTCCTCTCCATTTTTCTGCATAGAAAATTCCGAGATAAAATCTGAATTTATTTTCACAGTATTGTATTCTTCTAAGCATGCTCGTGCCTTAACTTTGAAGAGCTTTTGTGCATCACTTAAGAAATTCAGAATGTACATGTGTTTTATATTTACAACTACACCAGTCTTGATTCGATTTTGGAAAGCCGACTGCACATGTCGCCACTCTACACTAGCTTCTGTTTTCTCAGATTGTAGATTACCTCCTCGTTGAAGATGTTGTTCAAACTCAACTTGCATACACGAAAGATAAGTCATGCGAGTTTGACATTTCTGTTTCTCTCCTCTTGTAAGTTTTGATTTTGCAATTTTTTCATTTAATTCTTTTATGGTGGAGTTACACATGTCCAAACAATAATGAATATCGTTATTACTTAAATCATTTATACTTTGTAAAGTATCACGAAGAACCTGAACAAGGCGTTCAAAAAGATCGATGGATGCCATGTTTGCTTTTTTCTCACTGTAATAGCACTAGAATAGCACTTCACAAATGTGCACGATAGTCAAGACTAAAACTCGATGACGGCGATAGACGAAGTGTGCTTGTCCAACAAACTGCTTCCCTTTTTGTAGGCAATGTCGACGTAAGCAGAGGTAGAAATTAAAACATCTGACCAAGGATAAAATGAAGAGGAGGGACATTTTCTAAGGGAGGGATGAATTTTCTTCCATTTTAATCAACCAAAAAGCGACTTTTGGTCCCTTCAATCAGGAATATACTTTCTTTTTTGAATGTCCAATCCTAAAAGAGCATGAATACGTGACTACGATTTGATGTTCAGAAATGCCATACTTCAATTTCAAGAAGAGAATGTTTATATTTGTGACATTCAAGGATTCCAAAGAATGGCATAGGATTCTTTCATTTTCACAGAAGTAAGTTTTCTCCATTTAAAGAAAACTGCTTTATCGACTGCATACCTCTTTAAACCTCCGATGACATTGGAAGAACTGACTGCAGACGAAAAATGTATCACTCACTGGAAAAGTATCAGCATGGAATTGCATGAGATGCTGGAGATATTATTTATCATCGTCTGCAACGAATTTTCCAAATCTGCTCGCAAGTGATTGATAAATTATACGTTAAGGGAGAGCAGAAAGTGCTATGGCTAAGAAATTTTATACCAAATGTGTAAGTAATCTATAATATGACTCAACTTTCATACTTTTTTCATACATTTCATACTTTTTTCATACATTTCATACTTTTTTCATACATTTCATAGTTTTTTCATACATTTCATACTTTTATCATGCATTTCATACTTTTTCATACCTTTTCATACTTTTTCATACTTTTTCATACTTTTTCATACTTTTTCATATTTTTTTCATACTTTTTCATACTTTTTCATACTTTTTCATACTTTTTCATACTTTTTTCATACTTTTTCATACTTTTTCATACTTTTTCATACTTTTTCATACTTTTTCATACTTTTTTCATACTTTTTCATACTTTTTCATACTTTTTCATACTTTTTCATACTTTTTCATACTTTTTTCATACTTTTTCATACTTTTTCATACTTTTTCATACTTTTTCATACTTTTCCTTTTACTTTTCTATGCTCGTATTTCTTACGGTTTTTTTATTTACAGATCAATTTCAAACGTTGAAGACTTTGGATGTCCATCACTAGAAATGATATCGAGTGATAAGCATTACGTATGTTTTAATCACATCCTCTGCATTACAAGGGAACCTATATGCGCTGTAAATAACGTTATCTCAATACGGGCATGGCTACTGGATTATTTAGAGCTAAATTTGACCAAGATGAAGTAGATATCATTTGTAATAGAAATACATGCTCATGCTTATATCGGATATAAATTTTTAATTAATATTCTGTAAAAAACAGAAGCTTAATGCTTGAATAGAAAAAAAAGATTGAAAGAAAAATGACTGTTCAATATTATTTTTTCACAAAATATCAAATTAAAATTAAAATATAATAGATAACAATCTGTAGGAAACATAGGGTACATGTGGGTGTTACTACGAACGCTCCGATTACTGCGGATATTTTGCAAGACCGAGAAAACGAACTTTTTTACAAATCTAGCCATAAAATGTGATTGTTAAAGCATTAATTAGTATAAAGTTTTGTTCATGAGAAAAACAATATACAATATATATGTGCAAAAACACTATTTTTTTAGACTATTCTATTTGACTTTCTAAAGCGATTTTCATTAAATATTTAACAGCCGTCTTTCATTTAAAAAAAAAGAAATGAAAAAATAAACTTTCGTTGTATTTACAAAGATTTACAGTGCTTTGAAGTTTGCTTACATTCACCTTATAAGGAAAACGAAGGAAACTGGAGGAAATATCAAGGGGAATAATAGAAAACAATTTGAACAAATATTTTACATTATATTAAGAAAAAACTTATTAAATTAAAATTAATATATAATAAAATAATTATTTTTCACGTATATATATATATATATATATATATATATATATATATATATATATATATATATATATATATATATATATACATACGTAAAAAAATAATTATTTTATTATATATTAATTTTAATTTAATAAGTTTTTTCTTAATATAATGTAAAATATTTGTTCAAATTGTATATATATATATATATATATATATATATATATATATATATATATATATATATATATATATATATATATATATATATATATATATATATATATATATATATATATATATATATATATATATATATATATATATATATATATATATATATATATATACATATTATTACATAATAATTAATCAATTAATGTAATATCTTCTAAGATGGGAGGTTTTGCTAATGATGATCGCGGTGGTGGTGTTGGTGCTACTGCTGCTGCTGCTGCTATCTTTGGTTGAGCTGGTTTATCCTGCACTCGGCTATTCATTGGCAGCCAATCACGTTTCGCTTGCAGCTTACTTAGAAGCAAAGCTTTATCATCCTTCACTTGTTCTGAAAAAAATAAAAAATACAAAAAAAGTTTTAAAGTATAATATAATATAAATATTAAAAAATAATTAAATTTAAAATAATTGTATTACCAATCTTTGTAGACCTGGAAGGTGACTTCAGCTTACGCAAATGGGGTGGCGTGGAAGATGTTTTCGGCCTCGGCTGGTTTTCAGCTTCATCTTAAAAGAAAAGAAAAAAGCAATTATTAGATTATTATTTGAAAAAAATTATTATTTATTATTCAATTTTAGTATAATAAATGAATAAAAAAAGTTACCTTCAGCTTTACTTTTTCGCTCGTTGTTGCTATTGCTGCTGCTGCTGCTCGGCGATATAATTTTTGGAATACGGCCAACGTCGTTAATACTTTTTTCTTTCGCCACCTGTAAGTTGGCCCTGGAACGTGAGCTCGAGCTAGAGCTGAAACTAGAGCTTGAGCTGGAACTCGAGCTGGAACTCGAATTAGATCTCGAGCTCGACCTCGATCTCGGCGAGTGAGAAACCGGTGCCATCCCTTGAGGTCTTATTCCTTCGTACAACTGCTGCATAGCAGCAACAGGGGGTAGTGGTGGTACTGAAAAATATAAATGAACATTTATGCTAAATATTATGTTAATTATTTTTAATAAAATTCTGTAAAATTCAACTTGCATGATGAATCGCATCCATTGCCCATGACACATAATCAAGCATCATAAGCAATGTGGGCCCGCTAGAGCTGAGCCACCGGATACGTTGCTGCATCATTTGCAAATTGGTCTTGCTATTTGATGCCATCTCGAATTTTTCTTTCAAATTTCAAGTTGATGTATTTTTTGAAATTTGAAAATTTACTGACTGATGCTATTTTGCGCCCTAGTATTTATATCGACAGAAGAGCTTTCCGTTTCTTTCACTTTTTCAATAAATTCTGCGATTGGTTAAAAAATTCTCCTTCCTTATTTTTCCTTACAAAAATGCCTGCCTTGCAGAAATTTTCCTCTCAGAATTTTTTTAAGAACCACCTTCCTGTCGGTCACATCCACGCCTACAAATTTTTTTCGTAAAAGTTTTTTACAATCTTAATGGCGAGAAAGTGCATCTCTAGAAGCTGGCGTCATATTGTCACTAACACAGCGATAATTACTGGAAAACGAAGCACGAGGCTCTTCAATGCTCACTAAGCCTTACTGTAATAAAGCTTTTGTTGCAAAAGGCTGCCAGCGTATCGGCCAGAAAAGAAAATTTACAAGTACTTGCGAGTATTAAGCCTTTCTCTAAGGTTATTTATTGATGGAAATAATTTACTACCACCTGCGCGAGAAACTTCAACGTGCACCCAGCTTAACTGTAATAAATTCGTTTCTAACGAAAAAAATCTGGCAGCGTATCAGCCTGAAGAAAAAGAAATTTTCGTATGTCTGCGCGCAGTGACAGTTTCGCTGAAAGTTGTTTAATGATGTGACAATTTACTTCTACCTGCGTAAGAATCTTCATCGTGCACCAAGCCTAAAAATCCTACTTTTTTAGGACCTTTACGAATTTTAATATATAAATTTTTAAGGGGTCAAGCCTGCGTTAAATTCTATAAATATCATTGTCAATTTTAAAGACGGCAAAAATATTTTGACACAATCTAAGTTGATTCAAGTTTTTATATCTATAATATACATATTTAAGATACAAAAACTTGCATCAACTTAGATTGTGTCAAAATATTTTTGCCGTCTTTAAAATTGACAATGATATTTATATATATGTATATTATAAATATGTATATTATATGTTATTTTGCCATGAATTAGACTCCTCTAAGCAGGGTGGGAGCGTAAAATACTTAAGGTATAATACACAACAAATATAATGTCTAAAACTAGGTATAATACCTTAATTTTTGATAGTTTATATTTTAATCTCAAAATAAACCACAAAACCACAAACCCCGAACCTATAAACAAAAAATGCACATACACCTAATTTTACCCGAATAGATAATACAGATTTTGTGTTTAAAATTAGAAACTTAAGGTACTTTAACCCTTGAACGCCGTGACAGTCGCTCACGACCACCCATCTTCGGGTGCTCCCCAAAAATCAGCAATTAATAAAGAAGGTTCCAAACCACCTTGAAACTTTCGTTTGAATAGAGAAGGAACTATTGGACACGGTAAACCTGTAGAAAAACGCGTTTTCCTTTCAGGAAAATCAAATTGGCGACCTCGTTCTAACGAAATTTACTCGGCTCAAAAAATAAATGCAGATTTTGCTTTAAAAGAGTGAGTAGAATATACTTTTTTATATTTCTACCGATATATTTTCATATATGCGATCTTAAATTAGAAAATAGCCACTGGCTAAGTTAGATTCAATTAAATTTTCGATTTGGTATTGCATGCTGAAGTTCGGCAGTCGTGTGCGACCGACCAGCCGTGTAAGGGTAAAATAGCGATGATACGAAAAATTCATGATACGTCTATTATATAATGCTTCCGCATTTCTTTGATGAAATAAGACGGTGACCGACCCTATATATCGTCAAGCCAGACGAAGAAGGTAGTACGTCGGGCCGAGGTTCGAAATGGTACTACGTCGAGGTTGGGTTCGAAAAGATACTACGTCGACCTCGGCTTCAAAACGGTACTACATTAGATACTGATAGCAAAAGGATCTACCTCGGGAGCTTAATTTTCTGGTTAGATTTTGAGTTAGCAGAAGTAGCGAGTTAATACTAAATTGTAAACTTTATTATTCAACAAATAATGCTTTTGATTTCGTTAATGTTTGTAACTTTGATATTTTAAGTATCTTAACTTTTCACTGAAGATGAAATTCTAAAAGATTATTTTCGCATTAATGACGAAAGCGGATGAATTTCAAATTATAAACATATTTCGTAACATTATATTTCATGAGTAAGTCAAATGAGAATGATATAAATTAACGTTTTTGCAGTATAAAAATTAATAATGCACGTTCTAAATAGTATTAAAAAGATCATTCCTGAATAATTCTAGCCTTTTTACGATGACTTGATGCACTGAGATGCATTTTCCAGTATTATAAGTTTTATTTTGAAGAAATGTATATATTTTAGGTGATTTATAATGGGCATTATTAATTTTTATACAAAAGATATAGAGTGCAGCGCCACCATACAATAGGTTCTACCGAGCTCCTCTTGTGAGCGAGCTGTCTGCCCGTTGCGGGCGCGATGCATTCTCAAACACGGGAAAGATGCGTTTTTGTCAACACGCTTCTGAGCGTCGGCGTAGCACCGAACCCGCATCGGGCGCACACTACTATTTTTGGATAAAAGATAATTTTTACCCCGTAAACGCCTGGACGGTCGCACACGCCTGTCTCGGGAATCGTATTCTAGGTAATTTTTATGCGAGTATGATAGATGGATTCTTAGTTTGGAATTGTTTTAAGCATAATTTAACAGGGAAGAAAAATCCTGAAAGGGTTAATATAATGTTACACCTTAAAATAATTTAAAAATTATAGAAATTTTCAAAACAGTTTTTTCAAATGGTTAAAAAGTAGTTTAAATATATTATTTATTACCACAAATCAAATATTTGTATTGAATACAACTATTTTGTAATATATATTAAAAAAATAAAATGTTATCAATCACGTTAAGATTATTTAATAGATTTATTTATTCGTACCGCATAATATAGTTTAAACGCTTGTATAAATACCTTAATTTTTGTACAATTGATTTGTATTGCAAACAATTTATAACATCAAATTAATGAATTAATCAATTTATTAAAAATATGTCTCTGGATAATGGCAGAAAACTTGGCCAGGTCAATTTTCTACCAGAAATTACTGTATATAATTTATTTTAAATAATTTGAAAATTTAAACTTTTTTAAACTTATTTTTTGCTATAAAAATTGTAAATATCTTGAATATGATCACGTGTTTTTAAAGATATAACTATTTCAATTTGATTAGAATATTTCAATAAAAGTAGTACGTATTAATAAACAAAATACATTTCTTTGTATAAACAAATAAAAACAATCGCAGAAGGTTTTTGTTGTTCTTTGAGAAAGTATTCTGCTAAAGAAGTTATCAGCGATTTTTGAAGATTTAATGTACATTACTAAGACTTGGTCAAGAAGACTGAAGTTAAATGCAAGAAATTGAAAACATAATCTTTTTATACCTTTAGGATTTAATAAGTAAAAAATCAATTTTTTAAAATAAAAAATTTATATTACATATGTATCAAATATATTTAAAACAGCTAATAAATCACACTTTTCATCCTTCATTCAAGATGAATAATTAATAAATTATGTACGTTAAGTTATTAGCGATAACACCTAGCATTATATAAAATTTAAATAACTATCACAAGGAATTTAGAGCACTTTTAAAAGCTTTCCTTAACTTAAATTTTTTTGCTTGCTTCATTAAAAGTAAAAAATATTTAAAATATCTTCAATTTTTCCGTTGTAAAACCTCAAAATCTTATTCCTTCAAGTCATAATAAATCACTATTTTGAGTACCATATTTATTAATAGCATATTATGTACCGAAGACGAGAAATAGGCATTTACTACCCGCGTTAGTTTGCTGTATGAGTCGGAGGCGAGCAAGCGCGAGTGGAAGGCGAGTGCGTTTTGCGAGCTGAAGGCGAGTACTGCAAACATACGAGGGCGGAAAAAGTCTCTTGCCAATGGTGCACACCGTATTTTTTGTGACACATGTATTGATTTTTGTGGTTTTACGTGTCTATCAAGCGAAACCAGATGTGGCCGATTTTCGTCACGGTGCAATTGTCGTCCTGTTCTATTAAGAAATGAAATATGTATATCTACACATACATTGATTGATACACACACACATATATACACACTTACAGATATACATACACATATGAAATAATTATTATCGTATATTAAAGTTTTTCAGGTAAATGAAATATAAGATAATTTAATTAATTTTAATTTAATAATTAAAGTCTTTACCGTACGCAGTAAAACGCATGCACACACGCACGCATGCATGAACGCACGCACGCACGCACGCACGCACGCACGCACGCATGCACGCACGTACACTACAGTGAGCTCAAAAGTCTTTACCGCCCGCTCGGATGGGCGGTAAAGAACCTTTTTGTAACCGGTCGGTAAACGGCCACTTCTTGTCCGCTTCAAATACACGAAAAAGCGAGAAAATAGTGCATGTGTTATACAAAGTAACTTTGTTCCTTACACGATTCTAGGTCACAGGATGACATTTTGACACGTGTTACAAAATAAATGGAGCACTTCAATTTCAAATTTTGTTTTATTATTCTTCTTCAAAAATTCTATCAATTTTTTTAAAAATATTGAAATATTTTTTCAAAAAATGAATTGGTTTTCCGAAAAAAAATAATAAACAAATTTTAACAAAAATGTGCTCCGCTCATTTTGTAATACATGACAAAAGGAGTCGAATAACAGTAAAAAAAAAAATTTATTGTTTCATCATGTAACCTAGCAATAAAGTTACTTTAATAAATATGGTATTGAAAATAGTGATTTACTTTGACGTGTAAGATCAAGATTTTGAGGTTACACAGTGGTAAAATTTAAGATATTATTAAGTATTGATACATAGCATAAAATTTTTCATAATGATTGCTTTTAAATATAACAAGTTTTCTGCATTCGTAAAAAAAATTCTTTTTGCGTTTATCCCAGGTCTGTCTCCTTAATCATTTTCTTCTCGTGGTATACTCGATAATAAATTCCTATGGCCAAATTTGTTTGAATTTTTGTAAAATACCGCAACTTTATTGAATTAAACACTCGTTTTTGTTAATCTCATTGGAGGGTTTAAAAAAAGTTCAAACAAATTTGATCAAAAGAATCTGTTATCGACTTGACCTTAGAAACTTTCACGTCTCCCATGTTGACGCATTGAATGTTTCGTGTGAAATGATTCAGAAAATCTAACTCCTTACGAAAATCATCCTGGAAAATTTCCTCGTTTAGTTACGTATCGTACTAATGTTTATATTTACATTTTCTTGGTTATATCGCATAAATATTATATCTACAGAATTTTTATATAATTGTATAGCAGTTGGATACAATTTTTAAAATAGAAAGTTTATGGGTTTCAAAGATTTCAAAGAAACTACAAGGGCTTGGCACTATTTGATACGCAAATGTGTTGTACTTGGCCTATTTTTGATATGGAACATTGTTTTACAACTTTATTGTCTAGGTTATAAAACATGTATGCTAGTTTTTACATGTGCTATATATAGAGAAGGCAACCAATTTTGTAATTTTATGCTGATCTCAATTTTTTATTTTTTGTGAGTTAACAGGTATTGCACACCAACGCCTTAAAATTTTTTTTGCAGTTTATATTAATTTATTTTATGTCATCCCAGAAAATTTATAAGAATTTTCCATGGTGGATATTTGCATATTAAATTAATATATGAAACGACCTTTAAATCTTGAAGTCCTTTAAATCTTTAAGTCTTGAATTTCTATGTTATGAAAGTAGAAATCTATAAGTTTACTCTTTACAATAAAGTAAACTTCGATGTTTCCTCTTTTCGAATTGCGGAGTTACGTTTTCTACTTTTATAAAGTAGAAATGTATAAGTTTACTCTTTAAAAAAAAGTTTACTCTTTACAAAAAAAGTTTACTCTTTAGAAAAGAGTTTACTCTTTACAAAAGAGTTTACTCTTTAAAAAATAATTTACTCGTTACAAAAGAGTTTACTCTTTACAAAATAGTTTACTCTTTACAAGTTGTTTACTCTTTACAAAATAGTTTACTCTTTACAAAAGAATTAACTTTTATTTTTACTGTTTTCAAATTTTGGGATTACGTTTTCTACTTTTACAAAGTAGAAATTCAGAATTTTACTCTTTTCAAATGAGTGAATTTCGATTTTTACTTTTTTTATATTGCGGAGTTATGTTTACTACTTTTAGAAAGTAGAAACTTAGAAGTTTACTCTTTACTAAAGAGTAAAGTTCCAGTTTTGCTATTTACAAAGAGTAATTATAACATTTCACTCTTTATAAAAGAGTAAACTGTTCATTTTCTACTTTTTCACATTGATTTTTACTCTTTGGAGCTGACAGTGTACTAAAAGCTAGGAAAATAAAACTTTATTAATTTAAATATTATTGAATAAAAATAAAAAATCGAACTATTTATCCCACTGAATTCACCGACCCCTTAAAGTAACACGTATTGAACGAATTTACTACACGTTTAGCGCGTATAGCATATACTTAAATTTGGATAGTGCCGTTCATATTTTATAAGCAGTTTTATTATTTCAAATGTCTATCCATAGCAATGTATGGGTTTGGACTTCAGAATAATTTCTAGTATTAGTAAACATTCCTGCAGTGACTATAAGTTCGTAAATCATTGCTATATTCTCGCCCTTGACTTTATCAAGTATGCTTGATTATAGAATGCCATTTATTATTGATACTGAATCATATAGAGGCTGCAAGAAACCAAGGGAGAGTCCAGTACTGTAGTACTGTTCCTCGTTGCTCACGGCTCGCAAAGAAGCAAGTCAATAATAGCTTCTTAAAACGGCTTAAGAGTTCAAAAACTGACTCAGCAGAAACTGACAAATGCCATCAAAGTTTTAATACTTTAGTAGTCATTTTAAACTTGGTGTCGTCATTCGCGCTGTGTCTTTTCCGTTAACCCCCTTTCCAAACCTGCGCGCGGTTGGTTGACTCGCACCTCTGCACTACCGCAGTAGCTCGACTATACCTGCGGTATATGTCTGTGTCCCAGTCGAGACACAGGCGGCGAGACTGCGAATGTCTTCTAATCCAGTATGAAAAAATGTAATCTCGTAAATTCGCTTTTGTCTCTCCAAGGCGGAAATTGCGAGCGGTACCCTCGCCTCGGTTCCTGTACTGCTCTGCGCATCGCTGGCTGTTCCGGAATTTCTGAAATCGAATTTCACTTCAATTTATTACCGTTGCCAGTATAATTCTAGTATGACGAAACTTTCGCGTATTGAGTTATGTTGAGAATAACTCGCTGGTACATGCAAGGGAAAATATATTGTGTAGCATACATAGCCTTTTCAAGTTCTTACTATGTCATTTAAAAATAAATATGTGCACTAAAGTTAAGATATTCCTTACATAAACGATATTATTCCTAAAAATAATCACAAATTAAAATTAAAATCATGTAAAATATTTAAAAATATTGTCTTTGTGTGTGTGTGTGCATGTGTCTGTGTGTGTGAATATGTGTGAGTATATGCGTGTGTGTATGTGTGTGTCTATGTATGTGTGTATGTGTGTGTGTGTGTATGTGTGTATGTGTATGCGTGTGTGTATGTGTGTATGTGTATGCGTGTGTGTATGTGTGTATGTGTTTATGTGTGTATGTGTGTATGTGCGGATGTAGATCAACATAACTCTGAATATACTCAGTAAAAATTAATATATCGGAGCTAATTTTTGTTGTTGTTTATTAAAGAACGCGGTTCAAAAATATTTTCTTTTCTTTTTCGACGTATTTTTGTTTTTTACCAGTTTTTCGATTTTTAAGTTTTAATTTTTCGGGTTTTTTGATATCTTAGAAATAATATCATCGATTGTATGATAATGCATTTGAAAGAGCACGAAATTACCTATCTATCTCGACACGAGATTTTGAATAACCTATTTCCCTTGTTTTGTTATTCACGAAATTGTAATTTTTTTCAAATTTTTTGATATCTTTGAAATATGACGGAAATTTTTTGACAAGAATTGAGATGATTAGGAATATGAAGAAGAATGTTCTGTAGAATTTCTGAGGCTCATCTTTTTCTTTTAAAGGGAAAAAAAATTTTTGTAAAAGAAATTAATTATTAGTCAGCTACGAATACTGGAGTAAATCAGCGGTATTGGCTCTGAAACTTTCCAAAACGATAGCTTTTTACTATTTGAACGAGTTGTTTGCCTGGTTCACAACGACCTTTATATTTCGAGGTATTTCAGGTTATGTATTTTTTGAAAAATTTTTTGCTTATATATCGCTTATATCTCGAAAATGGCACGGTAATTTTTTATCAAATATGGCTCATTTCGTCTTTAAATGCAGATTCGAAATTAGAAAGAAATAAAGAGATTCATCGACTCGTTTTTTTTAAACGTTTTTTCTATTTCACGATTTTCTGAAATCGATAAGGTATATTATTTTTGTATGTTCTGCAGCCTCTCGGCATGGCAAGTGTCTCATAGTTATTATTTCCATAACTTTATCTTATCCTACCTAATTCACATGCCATATTTTTCCAGGGTTATCCCTGTAGAGTGGGGAACAATTGTATCAGGATGAAACCTACTCTGGGATGTTTGAATTGGATGTCTGTCACATCCGTAGGCTATACACCGAATCCGATCATATTACACGTCTCGTTCACTTTGTAGAGTGTGAATTATAATCTAAGCGATCGGACGAATTGCGTTTGTCACAAAGTTCTCTGACGGTCACCCATCCAAGTACTAACCGCGTCTAACGCTGCTTAACTGCGCCGATTGCCCGACGTATGGCTCTGCCACCCCGCCACAGCGTCGGTGCAAGCGTACATATACACACCCACACCCACTCATATATATATATTTCTTTTGAATTACATATATATATATATATATATATATATATATATATATATATATATATATATATATATACATATATATATATATATATACATATGTAATTCAAAAGAAATTATAACAGAAATTTAAAAATATATATTGCTAATTTTCAATACATTTAAGGTGGCTTCCTAGTAAAACTTCTGAAATCTCTGTAATGAATTTTAAAAATTTGGGGCTTACATAAAATATTTGTTTTAATTATATGATTTTGCGTAGCAATATTCAGCTTTTATTAACCTTTATGTTCAAAGTTATTCAGCATAATGTGTTATTTTTTAGTAAAAATGAGATATATTCAAAATAATCTTCATGCATACTACATTGTTATGTATTTCTAAGAAAATTCTATCATATTTTTATAGCTAGAAATAACTGATATTAGCTTTTAATTTTACTTGATTATTTATTATATAGATCTGCAAAATATATGTGTGATTACGTTTCAAACTTGCTATATAAATACAGTTATTTTATTAAAAGTTGTATTATAAATAAACTTTAAAGTATCAATTAATAAAGAAATGAGCAAATTTTTGTTGAAAATACCTTAAAGAAATATTCTGAGAGTTTCCATAATTTTTTAATTTTTGTATACACGAAGATCAATTTATGTCTTAACGCAGCACTTCGATAAGATCATTAAAAGGTGCCTAAGACACTCAGAAAAAATTTAATTTACAAAATCTTTTCTTTTATACATATAAAAGCATTATCGAATGAAATAAATTGTTTCCGATGCTCAACAGATGAAAAAGAGAATAATGAAAGTAGTATTAATGAAAAGAAAATGAATCGAAAAATTTGTCAAAATCATGAAAAAACACCAGGTATCCACCTAAATTGATCAAAATCTTTTTGCACATTAATGTAAAGTAAAATTTTTGTAGGTATAAAGTGTGGTTTAAAGTATTTCATTTGTTATTCATCATTTATTTGTCCTAAATTAAATTTATTGATAAAAATAAAATATGGATGAAGAAAAATTACTTTATAAAATAAAAGGGTATATATTCTAGTTAAAAAAAAGTAAGCTTTAATAAAAAAGCATATTTTCCAGTTAATTATTATCATTATCATAATTATTATGATGATCATTATCATTATCATAATTATTATGATGATCATTATCATTATCATTATCATTATGATGATCATTATTATTATCATTACCATTATGATGATCATTATCATTATAATTATCATTATGATGATCATTATCATTATCATTATCATTATAATGATCATTATTATTATCATTACCATTATGATGATCATTATCATTATCATTATCATTATGATGATCATTATCATTATAATTATCATTATGATGATAATTATCATTATCATTATCATTATGATGATCATTATCATTATCATTATGATGATCATTATCATTATCATTATGATGATCATTATCATTATCATTATGATGGTCATTATCATTATCATTATGATGATCATTATAATTGTCATTATTATTACAATTATCATTGCCGGCTTTTGTACTGACCTGAAAGTAGACGAAGCACAGCTGGGCCACACGCCGGACTCAGGACAGTGTAGAGCGTTTCGCGTAACGCTTAGGCAGACCATCTCCAAGCCTTGATAGACCGCATAACATATACTTGAAGTTTCAAACGTCAGAATCAGACGAAAATAATGAAAAAAATTTTTTTTATTTAGTATTTTACATACATGCAAAATATGAACTAAAACCGCTTTAAAAGAATTTCTAACCCCTTATTCGATCCAAAATCCCTTGAAACAGGGGTTGGAAAGTGGTAAATATACGTAAAAAAATTCTAACTTGGCCTAATAAAAGTCTTACGGATCTCTACTTTACACATATCCTCATTATGATAGATTACACTTAGAAAATAAATGTCGACCCCTAACTCGTCCCGGAAGCCCTTCAAACTGGGGTTGGAAGGGGGTGAATGTATCTAAGAAAATTCTAACATGGCTTAATAAAAGTCTTACGGTTGTCTACTTCATACATACCGTCACTACAATAGAATACGCGATTAAAAAAATGTCAACCCATAATTCGTCCCGGAAACCCATCAAACTGGGGTTGGAAGGGGGTGAATGAAGGTAAAAAAATTCTAACTTGGCCTATTAAAAGTCTTACGGTTTTCTACTGCATACATACCCTCATTATGATAGAATACACTTATAAAAGAAATGTCAACCCCTAACTCGTCCCGGAAGCCCTTCAAACTGGGGTTGGAAGGGGGTGAATGAAGGTTAAAAATTCTAACTTGGCCTAATAAAAGTCTTACGGATCTCTACTTTACACATATCCTCATTATGATAGAATACACTTAGAAATTAAATGTTGACCCCTAACTTGTACCGGAAGTCCTTCAAACTGGGGTTGGAAGGGGGTGAATGTATCTAAGAAAATTCTAACTTGGCTTAATAAAAGTCTTACGGTTGTCTACTTCACATATACCCTCATATTTTTGATAAGCGTATTCTATCATAATGAGGGTATGAATGAAGTAGAAAAACGTGA
Source organism: Gastracanthus pulcherrimus (assembly GCA_949152435.1). Lineage (NCBI taxonomy): Eukaryota > Metazoa > Arthropoda > Insecta > Hymenoptera > Pteromalidae > Gastracanthus > Gastracanthus pulcherrimus. The sequence continues at coordinate 135,743,183 of OX424575.1, read as the reverse complement.
GACTTTTATTAGGCCAAGTTAAAGTTTTTTTACCTACTTTCACCCCCTTCCAACCCCAACTTTGAACGACTTCCGGGACGAGTTAGGAGTTGACATTTTTTTTATTAGCGTATTCTATTATAATAAGAGTATGCATGAAGTATAAAACCGTAAGAATTGCTCGGCAAAATTCAACCGAAACGTGTTTGCACTTTGGATGTTCCTTTTGTATATGATTTGAGGCCCTTTCAGGACCACATTTCAATAGAAACTAAAATCTAGGAATGGGTAATCTAGAAAATTTATTTTTATTATAGTGTTTAACAATTGGATTATACATTAATTACATATTTACAGTACACTTTCTCGCAAATATGTACAGAAGTGTATGTTACATTATAAATATAAATTTAAAATACTGTTTTTTTTTCTGGTGAAAATATTATCGTGGTAAAAGTTGATATAAATCATATACTTTCAAAGTAATTTGTAAAATTTAATTGAAACTGAATACTACTGGGCACTAATACATTCTATAAGTACCTTGTAAGGATGAAAATGTGTATAACAATATACCTTCAGTCAAGATCAAAACCATTTGTAAACAAAGCGTATATATGTGTCGCGTATATTCGTGAGTGTGTTGTCGAGCATGTGTTTGTATATCTGAAAATTCCAACGATGTTAGTGTACAATAATTCAGTCAGTCCTTTTGTAGCAGTCTATTTATCACCATGCCGCCGATTATTATAAAAAATCATGCGCGTACTCATGAGGAAAATCGCTTTGTTATTTGCTTACTTTGTTGGGATAAAAGTAAATGGATTATTGACATAACATCAGCTTTGAGAGATAAAATATGTAAACTGTTTAAAATTTATGACGAAAAAAATGAGTGCCTTCCAAAAGTAGTGTGTGCATCTTGCAAGTCCAATTTATACCGTAAAAATCTCGACGAAAAAAAGATCTCGCCAATAGATTTTTCGCAATATAGGTTGAATGATACAAGATCAAATGCAAGTGCAAAGTGTAATTGTTTTTTTTTGTGAACGAGCAATAAAGAATGGCAAGGACAAAGTTATTCCCAATAATGTTTTTGGAATGAAGAAAAAAAAAGAAAACCTCCAGTTATGAAATGCTGCTCAAAATGTTTTTCTAAAATACATGCAGGTAAAAGTCATATTTGTAGAAAAGTTACTGTAGTACGCAAAATTTCAAGCTGTGTTACTTCACTAGATTTTAAATCTAAAGAACAGATAGCTTCCAATTTGTTAAAAAAGGTTCTTAAGGACAAAGGTGAGTCAAAGTCAGTGAAATTATCGCAACAGCAAGGGGGGCAGCATCTTCAAGTGACAATAGGAAAAGTAAATAAACCAAAAGAAACTTTATTTACTGTACAAGACTTTCTAAATATTAGAAATACATTTAATTTGAGTTACAAAGTTACTAGTGGCATTGCAACAGCTATTCGCGTGGCAGCGAAAAATTCTAAAATTATTGAATCTGATCTAAAGAGAAAATTATTAGATAATAATCACATTTTGGATCACCTATTCGATCGTAAAACTTTTGATTTTACTCATTAAAAGGGGTTGATGTTTCTAATAACTCGGAGCATGTAGTGTATTGTTGTAATTTAACAGAACTGATTGAATTTGTAACGGAGTCACGTGGTATTGAGGCAAAGCATTTAAAATTTGGTATTGATGGTGGAGGCGGTTTTTTAAAAGTTTGCTTGAGTATACAATCGACGCTTAATAGTTTACCACAAGAGAATGCCAAAAAACGCACTCGACAATTGTACAGTGATGGTGTAGCAGCAAAAAAATTAGAAAATTCTAAAGTAAAAAAATTGTTTATTATAGGTATAGCTCCATGTATTCAAGAAAATTATGAAAATGTCACGCAACTATGGTCAGAATTAGGGATTAATGATTTTGAAGGAACTGTTGCTACAGATTTAAAACTCGCGAATATTATTGTCGGTATAATGTCTCACTCGAGTATGTATCCATGTTGTTGGTGCTATGCAAACAAAAACAGTCTCCACGTCATTGGCGAATATCGTACTGTAGATAACGCGCTCAAATATTACATTGAATGGTGTGATGCAGGTAAACAGAGACATAATGCTAAGAACTTCAAAAATTGTATACACCCATCCATTATCGAAACAAATAAGGATAGATTAATTTTAGATGTAATTCCTCCGCCAAAACTCCATTTGTTACTAGGGGTTGTCAATACATTGTATTCACACATGTTTAAAGAATTTGAAAAGGAAGCCAATGATTGGGCAGAGCACTGCAGTGTTCAGCGTGAAATGACTCAGGGAAGTCCTTCTTTTAAAGGAAACAGTTGTAAGATATTGTTAAATAATATCGATTTCTTGCGATCCAACCGCAACCTGGGTTCTTTGAAATATGTGGATGTATTTGAAAAGTTCAAAACCGTCGTTGAGTCTTACTTTACTGTTTCTTTAAATCCGAAATTTGTTGAATATATAGATGCGTTCAAAGATGCGTATCTATCTTTAGGTATATCTGTAACACCGAAAGTCCACGCAGTTTTTTTTCATGTAAAAGAATTTTGTGTTGAACATAATCTCGGTCTTGGCTTTTATAGTGAGCAAGCTATGGGAGCAGTGCATTATGATTTTTCCAAAACATGGGCTAAGTATAAAGTATCAAAAAAACATCCAGATTATGCAAATAAATTATTAAGAGCAGTTTGCGAATATAATTCACAACACATTTGAAATGCTCTTATACTTATTAATCTTATTATGCTTTCATTGCAGCATAAATTGTGATTATTTCTATATATATTTGCGAGAAAGTGTACTGTACATATGTAATTAATGTATAATTCAATTGTTAAACACTATAATAAAAATAAATTTTCTAGATTACCCATGAAAAAAAATTTCGTCATTGACTACCCATAAAAAATTTTCAAAATTGAATTAAAATAAAAGTGCTCATTCCTCGATTTTAGTTTCTATTGAAATGTGGTCCTGAAAGGGCCTCAAATCATATGCAAAAGGAAAATCCACGGTGGACGCAGTGAATGTGGTAATGAAGGCAGTGGAAACAGCTGAAAGAGAGGAAAAAATTTGCACCCTTGTAACACTCGATGTTAAAAACGCCTTCAACTCATTGAGGTGGGTAGATCTAAGATGCCTTAGATGCGATGAAGAGGCGGTTCGCAGTCCCTCAATACCTGTTACGGATAATGCAAAGCTATTTGAAGGACAGGATACTGAGATACGAAACCTTAGAAGGAATGAGAACAAAAGAGGTGACGGCTGGAGCCACACAGGGCTCAGTACTGGGATCAGAGATCTGGAACATGACGTACGATGAACTTCTGGAGCTCATAAAAATACCCGGCGTTATCCTCGTAGGATACGCAGATGATTTAACAATAATTATTATAGCAAAGGACACAGCGGAAACGCAGAGTATTCTGACGGAAGTTATGAGACGTATAATCAAGTGGATGACGGAGCATGCCCTGCAATTGACTACGCACAAAACAGAAATTGTGGTCCTTACTCGCAAGCGTATCAATACCATGATACCAATCAGGGTATCAGACGCGCTGATTACGCCAGGGAAGACTGTAAGATACCTTGGTATTAACTTGGATACGAAGTTACTTTTCTTCGATCAAGTATGTAAATCAGCGGAAAAAGCAGCAAAGGAGACAGCGGTCGTGAGCTCAATCATGGTAAACATTGGAGGGTCGAAGCCTCACAAGAGAAAACTCCTAATGAATGTAACACATTGCATCATGCTGTATGGCGCGGAGATCTGGGCGGATGGGCTAGGAAGAGAATGTAGAAGAAAGAGGATGGCAGCGGTGCAACGTAGATGTGCCCTCAGAGTAGCCTGTGCATACCGCACGGTCTCTGAGGCTGCGGTGCTTGTAGTGGCCGGCATCATGCCCATTAATCTACTGGCATGGAAACGCAAGCGCATATATGAGAGGAAGCATAAGATAGGAAAGAGAGAAGCCATCGATGAGGCGAAGATCTTAGCCATGGAAACCTGGAAAGAAGAATGGACTCGATTCAAGGCTGGAAAATGGACAATCCGGCTAATTAAAGACCTACAGGCATGGGTAGAGCGAAAACATGGGGAGGTCAATTACTACCTCACCCAGTTGCTTACGGGATACGGGTTCTTCCTTCAATACCTTCGTAAGATGGGTAAGGTGGAGAATCCAAGTTGTGTATACTGTACGGACATGCAGGATGACGCTGACCACACATTCATATCATTATCATTATCATTATCATTATCATTGTCATTGTCATTGTCATTGTCATTGTCATTGTCATTATCATTGTCATTGTCATTGTCATTGTCATTATTATTATTATTATTATTATTATTATTGTTATTATTATTGTTATTATTATTATTAGAAAACCGCTCGACCCGATTTTTCTCAAGCCGGAATACGCTGGGAGTGCCCGGATCCCTGTTGGTTGTTCCCATCGGCGTGGGCGAAGGGCTGATGTGAGCCTAGTACTGCCGAGGCGGTTAGTCCCGGTGTGGGATCAGAAGCCGAACGATTCGGCCCCTGATCAGGAAGTGCATATTGGGCAGGGGAATAGGAACAGCTGTTGTTCCGGGCGAGTCCTGCTCCATCCGTGTATTCTAGGAAAGGGAAAACGAAGGCTGGGCCTTAGGGAACTGGGGTAGGATTAAATTATCCTAGGGTACACCCGCTCCGACATATTTCAGCCCTCCTTTCTACGTACGATGCGCCGGTTAAACAACCAGGGAAGAAAATGTCCCTAAAAAACAATGAGATGAACCAGGAGGCACGTAAATCCTAAACCTGTAAGGAAGGAATTATAGTAGAGCTGCTTCCTTCACATACATTGCCGGGTGGCAAACAACAGCCCAGCCGCCCGCCGATAGGATCAGTCCAGGATTTCGTGAAGCAGGTAGATGAACTCCACAAAAAGATGGGAAAAGAGTTGAAGATGCAGCCTGGTGTCAATACCGACATCAAGCACAGCTTACCCACCCTCGTCGAGCTTTTCGACTCTTGGAGGGACCGCCTGCTCATCAACACCGAAGAGCACATCGCGGCCGACTCTCTGGGAGCCACGGCTATCTCAACTTAGCGGCCTCAAAATAAGAGGGTGCGGTCGCGAGACGGTGACTCCGATAGTGCTGAGTCTTCAGTCATTGACAAGATGGATAGATCCACCGGGCCCTCGGAAATGGCCGGTTTTGAGACGGTCCTTACAAGGAAAGAGAAAGCTGCAGCTAAGAAACTGCAGCAGCAGCAACAGAAACAAGCTGAGCAGCTGACACAACAATAACAGCTGTAACGAAATCAACAACAGCGACAGCAGCTGCGACAACAACTGCAGCAGCAGCCGCAACAAGAGAAGACCCCAACAGCAAGAACATCGGCTGACAAGAGGAGCGAGGCTACTCGAATGAAGAAGAAGAGGACGAGGATAACGCCTAAGAAGCGACCCAAGGCTATCCTTATCTGACCGGTCGATGGAGTTATCTACGCGGACGTTCTTTCAAATGTCCACGGAAAGGTCACAGCAGAGTGTTCAACGACTGATATTAAATGTATCAGGAAAACCAGGGCTGGTGACGTCCTAGCAAAGTTGGCCACAAAAAACAACAACCAGGATCTGGGGACTATAGGAAACTACATCAAGAAGGTAATGCACACGTCGGGGGTCGTAAAGACCCTGACACCTAAGACAAGCGTGGAAGTCAGAGACATTGACAGACTTACCACCAAAGAAGAAGTGGAGACGGCGATCAAGAAGGTCTTTGACGAAGCAGGAGTCTCAGCAGGTGAGATCAGTGAACTGCCGACTGAGAAGGTGGCAGCGGCTCCAGCGGTGCTTCAGATGTCTGGGTTATGGATTTATTTCGTACGCGTCGCCTGCATACGCGGGTTGAGTACTATGGACCAAAAAAGCGCGAGAAGGTCGTTCGTAGTATATACAAAAGCTATGTATGAACGAATGAATGAGCTGGATAAAGTTCGTAATGTAACACTCACGAGTGGTTAAGACTCCTAGCCCGAAGTAATGTTAACGCTAGTCCGGGCTGGCACTGACCTCCTTCTGAGGGGAGCGGGTAAATGAGGCGGGGTTTTTCTCGGTATGCCTGGCGATGGGCTATCGTTGCTTGAGTACTGATTACTGACACGGCTCCTGTCACGGTGCGGTTACGCATTTTTCCCCTCTTTGGAAAAGAGAATTATTATTATTATTATTGGATTATCGGACTGGGGGTCTACCGAGGCAGACTGAAGAGAAGACCGCATTGTGAACATGGTCACGAGACTGGGCCTGGTGTGTCTCAATGATGGAACTACGACGTTTAGAAGAGCAAGCCAAAATGAAACAACCCCGGATATCACCTTAGTTACGGACGATGTTGCTGGAAGAGTCAAATATTGATGTGACCACCTGTACACGCAGTTATGCCTATCTGACCTCTGAGAGAAACATATAACGCGAGAACGACACTTACTAAGGTGGAATTTCTCAAAGGTCGTCAATGAGAAGTTCTTAGAACAGGCCATTAGAACAGGTCGAAGACTAGATGACGAAGCACTGAATGACCAGGAATTTGGAGGAGCTACTATACGATTACTGGAAAATAACTGCGAGGCATCGATGCCCCGAAAGCGTCCGATGCGAAACAATAAGCAACCGGTATACTGGTGGACGCAGGACATTGTGGCTCAGAGAAAGGAATACTTCAAGCTCAGAAGCCTAGTGCAACGCGCTCGGAAAATGAACCATATGGTCAAGTTCACAACCAAAACATCGCGCACAAGACAGCAAAAAGCTACTTGGACAGCTCATCAGACAGAGCAAGGCCTGATGCACGAAATAACTCTGCCTACAAATCGATTCTGACCCATGCGGTCTCGGCTAGAAGATTGTGACGGGAAACCTGAACGGATTTTCAGCCCCAGAGTCAAGGATCACTAAAATAGAATCATAGATAATGTGAATGTAAGACTATAGGACATAACTCTATTTACAGAGGCATAACTGAAGGTGGCTGCTAAGTCTGTTGTTATTGTTACTGTTATATGTATTATTTTGTATGCTGTTGATATGTCATATTCTTTTGTCAATGTATTTATTTATAAAGTTAATTTGATAATTGTTAACTAATAGGAGTTTTGTGATTAAATGAATATTATCTTTATGGAAAGAGGAATGTGCTAATAAAATACTTTTGTCAGTCAGATTATAATTGATAGCTATTTTTTGTGAGAGGGATGATGAGATGCAAAATTAATGTAACGGACAGATGCTGTGTTTCTCTGTACCGATTTGTTATTGGTGTATTATCTGGAATTCTTGAATTTCTAAGTATAAAAAACTAATTTTTTTATTCATTTATTTTTCTGCAGTAAATTGTAAAGAGTGGTTGTATTGGTTGAAAGTTTTTGTTATTCTATCAATTTTATCATCTATAGCAATCAAAAAACAATCATCGACATACTTTTTATGAAACAAAATGTTATTTTTTAGTAAATTCAAACTCCATGTTCCAAGCAGTGCTAAATCATTTCTTCAAACCAAGAGTTCGTGCAAAAGCCCATCGGCGCACCCATCACTTGCTTATAATATTTGCCACTGAATTGCAAAAAGGTGGAGTCTAAAATGTGCTCAACACCTTCCAAAAATTTCGGCTTTGATAAGCAATGACCAGGGTGGCCTTTAAGGTACTTCCACTTCAATCGAACTGTTCTATGAACGAGATCTTTCAGAATGTTGGAAAAAAGGGCACCAACATCCAGTGACATAAGTGAAAATTCAGCAGGGTGCATCACAGTCTAACGTACATTTGAGCGTCATAGTATTTTTTAAGGAAGACTATGGTCTTGATATAAATAAATGAAAAAGAAGAGAAATCCATTCATTAAATAAATATGTGGGGCTATTAACAGCGTTAACAATAATACGTATCGGAAAATTGATTTTATGCACTTTAATAAGAGCATAAACACGTGGAAAGATAGTTTTGCGTAAGTTGCCTTTTTTTATTTTTATGCCTATGTCCCGATAAAAGACACCTCTATTAATTCAAGTACCTAATAATAAAGAAGTATTTTTTTTGTACATAGTGAAACGGATTACTGACACGTAGTGTATAGTATTTTTTGTCATTCAATGCCGATCAACTTTATCACTGTAAACTTATTTATCTATAGCAACAGTAATATTACCTTTATCAGCTCTAGGTATAAAAAGTTGCTCTTTATTTTTAATAAAAAGTTTAGTTTTGTTAATTTTATCATTCATAATAAAATAATTATGAATTAATAATTACGATCTTTTATTGGAATAAAAATGGTTAACTAGCAGCAAATTGTAGAGTCAATTTTTTACAAATAGGATTTTTAAAATCAAAATAAACGCGATATTTAAACCGAATAGGGCACGGTATTCAAGAACCAAATTTAAATAAAAAAAACTGACCCCTCCGATTTTAGATTGTTCTAAAGGGTTTCTAGATATATTTAGAGTATATGTATACAGAAAAATTAAAATCATTTGCTTGACACTTTTGCAAATAAATCGATAAACATATTATTTTTAATAATTTCAAAGAAAACGTTTTTTTAACATTTTAATAGTTTTGCTTATTATTTGTTACTAAACTCTTAACGCATTCTTATCAGTACATTGAATTAAGAGATGTTATTTTCTAAGCAGTAATGTCATTTTTATAGTAAAATATAAAAAATGCCACTTTAGGATAATTTAACATTATATAACAAATAAATATTAAATTAAATTTAAATTCGTATCCAGACGTTTGACTGAAAATTTTTACTGGAAAGACATTTTGACCAATGTATAGTTAACTGAAAGGGCGGAGGTTAGACCGAAAGAACGTTTGATCGAAAGGACTTTTCACTTAATGAATATTTGACCGAAATTACATTTAACCGAAAGGACGTTTGACCGAAAATACATTTAACCGAAAATAGATTTGACCGAAAGGATGTTTGACCGAAAGGATGTTCGATCAAAAGTATGTTTGATCGAAAGTACGTTTGATCGAAAGGTCGTTTGACCGAGAGGATATTTGACCGAACGGACGTTTGACCGAAAGGATATTTGACCGAAAGAATCTTTGACCGAATAGGACGTTTGATCAAATAAGCCGTTTGACCGAATAAGACGTTTGATCGAATATGGCGTTAGGAGGTAAGGTGTATATTGTTTCGTATATTTCCAGAACGTTCCGAATCTTGTAAAGTCGAACTGTCTTAGTGCATCCAACCGTGAATCTATTCGATATATCAGGTTTTGACTCTGAACGGAGGACCGTTCTCCATGAGAACTATATACTCGTTGCATACATGGGTTTGAAAGTATAGGTACAGTACGTAAAATTTACGTGTATACACGGTGCATGGTACACATACTGATAAAAATGGGGGCATATTTTTATACAGAAACAGCACTGCATTGACTTATAGTAACGACCTATAGCGTATTTATATGGTTGCTCTAGTATTTACAGTAAGTCCCCTTAAAAAACAACCAAACTAACCCAATGGCTAACCCCGAAGCACGCTGAGTCATTTTCCTTCGCGTAGTGCCAACCTCCGACTGAAATGACAATATATATTTTCAAATGCAATGCATACACGGTACTCAGGGATAAACCTTGCTCGTGCACCATGTTCTAATTAAATTCACGGGTAAATTCATTTAGCTTCTCACTTGTCATCTCCCATGTATCGTGTATTGAATAGATCAACGGCGGTCAGGCGCATCCAAAAAATCATTTTTGTAAATATTTTTTAACCGAGCGTCCTATTCGGTCAAACGTCATTATCGGTCGGAACGACCTATTCGGTCAATCGTCCCATGCGATCAAACGTCCTTTGTGCCAAACATTCTTTTGAACAAACGTCTTCTCAGTCAATGTCAATGTCAAATGTGTTTTAGGTCAAACATCCCTTTAAGTCAAATATATTTTTGGTCAAATGTCCTTTCGGTCGAAAGTTCTTTCGGACAAATCTAATTTTGGTCAATCTTATTTTCGGTCAAAAATCCATTCGGTATAAAGTCCTTTTGATCAAACGTCCTTTCGGTCAATCGTTCTATCATTTTTTTTTTCAAGATTTGGGTATTTGAAAATTATTTGTCGAACTACTCTTATGAGTCTTATTTTTTATGTTAGACATTTAAAAATATAACTTTTCTTATTTAGTTGAGGCCATACAAATTCGTCCTTTCAAAAGCAATCATTCTGAAATTATTTTTACTTATGAAAATAGGTTGGTTATTCTTATATAATCGAAATTTCTAAATAATTATAGAATATTTGTAAAATAATTTAGTAATCCATTAATAATAAAAATATATCAATTTATTTAAGTTTATATAAATTCTTTTAATTTTATATTCTTATGAAAAATTGAAAATAAAAAGAAGTTTGACCCTTGCAGGTACACATTTTTGTTCGAAGGTAATATATTTGCAGGGAATGGTATAACGGTTTTCGAGGTCGCTGATTACGAATCCGAGATCGGATTTACAAAATTCAAAATGGCGGATTCAAGATAAAAGATTGGATTAATAAAAATTTGAACAAATTGGCCAAAAATTATTTCTAGGGGGTTTTGGAGGTAGCAGATTACGAATCCGAGGCATAAATTTATACGATTACTTTACTTAGTATACGCATTAAAAAATGTTTTAATAGAACACGTTAAAGTTTAAATTGAAAGATATATCTGAATATACATAAATATCGTATATATAGATATATTTTACATTTTAAATAATGATGTATATATATACGTATATATTATTTGATTTTATTGCAAAGATCACATACAATAATGTTATAAAAAAGCCAACTTCATTCAGTTTACTAACTGTCGTAAAAGTCACAATACTATGACTTTATTTTGCACATTTAGATAACCCTATTATTGCTGAAAAATGTCTATCAGATCACGCTTGAAATATTATAAACTTAAAAATAAAAAAATAGGTTAGTTTTCCATCGATGTCCACAGGGAACATATATCTGCTTAAGTAGAGTGAGATTTCACTTTACTTAAAAGTGAAAGATTTCCACTATACTTTTAGAGTTAACAATCCACTCTAATTAGAGCGATTTATTTCACTCATTCTTCGAGTGGCATTTCACTCCGAAATTTCACTCCAACGAGTTTAGCGTGTAATTAAATCGTTCAAACGTATCATTTTTACCCAGATTTATAAGAAATAAAACATAAAAATACTAATATACCTTATTTAATTAATCTTGAAATACCTGTTCAATCAATATTAAAAATATCAATGGAGAAGTTATACATGGAAAAATAAATATCACCGTTTATAAGTAATTGTATACTCTATCAAATGTAAAATGAAGCGATCATAGAGCCCCCTTAGCTAAGTGAGTATGACACTTTCCTACCGATACAAGACGCTTAAGCAATCGAGAGTTCAATTCCCGGCGAAAATTCTCGAGAATTTCTTCTTCGAGTTTTTCGTCAGAAAAGGATCTCCGACTATGCACTGTGCTTTGATGCAGGACGTATGCGCTCATATAACCTCGTCAAAAGTGTCTGAAACGTAAGTAAGCACAACAACATAGAAGTATATAAAATACAAATGTAAAATACAAACTCAGATATGCATTGTAACATATCTGAGCCCCAAAAAAAGCGGACACATGACCATTAAATACAAAGAAAGAAAGAAAGAAGTAATCAATCATATTATTTCTTAAATACAAAAATAATTTACCTTATCGATTTCAGAATATCGTAAAATATCATTTTTGACTTGTTGCGTGTTTTCTTCTGCTTTTATATCATATATTCTCTTTTGCTTTTCGGCAAGCAGGTCGATTGGAATCACGCCGCAACGAAGACCTATGGTTCCGAAACCGTTCGATATGAGCACGCTATCCTTAGCACTCCTGTCCGCTGAACTGTAGCCATATGTTTTCTATTGACATTAATTTCTAATGCATCGGCCCAGATCTCTGCACCATACAGAAGAATGGAATGGGTCACTGTCACCAGGTGGCGGCGTTTATTCGCCTTTGGTCCGCCTACGTTGGCCATAATCCTGCTTAACGCCATCGTAACTTATGCTCCCTTGTCTACTGTTCGCTTGATCTGTTCTCCGAATTTCATCTTAGAATGCAGCGTAATACCTAGATACTGAATGGCTTTCTTGGTCTTAATCCTCTTAGGTCCTACGTGCATTGTCTGGATGTTATCAAAAGTCTTCTTCTGCTTTCCGATAAAAAATATTAACTCAGTCTTGTTGGTTACTAGTTCTCTTCCGTGGTCTTCCACCCACCTGCTGATCTGTTCCATAACCACGTCCAACTATTCTTGATGCTCTTCTTCATCTTCAGCGACGATTATTGATGCTATGTCATCTGCGTACCCGATGATGAAGGTGTCGCCCGACATTAAATTCATTAAAAAATGGAACAAATGAGCCTCGGTTTGCAAAAACTAACCGCACCATTCTCGAGATATTTACGATAAACAAATGATAAAAAAAGGAATCTCAAATAATTCTGAATATAAAGGTCGTTATAATCTAGGCTTCTAACAATCTCAAGAAATAGTAAAAATCTACCTTTCATTAGCATTTATTTAATAGAGTATCGCTTGAACTTTTACTGCTGAACACCATTCATGCTGTTTAGATAAGCCAAATCTATTTTTTATGAAAAAGTGTATATATAATTAAAACATATAATATATGTATATAACCCTTTATTTTCATGAATATTATGTAATAACTTATACAAACTACAGGTGAACTAATATTGTTTTTACATATTTACTATCCTGATAATATTTATGAACTATGCCTAGTTTTTAATATTTTCTGTATTCCTTCTAGTATATATGAATAGATTCATACGCCTAAATTATTCGGCCACCAGAAATGATATGATAAATTAGTAGGTTTTATGAATATTTATGTGGATTTGAAGGTCAGCAATCTTTCACAGCAGAAAAGTTATTAATTACATATTAATAATTGAAAGCATATGTAATCTTGGATTTCATGGAAGAACGCCACGTTAATCACCAAATATTACTTAAATCTTGTTAATAGTAACTCGAGCTGGCATCGATAACTATCTGTTTAAAATTTTTTTTACTTGAGTTCATATTGAATCTTGAGTAAAGTTATTTAAAAAAGTGTCTTCATTATTTACTTTTTTATTAGACAGAATCCAAATGCATATCGTGTGAAACAGAACGACCGTGATTAAATGAAATGCTATGAAACTAGGGGAGAACGGGGCAATGCCGGTCAGGGGCTAATTCCGGTCACCCTTATTTTCAATAATCTAAACATTTTTAGGTAATAATTCGAATAGTATATCAAACGCAACATAAAATGCAATTAAGCTAAGTCCAAACAACCTTCTATTCAGTTTTATTAAGTAATTATACACAAAACGGGGCCTGCGGCGGCTCAGTCGGTAGAGTGTCGGATTCCCACGCCGGTGACCCGGGTTCGAATCCTAGTCTCTGCCGATTGATACAAGCACCTCTGTAAAAATTACATGTGCTTTGTTTACAAACACACCGCAGATCCCCGTCGTCGATTAGCACCACATAGGAGTACAAACATGGCGACGTTAAAAAAAAAAAAAAAAAAAAATACACAATCAACGTTTAGGCATACATTTTTTATAAGATATCTAGGCTATAAAATAAGCATTTATCTATATTATTTGTTACTTTATGCAGTTATTATTTGCAACGTTATTAATTTGAACAATCTAAGAATACGAAGAAGTGAAGAAAAAAGAGTATTAACCTAATGCTGTTTTGTCATTTCAATTCAAATTACTAAGCAGAATTGGGGTAATCCCGGTCACAATGTTATTTATATGACGCTCCCAAAAGGAAAGCTAAGAAACCGTTGCGCTGCGCTCTCAGGTAGTGCAACTTTGCTTAAAGGTTTTTGATTGAACAGTGGTTATGTTATTACATATTTCACTGTGTAAGTGCGAATAATAATGCGACGGATCATATGAAGGTTCATATAATTGATTAAAAGACATTTTTCACCTACAAAAGTAACTTTTTAATACTGATCGGAATTATACCAAAGCTGATCGGTATTACCCTTGATGTGGGATAAATCCGGTCAAAATGCTTAATTTTTATTTCGACTTATAGCTTCGATATCTTAAATTGGTATATTAAACCTATAAGAAATATTTAAAGTCAATGGTTTGAACTAACATAATAATTATTTAAAATTAAAAAAAATAATTTGAAAGTGGAAATAACAATCACGTTTGCTTAGGTGACCTGCAATACCCCGTGCTCCGCTATATTTTACTGTAATTAGTGTAATCCTCGATTTCAGTATATGTTGGATGTTTAAAGAAAGTTCTAGAAATATTATTAAATTGACAAAAAAAGTTTAATGTAAATCCCCCATCGCGAATTTTTGTGATATCATCATAATGAATTATTTTGATTATTTTCATTACTTTATCTTTTTTTAAATAGCATAACTTTTCATAGTAATTTCGACCATTATTCAAACAGGGCTCATTTTATAGGTATCGGTTCAAGGAATAATTTGTAATCGGATTTGGCCAATTCGGTTACGACGATACCGCACTTAAGTGTTAATGTAGATGTACACGTTCCTAGCTAATCCTAAATAATGTTATTAAGGTTTTTAAAAAGTAGTAGCATATTCTCCACAAATTATCGAAAAAAAAACATCATTACATTTTCTTCTCTAAAGTACAATAATTTCAAATGTAAAATACATGAAAGTTAGCAGTTACCGAAAAATATAAAAAATTCAATTTTTATGTGTTTACATAACTTTTTACACTTTTAAACTTAAGGTCTAAAATTTCTTTTGCATATTTTGATCAGTATTTGCAACAATTTTACCGTTCGTTCTGAGATTAAAAAATTTTGGTCTGCTGATTTGACGACGAATATCGCATATATATAAATATGTGTAATGCTGTAAGAAATCGAAATAAAATTTTGTTTTATATTTGACCGATTTCATCTCAAATCATGCAGGCCGACAGCACCTATCTCTCCGAATCAGCTCAAATTATAGTATATTATTCTACTCGGAAAATAAGCGTATACGTATTTTTTGATTTTTCGATAGCATCAAAATTGCATGTGTTATGCTTTTTTCAAAATTGACTCCTCAAATTTCGTTTCTCAAAAATCGAAAACTTTTTTCTTTTTAGATCGTTCTAATTCGTCTTTTTATGGATATTTGAAAATAATTCTGTACATATTCGATGCTGTTGGTGATACTCTTTCGATCTGCCAAGTTCAAAAATTTTTTTACAAAAAATCAAGGATGATATGGCATTTTTTATAAACAATGAAAAATGCTTTTTTCTCAAAAAAGCCATCTTTTTTTGACTCAATTTTTTTTTATAGATAGCTAGTCTCAATACCTATATGGTCATATACATGACATTTGGAATATTTTTGTTTTTTAAGAGATATAAACGAAATAAGAAAAAAAATGTATGTTCCCACATAGCACTGTCGTGCAAGAAACAATCCTATGTATTTTTCCCTTTTTTATGATTTTTAGACATTTTATTGCTTTTTCTAACTTTCCTGCTAACACGATTCTTTCAGTTGATTTTCTTCTTCTTCTGTTTCTCTTTATTCAACAATTTTGAATTTTGAAATTTTGGCCATGTTTTCGTAATCAGCAATCCCAAAAACGTATAGAAAAATTATTAATAACTATCTATTTTAACGAATGAAAAAAAAAATTCTTTAACCCTTGCAGGGGCGGTGGGTTGTTATAGTTCCATCTATTTAGTTTCGTTTTTTCTTCGTTATTGCTGATCGATGTTGGTCTCGATTTTGGTGCAATAAAGTCTTTTATACTCGTAAGTATGTAAGGTATACAATCGAAGATGAATATTACGAAAACTTTGTAGCTTTCTAATTGTTAATAAATGAAGTATATGTAAAAAACGGAATTTCTTAACCTCAAATTTGACTGTACGTGTATCTTACAATGAAGTTGAATAAAATTTCCAGTCTAGCGGTCTTACAGGTCGGTGATTACGAATCCGAGGTCAGAATTTAAAAATTAATAATGGCAGATTAAATATGGCGAATGTTTATTACAAAAACTTATGATGCTAAAAGAATACTGTACATATCATTGTACAGTATCAGGCATTTATGTTTTCTATGTCGCTGATTACAAATCCTGGGTAAAGATTGAAAATTCAAAATGGTGGATCCAAACTAATAAGTATATAAAAATATATTATTTTTGCTACATTCGCCCAAAAATGAAAACAAAAATTAAGTTTTCGAGATCGCTGATTTCAAATGTAACATACGAATTCAAAAATTCAAAATGATGGGTCCACTATGGCGACCATTTATCAAAATAAGACGAAAAATAAATAACAAGCTCAAAAAGATAATTGTCACATATTTATTTTAGGTAAGCTCAGCTATTAGCATAAGTTTTCGTACTAATTAGTCGCCATATTGTTTCCGGCATATTGAATTTTTCGATTTTGACCTCAGATTATAAATCAACAATCTCAGAAACTTAAGTGTACTCATTTTTATACAAATCGAGCAAAAATGATAGGTTTTCCTTATAGTAGTCGCCATATTGGATTCGAAATCATAATCAGTGACCTCAATAGCTTATATTTATACTAAAATGGTGATCAACAGCTTAACAGAAAAATGTGCCCCTGAGAGGATTAAACATAGAAATATCTAGCGACGTAGCTATAAACTATAATATTTTTTGATAAATTTAGGTAAATTTTGGTACGAATATTAATACTAATGTAATATATTATGTCTGTAATATGAATTGCAATTTGTAACACTTTTTAACTTAAGCTTCGTATTATGCATTTTCTGTGAAATTGAGATTAGCGAATTTTTAACTTCGCAGCAATCTTTTTCATGATTGCCATGGTTTAATCGAAAAAATTTTAACTGATTTGAGTTCCGCATACTAAAAACATAAAATATTATGAAAATAAGCGACTAGAACGAGGTTGATCACTTTTTCGCTTCCTAAATGTCTTTATAGGGATCTTCCACTCGCCTATAAGGGTTTAAAAAAATCCAAAATAATTCATGAACATTCTATACATTAATTGGAACATTTTTACCGAAGTTTCAAAAAAAAAATTTTTTTTTTATTTCCCAGAGAATTACTTCTATTTATAAATATACATCCTTGATTTATCAGAGAATCACCCATCTGTATAAAAATATGGTTAAGTCTCCGAGAAATCGAAAAAAAAAATATATATATATACATACTATTAATGTGCATACACACATACATACCAATACCCACACTAATAATCTATATAAATAATAATCTGATATTCAAATGAGCGTTTGTGCGCATGCACTTAACGGGAGAGAGCGTCAAACGCTCTTTTCGCGCCGCCAGCGCGTAACACGCATACACGCTCCTAAAATTTTGGTTCAGTTTGAGCCAGTTTATAAGCATCTTAAGTTTAAAAAAATCATTTGTTCTTTTTCATGGAGGAAGCTTTGTGATGGTAAAGAGAAAGTTATTACGGGAGAGTGGGGCAAGGTTCCAGGTGGCTTAATTTGTATCTAATCATCGATATAATTATGTTTTGAGGTTTAGATCTCATTATTAGTTCAGATACTAATAAAAAAATCATAAAAAGTAAAAAAAGATATTCCATCATGGGTTTTGTAATGATTTTTGTAAATAACCAATTTAGATGATTTGCCAATACTGTGGGGCAAGGTGTACTACGGAAGATTCAAGGTGGCTTCATTTATATCAAATCACCGATATAATTCAGTTTTGAGGTTTAGATGACATTATTAGTTCATAAACTATTAAAAAAATCATATGAAGTAAACAAAATTACATCACGAGTTTTGTAATGATATATGTAAATAACCAATTTAGTTGATTTTACAAAACTGTGGGGCAAGGTGGTATACCAATGTTTGCTGCATTGTACAAATTCAGTTACATGCTACTATATTTTTTGGTTTTTAGTGAATTTACATACTAACATCTAATTACGTATAATTTAAATATTAAATAATTTTAATAAATTACGTACAGAGATAAAATTGCTGTGATAAGGATGATTGCCTACCGTTGTGTAATTTTAGTAAAAATTATATTTTGACAAACCATTAATGATGAAAGAAGCACATCTTTTTTGAGCCATTAATTAAAACGTAATATAGCAATTTAAAATTAATTTAGTATAACTAAGAATTTTATATTCGAACAATTAATTTAGTTTGAGGAACCGAATGTACGAAACCTGCTGGTGCTTGCCCATATTCAATTACGAAAGTTCAAATTTTTTCACATTACTTGTGAGGCAGTCCACTTTACCGTCTGTCACTTTGCCCCACATTGACTTTTTTAAATATTGTACAAAAAGTTCATCACGTCACATCACGATAGCGCTAAATATTTTCACCTAAACCTACTTGAAACATTTCTATTTGTGTTCAAGCCAACAGAGAAACTTATAAGAGCGTGCAAAAACCTGACACTACACTCGCACAGAAAAGGGGAAATTTCGAATTGACCAACACAATTCTTATAACGTTCTGAGCATATATAATTAAGTTCTTAACCGCTTTCGACAGGTGGCGTTGCTTGCAACATGAGATATAGCCTCCAGTCCAGCTTGTTCCAGGGTCCACCTTGCCCCACTCTCCCGTATATAAATATTATAGAAGCATGTTTTAAGACATTAGGAAACAAAATACACTATTTTTAGAATTTGTGCCTGTATGTGTGTGTGTGTGTATGTGCCTGTATGTGTGTGTATGTGTGTGTGTATGTGTATGTGTGTGTGTATGTATATGTGTGTGTGTATGAATGTATGTGTGTGTGTATGTGTGTGTATGTGTATGTGTGTGTGTGAATGTATGTGTGTCCGTGCGTGCGTGCGTGCGTGCGTGTGTGTGTATGTGGGTGTGTATGTGGGTGTGTATGTGTGTGTGTGGGTCTGTGCGTGTGTATGAATGGATAGGGACGAGTATTACTCTGATAATATTCACGGATAAAATTAATGTTTCAGGGCTCATTTTTTGTATTTTTTTTAAGTAAGGGGGCTCAAAAATAATTCTTTGTATTTTTTGCAATTTCACGTTATTTTACCTAATTTCGATCGTTTAAATGCTGCGAAAATTAAATAAAATAAAGTCTTTTGTAGCTTTTAAAAGTTAATAACATTTTTTTTTGAAAATAAAAAAAAATTTGAAAAAAAAAGAACCGACTTTGAAAAATGCACTAAAAAGTGTGAAAAAATGCACTACAACGTGTGAAATAATTCACAAAAATGTTCTCGAAGTCGGCGCCGAATTACAAATTGACATATTCCATCACCTCTTTTTGTTTCATTGGGAATCTTATTCTTGACTAATTGTTTGATAGCGTAGTTTGCGTACCGCCGCTAGGTGGCGATGGCCTAAGCACATTAAGATTATCCCGGGGATAATACATAAAAGCTCGCGCCAGCAGTTACAATTGTAACAGTATTATTCGAATTATATGTGATAGTTTAGCCGATGACTATCATTTGAAGAAGATTGTTGCATTGGAAGTTCTTTTTAAAAGCATTTTCTCTCAAACCAGTGCTTTCGATTACGAGTTATTAACTTTAAGTGGGATATACAACAGTGTTGCTAACTCGCCAAGACAACTCGAGTCTGCGCAGTGCAGCTTAGCGTTGATTGGCTGGCGGAGCCGCCGCGCAGGCCGCGCCGTTTAAACGAGCGGCAGAGGCGGCGGCGCGATTCGCGCGAAAGCTACATACGTCCAGCAAATGAGGGTTCAAATCCACCTTGGGGAAACATTTTTTTTTATTTGGTTATTTATTAAGAAATAAGAATAATATTATTAATAAAAAATAATTCTTAAAGCACAATACCCCACGTATAAAAATTCAATAAATAAATTATTCAGATTAAAACGTAAACGTTTAAAGCTAAATACGCCACGTAAGAAAGTTTAGTAAACATATCTTTTTAATTAAAACGTCAACACTTAAAGCTAAATAACCCACGTAAGAAAGTTCGGTAAATAAATTATTCAGATTAAAACGCAAGCTCTTAAAGCTAAATACCCCACGTAAGAAAGTTTAAGAAAAAAATGTTTTTAATTAAAACGTAAGCTTTAAAGCTAAATAACCCCCCTTAAAAATCTTCATAAAAAAAACTTTTAATTAAAATTTAAACTCTTAAAGCTAAATAAGCCATATAAGAAAGTTTAATAAAAAAATCTTTATAATTAAAACTTAAACTCGTAAAGCTAAATACCCCACGTAAGAAAGTTTAATAAAAAAATCTTTTTAATTAAAACGTAAGCTTTTAAAGCTAAATACCCCACGTAAGAAAGTTTAGTAAACATATCTTTTTAATTAAAACGTAAACTCTTAAAGCTAAATAACCCCCCTTAAAAATCTTAATAAAAAAATCTTTTTAATGAAAATTTAAACCCTTAAAGCTAAATACCCCACTTAAGAAAGTTTAATGAAAATGAAAATTCCTACCTTACTGGCTTCACTTCTATAATTTTATATTTGCAATGAATAAATATTTTGAAAAAGAAACGGCATTCTATGCCTTCCGTATTGAAGTTATGACTCTTCAGTTAACATTTTAAAAGCTTTGATTATTAAGTATCAGGAAAAAGTGCACTTAAAAATGTACTACTATAGTTCAATTGTTAAACACATTTTTGTCTTACAGTTTATAATGAAATCTCCTGCAAATTTAACTGAATGTACGTAGTAAGAATACGGAGAGCATAGTATAGCGATTTTTTTTTTAATATTTATTAATTACAGAGAATAAATTGTTAATTTTACAATATTAATACTTTATTTTAATTAAAATCATACTTACCGACATTTACAATGCATCGATTTATCAATCAATTGTCCGAATCAACAAAAAGTTCCTAGCACTGCGACATACCTTGAGCTACGAGGGTAGTTCAATAAGTCTTTAGAATGACCAACAGATGGCGCGCGAATCGCTCCAAATCATCTGTTTTCAGTCAGCACCACTCCCGACTAGATATATGGTGCTGTCACAGTCCACATCTTCTGAGTTTACGTGTTTTTATAACCAATTGAAAAAAAAAAATTGCTTGTTAAGAAAAATGGAAAAAAACGAGTTCAGAGCAGTAATTAAACATTTTCATTTAAAGGGTTTAACTCCATATGAGATAAAAAATGAATTGGACTCAGTTCATGGCACATCTGCCCCTGCCTTAGCAACGGTTTATAACTGGGTAAATGAATTTAAGCGTGGTCGTACATCAATAAGTGACGAACCACGTTCAGGAAGGCCCGTAGAAGCAACTACTCCCGAAATCATCAATAAAATCCACGATATGGTGTTGAAGGATAGAAGATTAAAAGTGCGTGAGTTAGCTGAGGCCACAAGGATATCTATAGGTGCAGTTGTTTCAATTCTACATGAAAAATTAGGCATGAAAAAGCTATCGGCAAGATGGGTGCCGCGTTTGCTCTCAGCTGAGAATAAACGCAATAGAGTGGTCGCCTCTGAGGCTCTTTTGGCGCGCATAAGTCGGAATCCTGAGGAATTTTTTCGTCGATTTGTGACTGTGGATGAAACATGGATACACCACTACACTCCTGAGACAAAGGAACAATCCAAACAGTGGATTTCCACAGGCGAACCAGCTCCAAAGAAGGCAAAGACCGTAAAGTCAGCTGGTAAGGTTATGGCTACAGTTTTTTGGGATGTACGTGGAATTATACTTATTGACTACTTGGAAAAGGGTAAAACAATTACTGGTGAGTATTATGCATCATTATTAGAGCAGCTGAAAGAAGAAATTAAAAAAAAACGACCACATTTGGCGAGAAAAAAAATTCTCTTTCATCACGACAACGCCCGAGTTCACACATGCTTCGTTTCAATGGCTAAAATTGAAGAACTAAAATTCGAATTGGTCGAACACCCACCGTATTCACCAGATTTAGCCCCCAGTGACTTTTTATTATTTCCAAACTTGAAAAAATGGCTCGGTGGACAGAGATTTATGGACAACGAAGACGTCATTGCCTCTGTAAGTGCTTATTTTGAGGAACTTCCGAAAACGCACTTTTCTGAAGGATTAAAAAAACTTAAAAAGCAATTGACCAAGTGTATAGAGCTCCAAGGAGATTATGTTGAAAAATAAAAAAAAATTTACCCAAAAAAAATTGTTTTTATACTTTATTCTAAAGA
Source organism: Gastracanthus pulcherrimus (assembly GCA_949152435.1). NCBI lineage: Eukaryota > Metazoa > Arthropoda > Insecta > Hymenoptera > Pteromalidae > Gastracanthus > Gastracanthus pulcherrimus. The sequence goes on along the minus strand of OX424575.1, from coordinate 135,720,881 downwards.
CTTATTGAACTACCCTCGTACAAAGAATGATACAATAGTGCTCGTCCATGACAATTGAAGAGCCGAACAAATGCAATAAGAGGACTAACACTTTTTCCGATGATTTTTATCTCAAATAATAGTGCTCAGATAAGGAAACAAAAATATACTGTACTTAAGACTAACTCTGTTCTTCAACACTATATTATCTTAGCACTATTATTTCAGATAAATATCATAAAAAAAGTGCTCGTCCTCTTATTGCATTCAGCCCTTCAATTAAAAATGTCGTGGTAGAAACCTGTAATATCGGTAATATAATGTACCATATTGACTTGGGTTTAAGTGTAAGTATATATAATCTATTATAAAAGAAATACTGAGATATCACTCGAATATACAATATATATTTCAGTTTAATATTATTTTAGATGTACAAGAATATATTTTTTCCACACCACCTCGCAATAATTATCGTGGCGGAAAATTATTTTTTTTTCCTTTCGAGGAAGAGAAAAGGCAGTCATAAAAAATATATAGTACTAATTAATATATGTAAGAACTGAAATTAATGTACTTTTCTGAAAATGTATATGTTAATTAAACAAATAAAAAGTTATATACATGATGAAATTAAATATTAAAAATGTTATACATTAACGTTTTAATGTTAGTGTATCCTGTAAGAATAAGTTATTTGCGTAAACTAAAACACTGCAACGGGCATAACTGCATAATATGTAAATTAAAACTTTAAGCAATACATTAAGTTGATTCGAAATTACTTTCAGTAAATGCAGATGAATTGTTTTATGTATGTATATATTAATTCGTATGCTCCTTTCTTCGGCAAAAAGCACAGTATGTTTATTTTCAACAGTGAAAGATTCTTTATTTATTTAATTATCGGATAGTATTTACTATTTAAATATAGACTTGCGATTTTGTTTGCCGTGGACGGCGGTATGTATTATGCAGTTTACTAATTTTCATTTCAGAATATCCCGAATGTGCGCGTTTTGCGGAAATATTTTTTACCGCATTTTTAGTAGGTAATTTACAATATGAATTTACAATAATTTTTTTATTTGGGCATACATAAATTAGCATGTATCGCGCAATATACAAATTGAAAATCAAGGAAACCGCGAAAATGCACGTGTCGCAGTAGACAGCTTTACAGTCACTATAGGTGAGGCATTGTTATATATAGTTAATTATAAAACAAACTAAGACGACCAAGCGTTTGAAAGCGTGAACGACGGCTCGAGGATCACGGCGTATTGGCATTTCCCAGGTATTTAATAAGTAATATCCACATAATATTTGCATTATTGTCTTCTGTTATGACGTAGTATATATTATAGATATAGGGTAATACTGAAGCGAACACAAAAATAACTATATTTAGATATTTTTTTATAGAGGTTAGCTGTATTGGATTGATTGTGTGCGTGCTCAGTGTCTGCTGTTTATATGTAACCTTAGATTAATGAAAGCTTTTTTTCGTCTTTCATCTTTTGTAGATTTTTACTACATTTAACGAAATATAATTATAATAATAATAGCGTAGTGTTAAAGTAAAAAATCGACAGTACACAAACTGGGTACCAGCACATAAATAAAAATGGCTTATCCTTTAAAAAAATTTACTAGGAAGAAAAAATGTGATTTAGAGGCAGAAGGGCTAGACACTTCCACTGAAACAAAAAAAGGAGGAGTAGCGAAAATAAATTTATTAAATCTTGGTTAGATGAGGATATTTTTCAAGGTTGGTTAGCTGAGGATCCATCCAATATAGAGAAACCAGCCTTTTGTGTAGCTTGTAAAATTAATATTGCCTGTTACAATAAACAAGATTTAGTAAAGCATAGTATTAGACAGATTCATAAAGATAATTTTAAAGTTGCTCAAAAAGAATACAGGCTTGTAACACCTCGTGAATGGAATCAATTAACCCATAAAGAACAGATTAAGCAATTAGAATTGAAGTGTAGTATTTTTTTTGCAGAGCACAATATTGCTATTACAATTGTAGATGATTTGATTCCATTCATGAAACATATTTTTGAAAATCCTGACGTAGCGAATGAAATGAATATGAAACGAGACAAATGCAGTCATTTAATTTCAAATGTTTTAGGAGTTTGCGAACTTGAAAAAGTCGTTAACATTTAAAAAAAAAACTAGATTTTCAGTATTAGTTGACGAGAGTACAGACAGAGGTAAAATTAAACTATTATGTGTAGCAGTACAGTACGTGAATCCTGAGTCTGGAAAAGTCGTCATGCACCTATTAGAATTAATTGAATTAAATGCGAAATCTTTTACAGCACTGGAAATCTTCACAGCTTTCAAGAATTTTTTCGTAACTCATCAGATTCCTTTATCGCAAATTAGTGGCTTAGCTTGTGATAATGCAAGTGTAATGACTGGCCATGTGGGAGGATTCAAAACATTATTACAAGCTGAAGTTCCACATTTATTAACTCTTAACTGTATTTGTCATTCATCAGCTCTCGCAGCACAAAATTGTGGTAATAATATTCCGAAGGAATGTGATGAGTTGCTGAGGTCTACTGCTACATTGTTTTCTAACAGCCCAAAGCGATGTGCACATTTCGTTGATTTTCAGAAGCAACGAAACATTCCTGAAAATCGGATTTTAAAATTATCGGGAACGAGATGGCTTGCGCTTCTTCAGTGTACTGATCGATTTATTACTAACTTGCCAGCTTTACGAGATTATATTAGAATGGAACTTTATGACGATCAAATAAAGCAGGTCAATAAACTCACAGCAACAAGTAAGAATGCGATCAGTAATACTACGAAAAACAAAAGCACTATGGAGTCTCTTAATCGTTTATTAAACGATGATTATGTAATAGGTTGTTTGCATTTTCTAAATTATTCGTTAATTTATTATAACAAATTCAATGCTTATTTTCAGTCCAAAACACCATTAATTCATGTATTATCTTCTGCATGCCATAAAATTATTATTTCTATGAGCTAAAATTTTCTCACTGACGAAGCTTTGAAAGAAATTTTTTCTATTAACTTAGTTATAACTGACGAAATTATTAAGCCTTTAGATGAGATATATTTCGGTCCAGGATGTGAAACCTTTTTACAGGAATTATTGGGTGAAACAGAAGGTGCTGAACAAGTGACAAGGATCAAGAAAACATGTTTATTGTTTTATGAAACTGCTGTAAAGGAAATGAGGAGTAGATTTTTAGAAAATGATGATCTCCTGAGTAGATTAAATTTTCTTGATCCTTCTGTTGCCTTAAGCGTAGAACAAAGAAGTAAAGGAAAAATTCCAGATCTCACGTACTTATTTCAAAACTATTTTCCTTACGATGACATTAATGTTAATTATTTAGCTGAAGAATGGAGGTCATTGCCAATTTTTTTTTCAGATGAAGATAGAGCCAAATATAAAGATTTGCAGGTCGATGTATTTTGGAAAATAGTTTTTGAAATAAAAAATGATGAGAAGAGCGGTCTACAATTTCCTAATTTAAGGGTTTTAGTTGAATCAGCTCTTTCCTTACCTCATTCGAACGCAGAGCCAGAGCGCATTTTTTCCATTGTAAGTGACGTAAAAACGGACAAGAGAAACCAAACTTCAACTGATTTACTAAATGCGATTTGCTTCCTTAGATCTTTCTTTGCTGCTCATGGCATCAACGCATTGAACTTCAAAGCCAGTGAAAGACATTATGAATTGTTTAATACTAAGGATGTTTACGATAGGAAGGGAAACTAATAAACTATTGTAACTTTTTGAGCAACTATTAAGTACATTAAGCTTTAAGAAAGTAGTTCTTATACTATGGGAGTTATTTCAAGTAATTTGTTATCATTTTTAAATATCGTATAATAACAAAATTCTTTCACAGTTCCTCTTCATCAAAAGGTTGTGCCGTACTTAATAAACTTTATATTCTTGTTATACTGAGAAAACTACATCGTAACTGGCACGATATATATCGTAGAATTTACGATATATATCGTAAAATTTACGATATATATCGTAAAATTTACGATATGACATATTGTAAAATTAAAATTTTGCGTAATGCAATTCTACATTAACTTGAATATCAATATCGGAATATTTTACGATATGGTTTTCTCAGTGTACTTTAACATTTGCACTATTATGTTCGTTGAAGTATATTATTGTTATTACTTTATGCTAATAATTTGTTTATTAATAAATCTTATATTTATAGTCTCCTTATACTACGGGGGTGATTGTAAGTCATTTAAAGTTTTCAAAAGCATTATGCAATATTTGAAACTTGATGTATTGATAATAGTTTATACTTTTATACTATGCAGTTATACCCGTTACAGTGTTTTACTTGGCGCAAATAATTTTTTCTTACAGGATACACAAATGTAAAGACGTTAATGTATAATATATTATCATTATTAATTTTTAAGATCATTATGTATATAACTTTTTTTTTAAAGATTGTATTTAATGAATACATGCATTTCAGGAATCCGTATATGTGTATTAATTTATGTATAAAATAATTGTTTAAATAATATATTCATGCCATTACGTACTTACATTTACATGGTGGATTAGGCCTACTGGGGATACCACCAAGGAAGAGAAAATTATATTTATTGAAATTCTTACATATATTAATTACCGAAATATATTTTTCATTGCTGTTTTTTCACTTCCTTAATTAAAAACGCGCCTCGATATTTACCGCGAGGTGGTGTGGAAAAAATATCATATTTTCCTCCGTCTGTAATAATAATAAACTGAAATATATATTGTATATTCGATTGAGGTAGCACTATTTATTTTATAATACCATATCTATGCTTACACTTAAACTCAATTCAATATGGTAAATTATATTACCGATATTACACATTTTGTACTATAGTATTTTTTAATTGTCATGGACGAGAAATGTACTTTGTAGGTCAAAGAATGTTGCTGTGCTACAAAATTGTTGTCCATTCAACAATTCACTGAAAAATTGATATACTATTAATATCGGTAAATATGATTTTAATTAAAATAAAGTATTAATATTGTTTAAAAAACCATTTTTCAATTTATAATTAATTAAAATTACGAAAATATTTAGTAATTTTTTTCTAGTTTGTTTATACAACATTATTTTTTAACTTATCGTTAAATTTTATTATTTTAAGATTTTAAACTGCATTAATATTTCTTACCTGGGTTATTTAGATTTCAGAGTTTACTTTTAATTAAAAGGATTTATTTATTAAACTTTCTTTCGTTGGGTATTTAGCTTTAAGAGATTACGTCTTAATTAAAAAGATTTTTTTATTAAATTATCTTACTTGGGTTATTTAGCTTTAAGAGTTTACATTTTAATTAAAAAGATTTTTTTATTAAATTTTCTTACGTGGGTTATTTAGCTTTAACAGTTTGCGTTTTAATCTGAATAATTTATTTATCGAACTTTATTACGTGGGTTATTTAGCTTTAAATGTTTACGTTTTAATTAAAAAGATTTTTTTACTAAACTTTCTTACGTGGCGTATTTAGCTTTAAGCGTTTACGTTTTAATCTGAATAATTTATTTATTGAATTTTTATACGTGGGGTATTGTGCTTTAAGAATTTTTATTTTTTATTAATAATATTATTCTTATTTCTTAATAAATAACCAAATAAAAAAAAATATTTCCCCAAGGTGGATTTGAACCCTCATTTGCTGGAGGAATGTAGCTTTCGCGCGAATCGCGCCGCCGTCTCTGCCGCTCGTTTAAACGGCGCGGCCTGCGCGGCGGCTCCGCCAGCCAATCAACGCTAAGCTGCACTGCGCAGACTCGAGTTGTCTTGGCGAGTTAGCAACACTGATATACAATAGTAGGACACATATTTCGTTCCAGGTTTAACGAAATTGGACCCATTTCAATATTATTTATAAATTATATTCTTGAACAAGATACTACCGTCACGGACCCTATTGTGGATCAGTGCTTCTATTGTGAATCAGTTTACGTTGGAACTATATTGTGAAAGTTTTGCGTTACTTTTATTATTATTTTGAAAGCACTTATTCTTATGTATCAAAATAATTAAAGAAGTAATGCAAAACTTTTATAATGTCTATTTAGAAGTAAATGATTCTCAATAGAGGCACTGATCCACAATAGGGTCTGTGACGGTATATGTCAATTTGTAATTCAGCGCCGTATGCGAGAACATTTTTGTGAATTATTTCACACTTTTTAGTGTATTTTTCAAAGTCTGTTTTTTTTTTCAAAAAATTTTTTTATTTCAGACTTTTTAGTTTGTAAGGGCTGAGTTTCATTCAATTTATATTGTAATATAGGTCGACCAACAAAGGATGCTTTTTAAAAAAAAAAATTTCTGTTCTAAAAATGTTAGTTATTTAGTTAAATAGTTAGCTGAAATATTTTGTAAATATCCATGACAAAGCTCATGTTAAATGATTCTATTAATAAATTTGCACGGTTTTTAACAATTTTTAAATAACAAATATTTATTATTTTTAAAAAACACATAGTGGAGTAAAAATTGGTAGTTTCAGCTAACGTATTCTTATTTTACTGGCAAAAATACTATCAAATTGTGTGGTTTATAAATGTCATTGTGGTATACGCTAACAACTTTTGCCGTACAGCCTAATTTTACTTAAAATAAACCTATTATTCTCAATAACTTCAATATTATTTGATAACATTTTTTAAAAAATGTGTGTATCAATTTATAATATAATTATGAACATTACACGTAAATATTATTTTGTTAGCCTTAAAGCTACGGAAGTTTTATTTTTCACCGGAGATCCCCCTTAAGCATTGTTATTTGCGCTGATAGTACTTGGATGGGTGACTGCCAGGGAACCCCGTAACTAATACAAATACGCCGACCATCTGAAAGCGGACTTCATCCTGATACAAGTTTTCTCCACTCTACAGGCATAACACTGGAAAAATTTAGGATGTGATTAGATAGAATAATATAAAGGTATGAAAAAATAAATATGAGAGACTTGCTACGCCAAGAGGTTGCATAACATACAAAAATAATTTAGCTTGTCGATTTCAGATAATTGTAAAATAAAAAAAAGTTTTAAAAAAACAAGTCAATGAATCATTAAATTTCTTTTTTAATTTCGAATCTTCATTTAAAAATTAAAAATATGAGCCCAGGTTGGAAAAACATGATCGTGCTATTCTCGAGATATAAGCGGGCACAAAATAATTTTCAAAAATACATAATTTCAAATATCTCGAAATATAAAGATGGTTGTGATCTGGACAAAGAATTCGTTCAAGAGATAGTAAAAAGCCACCGATAAGGAAAGTTTCAGATCAAATGCTGCCAATTTACTCCAGTATTCGTAGCTGAATAAAAGCCGATTTTTTTTTAAAAACAGATTCTTTTCCCTTCAAAAGAAGAAGATTAAAGCCTCAAAAATTTTATAGAATATTCTTCTCCATATTCCTAATCATCTCAATGTTTTTCAAACATTTACTTTCTTATATTTCACAGATATAGCCATTTGATAAAAATGACGATTTCGTGAATAACAAAACAAGGGAAATGGCTTATTCAAAATTTCTGGTCGGAAATGACAAGGTAAAGTGCCTATTATGAAACACCCTCTTAACTGTGTCCCTTTTATGAAACAGTATACAAAATGATAAAATAAGGAATAATTATGACATGCATAAGCAAATATAAAATTGTTATTGATAATTATGAATGTTTTCGTCTGTAAATACACGAACATGAGTATTATTATACAATAAGTAGTATTATAAAAAATCATTCAATTTTGCGTGTCTCCAAACCCGTGCAGATCGGCGGTGTTGGATGCTGAAGTAGCTGATTTATACGACTTTGTTTTTTAACTATATTTATAAATATAAATGACTTGACACAATATGTAGCTGTTTGCATATTATTTTCTGTATTATGAAGCAATAAATAGTATACTTTAATGATATAGCTCCCGTACACATGAAAGCTAAGTAAAATGAGCATGTTTATTGAATTTAGCAGCCTAACCTATAACTTTTAGATTACGAAGTCGATTCTATGAGTCATAACCTTAAATATGATCATTTTGTTGTCATTGAAAATTTTCTGAAAAAGAATGTCAATCTTATGTTAACGTTATTCCTCGTGTATATTAGGCGCATTATTTACAACAGATATAGCAACTGTAAGTAAAATCAGTCAAATAAAGTGATATTTACATTATTATTACGTTTCATAATAGGGGCATAAATTGTGAAACACCCGGACATCGTACGAGTGCACAGTTTCATAATACGTACAATGGATCACATCAGTATTGTATTAATATAATTAATTATTAACGTTTAATTTGCATTTTAAAGGGTTTATCTGTTCAAGGAAAGTCTTGCCCTTCGACTACTATCAAAAGTTTTAACGTTATACGCTTATTCAATCCCAATTTTACAGAAGTATAAAATTAGGTAATTTTATACTCTTTCAAATGTGTTATCACTCAATCGATGATATTATTTTTATGATATCAAAAAAACCGAAAAACAAAAACTCAAAAATAATAAAACTGCTTAAAAAACAAAAACGCATAAAACAATTTAAAAAAATAATTTTTAAGCCGTTTTCTTTATAAAAAAACAATAATAAATGATCCCCGATTCATTAATTCTCACCGTGTTTATTCCGAGTAATGTTGATCCGCATACGTACACACATGCACACACACGCACACACACGCACATACACACACACACACACACAAACACACCCACACACACACACACACACACACACACACACACACACACACACACACACACACATACATACACACAAGCACATACACACGCGCATAAACACATATCCATACAGACATGTTCTAAAAATAGTGTATTTTGATTTCCAGTATCGCAAAACATGTTTCTAACATTTTTCAAATAATATCAATAGTTGATTTTGGTGAACTAACCAAATTTATTTATGGCGACGTTTCGACGACCATTCGTCGTCCTCATCAGGCTAAATCTTTATTACAATTTTATTATTAATATAAAACATCTTAACACAATTATATTATTTAGCTAAATACTCACTATTTGTCAATATTACATATTAGAATGCTATAATTTCTCTGATTCGCCACCCTATTAATTAATAAACTAAGGTAATGATAATAATAATTATATGAGGACAAAATATTTACACAGATAAATTAAGGTTATGATCTTTACCTTTCCTTTTGTTTCGTTCAATAATCAACATGTTCAACAACTATGTCTGTATTTATTATCATTAAAATTTTTCGTTAAAATTAAATTCTAAGTACTATTGGACAACACGAATAAATTAACAACAATTCTACACACAAAATAAGATCTTTTTTTGAAAAATTTGTTCAACAATGTGCAATAACTATGTGCAATAATTTATAATTTTATTTACTTATAATGTATTTTATTAACTTTACTAGTCATTTACCTTGATAATTCTAATATATAGAGTAATAATTGATATACCTGAAGTGAAGTTGTAGGTCGATGAACAGAGGTCTCTGAAATCGATATTAAAATTTCAAACACTATTGCTTGTGATAACCGCTTTGAGAACAGTATTAATTTTTATGACTGTTTTTTCCTTAAATTGTTGTTAATTTATTCGTGTTGACCAGTAGTACTTAGAATTTAATTTTGACGAAAAATTTTAATGATAATAAATACAAACATAGTTGTTGAACATGTTGATTATTGAACGAAACAAAAGGAAAGGTAAAGATCATAACCTTAATTTATCTGTGTAAATATTTTGTCCTCATATAATTATTATTATCATTACCTTAGTTTATTAATTCATAGGGTGGCGAATAAGAGAAATTATAGCATTCTAATATGTAATATTGACAAATAGTGAGTATTTAGCCAAATAATATAATTGTGTTAAGATGGTTTATATTAATAATAAAATTGTAATAAAGATTTAGCCTGATGAGGACGACGAATGGTCGTCGAAACGTCGCCATAAATAAATTTGGTTAGTTCACCAAAATCAACTATTGATATTATTTGAAAACCACAAGCGTGAACAAGTAAAACAATATATATACATGTTTCTAACATGTTTTTATCAAAACTTTTTTTTACAATCGCAAACCTTCCTCTATGAGGTATTGTAATCATCTGTTTTCGTTGTACCGCCTAAATATAAATAGAAAGATAAAGAATAAGAAAGATCGAGGAATAGCGTGAACGGGAATATCTCGCCACAGCGAGGAAGAATGTTGTCGCTGTAGTCCGGGGACTGCGTATTTTCCGGTGTGCAGCAAAAGTGGAGTGGATATAAAGTATGTATTCTTGTATATTTTTCCCGTAAAATCCGAATAAATTGGTCAGAATGCGCCAAAAGTGACACATTTTGTTTAAAATGCAATTGTTTAAACAAATAAGAAAAAAATATTGTTTTTGAACCAAAGTATTTTTTCCGAAAATATACGCAATTTTAAGCAAAAAAGCTTGTAATTTACCATTTACCAAAAGTGTAATGTAACAGAGCTATGATTTTTTTAAGTTTTATTTTTATCAGTTTTCATCAAATTTGAGCATTGTTTTCATGAAAACTTAAGGTACTACGTTAAATGTTCTAAAGGCCTTTTTGCTCAAAGTGAGTCAGACAATCAGATAAAATTCTTTAAGGAGATTAAAATTTTTTGAATTTATGAATCTGCGAGATGGTGCACTTTTTGGTCCTACCCAGACACGCGCGTGGGCGCATCTGAGGCGCTAGATTTATATAAAAGGCCTTAGCAAGGAATATTATCAGAACTTAAATACTAAAATCGTTTGGGATAATTTGTCTATCAATAACAAACATTCGTTTCATGTTTTTTCGAATCCGTGAATAGTTTTTTTATTGTTATTTTGATAAAAAGCCGTTCGAAAAAAGTGTGACGTCTCAAAGACGCCACGCTCGTAACCGCGTATTAAATAAACTTTTAAGTTTTTTTTTTACTTTTTTTTTCGTTAAGTTATTATTCCTCTTTTATTATTAAAAATCGATAAATTTGTAAAATTAATTCAATTCTTTAGATCTTGACTCGACCTATATATCAACAATTTTTTATACACAGTTATTTGTTTTTTAGGCTTTATTATTTATTTATTGAAGTACGTAATTTTGTAAAGTTCTTTCGTAAAATAACAAAAGCAATACATATAAAAATATATATAATAAAGTATAATAGATTTACCTGATCTGAACTTACATAAAAAGATTTCGATTCTAAAATTAAGTGAAGTTAATTCTATAAATTCTGTTTTGCACAATAAAAAAATGGAATAGTCATAACTTAACAAAAAAGTATCAATAAAGTATTACTTGTATAAAAGTTTTATTAACGCGCTCGCATACGCATGGCATATTTAAGACACCACATTTATTTCAATAATAAAAGGGATAATCATCACTTAATGATTAGGAATCAATAAAGTACTTCTTATAGAAAAGTTTCATTAACGCGTGAGCACTTGAATCTTTGAGACACCACACTTTTCTGGAACGGCTTTTTATCAAGATAACAATAAAAAAAATCGCTGTCAATTCATTGGCAGTTTCCTCACACATTAAAAAATGTTCCAATACGAAATTCCAATTTATTTCAATTTATTTTATTTTATACCAAGGTGAAAAATAAAAATGACAAATCTATTGCTTTTTAATATTTAGGTATATATATATATATATATATATATATATATATATATATATATATATATATATATATATATATATATATATATAAATATATATATATATATATATATTTATTTATTTATTTATTTATTTATTTAAACCAGAAAATAATTTACAGAGTAATTATTTACATATTTACATCCATAAATCCTGCAGAGATAAACACATTATCTGTTCGCAGGTCTGGTATATTACAATATATATATTAAAAAAAATAACAAGAGAGAAAACTTAAAAACTGAAACTTAAAACTAACCTTAAAAGTAAACTTAAAAATACTGTTCATAAAATTTCTTTATTTGCCAACAAATATTCACCGCAGTGAACGTAATATTTATATAATTAACAATTTACATAAAAATGCACTCAATATCAGCATTTAAAGATTGGTTTTGATCCAATTCTTTATTTTATTCTTTTTAGCTGATTTGCTAATATCTAAAATTTTTAGGTTGTTTGGTAGCATGTTAAAAATCGAAATTGCTTTTATATAACTATTTTTATTACTAATTTTTTTATTATACCTAGGTATAATTATATTTTTATTCCTAGTTATACTATTAGATGTGAGGTACTTATTTTGAAGTTCAGAGTAATGTAACTTTATAGATTCAAAACTGAAAATTTGTTCAATATTCATTGGATTATCCTGTATAACAAAATTGTTTTTATTTACAATTTTTAGGATTCTATTCTGTAGGTTTTGCAGTATACTTCTATTATTTTTATACACTCCACCCCAGGCTAAAATTCCATAATTAATTAACTGTGAAAAAAAGAGTAGTATATTATTCTCATTACTTCTGTTGACATAAACTTTGAGATCTTATAAAAAATATATACTAGATATTTAGTTTTTTTTATAATTCCTTGTATGTGACTATCCCATCTTGAATTATAATCAAATATAATTCCTAAATATTTATAATTCTCAACTCTTGTTAAAATTTTATCATTTATCTTAACATTCATTTGAGTTGGGACACTGGCGCTTTAGCTACCAAAAGTCATATATACCGTCTTGACAACATTTAGTGATAATTTGTTTACTGCTAACCATTTATCTACAGTCAGAAGATAATTATTTATAGTTTCCTGAGCTTCTCTCCAGTTATTGCCCGTAGCTATCACAGCAGTGTAATCTGCATAAGATGAAATTGCTTCAAAGGGAATTTCTTTCAATAGATCATTGATATAAAGTATGAACAGAAGAGGTCCTAAAATTGTACCTTGCGGAACACCTATGTTTATTATCATGTAATCACTTTCACTGTTATTAATCTTGACTTTTCAATTTTAGGACCTCTTCTGTTCATACTTTATATCAATGATCTATTGAAAGAAATTCCCTTTAAAGCACTTTCATCTTATGCAGATGACACTGCTGTGATAGCTACGGGCAATAACTGGAGAGAAGCTCAGGAAACTATAAATAATTATCTTCTAACTGTAGATAAATGGTTAGCAGTAAACAAATTATCACTAAATGTTGTCAAGACGGTATATATACTTATATATACCGTATTTATATACGTATACATACTTTTTTTTGTAAAATTTTCTGTAGTTTGCATTAAAAATACTTGCAAAGTCATATATATATATATATATATATATATATATATATATATATATATATATATATATATATATATATATATATATATATATATATATATATGTTATAACTATCTTATATGTATATATATATGACTTTGCAAGTATTTTTAATGCAAACTACAGAAAATTTTACAAAAAAAAGTATGTATACGTTTTTTGTGAAAAATGCTTCCCTGAGGAGTCATAAATTAATTTGTATGGCCAAAAAATGCAAAAAATGCTTAGATGGCCAAGTTTGACCCTCTGTAACTCGGAAAATAATGATGGAAAAAATCTGAAAAAATTCAGGGGTACTCATACATACTATAGGAAAATAAAAAAAATATTTTTGGAAAATCCATTTTTTTTCGCGCACGATTTGTCAGAGAACCACCCATATATATATATATATATATATATATATATATATATATATATATATATATAATAGATTAAAGAATATTTTAAAGAACAATACTTTTTCATAATATATATATATTTATGTTTACTAATTTAGTAATTTTGTAATTTAAACTTATTAAAAAAAAATTATTAAAAATTATAGCATAAATTATGAAAAAGTATTGTTCTTTAAAATATTCTTTAATATATATATACCATTTACACAAATAAATTTTTAGATGTAATAATAATATGTAACTAAGAAAATCTTAAAAATGTTCATTAATTGTAATTATTCGAGTTAACTATTCAAAATAGTTCATTCAAACTCATTTTTACTGTGTATCCAAATTTTAAATCTATTAAATTTAATTCCTGAAAAATTGTATTGGAACATCAAAAATATATTGATTAACTAAAAAGTGCTCTACAGTCTTCTTTTATATTAAAATTATTCAATAAAAATTTTCTTTTTACAACTTATTGGAGTAATAGCATAATTTTGTGATATAACAGGGTAATTAAAAATTTTTTTTTTATTTTAAAAAAACTCGAGAAAATTTTTCATCTATAAATAATCCTATACCAAAGTTATGACAATAATTTAGCTATACCAGCCAAGTTTATTGCGCCGAACATGCAGGCTTTAATATTAATTGTATTCGAGACTTTAAATAAATTACACACACAGCAATTTAAGGTAAAATTATGAAGACTTGTGGTTTAGTCAATTTATATACAAGTTGTTGAGCGCTAGCTGCGCGAATTCGCAGCACGATTTTACAAGTGTTCTACCGACACATAGAATTATTTACGCAATTAAACTAACTACGGTGAGCACGGCGGTACTATGGGAAACGGTAAATACTCGAGAGGGTAGAAGCTAATACTGACGGCGTTAGCTTTACAATGCGTTTATATATATATATATATATATATATATATATATATATATATATATATATATATATATATATATATATATATATATATATATATATATATATATAGATGTACCTATTAAGCACAATAATATTCTGTGCAACTTACTCTTTTAAATTCCGGTGTGGCCTCCTTCGAAGATACAAGCTGGTCGGCACACACGGTACAAGGTCGACGATAATGTCAAGGTATGGAAGCGGTTATATATATTCGCGAGCAGAACAAGCGGGTTTTAATATTTTCGCACGGAGCTGATATAAAGACCGAAGTGTCTGCCAACGTGGCTCAGTACGAAGTGAGCGAGTTGTCGCTGCGTTCCCGCAGCGCTACACTCGGATTTCGGTAGTGTGAACCGAGCCCGGTCGAGGGCGCAGCGCATACGTCTGGTGAGGAAAAAAAAGAGAAATAAGAAGGAGGAAAGGGGAGCATCTGCTCGCAGTGACGTCACGCTATGTGGCACGCAGTCGACGGTTTGCAGATGGTGTTGGAGAGGACGAGGAAGGACGGGTGGTCAGGACGAGGAACTGCGACGAGGGATGCAGCAGGAGGTGTATTTGGACAACGGTGCCGACGAAGGGGCACGAAGACGAGAGCTGCAAGGCCCAGGACTGCGTACTTGCAGCAGAAGCAGTGGGCACGGTTAACCTCGAAGAGGTTATATTTTCTTGCAGCTTGCTACGCTGCATTCTTCAACTGCCACTGGTATCAGGTGAGATTAGTGTTTTGTATACCACTGTAATCTACTCTTGCTAATGCTAGGTTGCTTCTAGGTGACTGGCGAGTGCTTCAGAGACTGCTGCTGCTGCTGTTATGGAGGAGCGAGACATGAGCTGAGCTACGTTACTGCATCTGAAAGACCACACTGCTTCTACAAACCCTCCAAAGCAGGTAAGAGAGTTCCAGTTTGATGTTCGTATCTGCTGTAGGCTAACTCAGCTTTATATTTTTTAGGGTGTATGCTGCAGGCCTTCGGAGTATCCAGAGAAGCAGCCGCTCTGCCCAAGGTGGACCCATTTATGCCTTTCAAGACATAAAACCAGATGGGTATTATTCTAATACGATTTTGCCCCCCCCCCTCTGTATGTGCTCTTAGGTTGGTTCGAGAGGACGGGAGCAAGGAGAGGAGACACCAGGACATGCTCAGAGCACCTCAGCCGAGACCAGCCAGATCCAACCTATGCGAGGCTCTATGGAATGGCAGCTGTGCGTCCTCTTCAGCTGCTTTAGGGTATTGGAGAGCTCGCTTGCTCTGTGTTGTTAAAGGAAATAGTGTGTGTGTGTGTGTGTATGTGTATAGTGAGTGTAATAGGTGAGTAGTTTGCTATTAGTTATATAGGCCAGTTCTGTCGAGCATCGGACTTGTACTGAGCAGTTCGTTCGACAGACTGGAAGTTTGTGTAACCCACTCAAAATGTGGTGATACAAAGTACAGCATTTGAAAAGCAACTTGAAAAGATTTGCATTCTACATTAAAAAATAAATCTTTTTCGTAATTTTTTTCCAGTTTATGAACAACGGGTTCATTTATTACTAAAATATCATAAAAATGAAAAAATGGTATAAAACAAAAACAAATCCATCAATCATAATTTTTTTTTCTATTTCAATTCTTCATACAAAAATAAAATCAGTTCATTGAATTGTCAAAAATTACACCAAAATACTCAACAAAAAAGCTATAAAAAATTTAGAAAAAAATGAATATTAAAAATATAAGCTATAAAACAAAAACAAATCAATAATTCTTAAAAAAAAAATTTTTATTTCAAATCTTCTTCAAAAAACGTATAAAATGAGCTTTGTTTGGTCAAACATTATTGCGTACCTAATATGTAAGAAATTTACGATCAAAAAATTCTTGAATAAGAAACTATAATAAAAAATGAGAAAACGTTATAAAACAGAAACGATTTGATAAATCTTAAAAATTCTTTGTGATTTAAATCTTGTTCAAAAGACGAAAAAAATAAGCATTCATTGGTGAACAATTTCCGTGTAATACACAAAAAATATGTAACCAAAAAAAGTTTTTTTTAAATTACCCATGAATATTTTGAAAAATAAAAGTTCTTATAATCTGGGATGAATGATGATAGGTAATTTTATGCTTTTCCAAATGCATTTTCTCTAGATCAATAATATTATTTCTTACGTACCGAAAAAAAAACGTCCGAAAAAATAATCCGAAAGACTATACAAATTATTATTATGCTCCCTTCATTTAAAAAGAACAAAGAAAATAAGCCTTGAAGCATTAAATGTTACCGTGGATTACTCGTGATATGGATGCATACATACACACAGCCATACACACACATGCACACCCACACACACACACATATACACAAACACACAAACATACACACACCCACACATACACACACATCAATACGGACATTTTCTAAAACCTGTGTATTTTCATTCCTTATATCTCAAAACATGTTTCTAACATGTTTTTAGCAAAACTTTTTTTTACTATTGTAAAGCTTCCTCATTGAGGAAGCAAAACTATTAACGCATTTGAAAAAACAATTATAAAAGTGTTTGTTATTGATAAACAAATTATTCAAAACGATTTTAGTACTTAAGTTCTGATAATATTCCTTGCTAAGGCCCTTTATTTAAATCTAGCGCCTAACAAGGAAACCCCCCCCCAACCCGACCTCACCGATTTTGATAATTTTTAGATATTTTGCAGTACATGACAAAATAAGGCACACGTGTTTTTTTCTGTGCCAAAATCCACTTTTAAGGGGTGAAAATCACCCCTAAAGGTTACCCTCAAAAATCACTTTTTTCTTATATCTCGGCATATAATGGATGTTTTTTAATGAAACAAATTGGAAAATATTTCTTACAAGAAGGCCGAGATATTACGTGCACTTATGTCGCAAAGGGTTGTAACCCTTATTTTATAATTAAAAAAAAAATACATTTCTTATAAATATTTTTATCATGAAAATCAGGATATGAACTCAAGAAAATTAAGAAAAGCATTTTCGTTAACTATATGGAATATTTAAGTTGACGTGTTTTAGGATTTTTCAAAAAACTACCCCCAAATACCGTTAACTACCCGTTAAAGCGATGGGCCACATGTAATAAGTAAAACATATCTTTTTTTTCTTAAAAGGTATTCTACCTGTAATCAGAATATGATTTATAATAAATGCAAATATATTACAATTTTTTCCGCAATCGTAGTATTAAAGGGGTGATAAAAAGTCACCCCAGAAATTGGTTATCCAATTAAAATATGAAAAATATTTATCATAAAAAACAATAACAAAATTAAGTTGAAAAACACGTTAATTATGTACTTCATTGTTTTCAAAAGTTATGCTACGTGAGCAATGAAGTATTTATCCTATATCTTTATTTGTATATTACAGTTGAGTCGCGGGGACCCGAAAAGCTTGCAACCGAAATTGTCAAGGACTGCAATGTGAATTTAATATAGGAGCCTTCCAGTCCCCGAGACATCCCCATGTATTAGAGCATTGTAGTTCCCACGTAACTTTAGTCCCCGAGTTCTCAGTCCCCGCGACTCGACTGTATTGATATTCTTATTAAAGTTAATTTTCGTTTTCGAGTTAGCAAACATTTACTATCTCTGCATAGGAATTCATTTCAAAATTGTATGTAAATGTTCATACAAATAAAAATAGTACAAATTTAGATATAATAAAATATTACTCGTTTTATGTATAACACATGACGTTCTTTTCAGATTCTAAAAAATAATTTTTCGATTGAAATTTTTCAGTTATTTAATTACAAAATTTGTCTATACTTTTCATGTTTGAGTTACAGTATGTTATTCTATAAAGTTTTGATAGTAACGATAATCTTCTTAAAATGTTATAAAATGAAACATAATGTTTTTTTACACCAACCGCATCGTATAATAGTAATATTTGTGCATCCTCCTACTTCGCACCGTATATTGCAAGAATCTCCAAAACTAAAATGAACATGATTTTCAATTTTATTTGGGTTTTCGTCTATGTAACCACTTTTGTACCAGGAATATTTAAAAATATTCGTATATCTCGGTGAAGAAAGCTGGCTGTGAACTAGAGATTGAATTTTTATGGTGCTATTTCTTAAATATAAAATTAAATCATAATCCATTAAAATCACTTGATCTGAGAATTGTAGAATGAAGTTTATCCACACGCGGAATCCATATACATCAATTGATTGAATCTTGTTGTTGCTATTGGTATTTTCTTTATGTTAACAATTTTATTTTATGGCATTGTTTCCTCTATAACTTTATCACAGTGTCCACTCCAAGAATCGAGTAAAAGTACAGACTAACGACCTACATTTGGATAAAATACTTTTTCTAACCAAACTTTAAAGAGATCTGTAATTAAAAATTTATTCATCAACTCATTTACTATATTATTGCGTAAAAATAAACAAAAATGTGCTCACTTGTAGTTAGTTTTCCAGATTTAGATGCTTCCACAAACACGTTTTTTAGTCTAAATAAACTAGCTTCTACAATAAGGCCAAATTGATCACTTTGCTCCTTTAATACTATAAAAGTGGTGATAGTAGTTGTTCAGTAGCTGATATAAGTGGTTGTATGGCGTAACTGTGCGTTGTCGATGAATCTGACTGTACCAGACATTGCTCTTGTTTTTCTCCTTCAACTATTAATGTTTTTCCAGAATGCATTTTTAATTGGAATCCACTCTGATCTGAATTATACGAATTCTGCATTCCAGTTGTTGGTATACACGACTTAACATCAGTCACAAATGCATCTGCTTTAGTTTGAAGCTCTGAACCACTTTCCAATGTTTTCCTAATATTAACTTATTTACTTTTCTAGATACTATTCTATGAGCCTTTTTAAACTTTAAAAACCAATATTTAGAAGCTTTGAATCTTAAATCTGCAGAATCAATTTCTTTTTGAGCTTGTAACGCCCATCTACGTATATCGCGATCATGAATTATTTTAACCACTTTCAACAGCAGCTTTAAAATTATCTAGTGTATATTGACAAATTCGTGCAATTTTTACTCTATATGTTCCACGTTCATTGATCGTATGAGCGTAACGTTTTAACTGACTGATAGATAAGACTTTTCTGAATCTTTTTTGTACACTTTCAATACTCAAGTTTTTCTTGTTGCCTCTTCTCCAAAATTCTACGGCTTTTTGTTTGTATTCGAAACTAATTTATTCATTATCTTCTGTACACTGGTGCTACGACAAGATCAGGGAAGTGATGTAGTATTTCATCCTCGACTATCTTAGCCTCATAGTTTCTTCGACTCATAGTAGCCTCATTATATTCTTCATGAAAATCCAACGACTCTTCAATAATCATGTCTACATCATTAAAGTCATTTGGATCATAACTGTTTAAATTTTCTAACAACTGAATTTCTTTATAATTCTAATAATAAATTCACTACGTTTAAAGCATTAATCCTCATCTTTGAATCTAAAATAAAAACATTGAAATAATTCTTTATTGCCATTATTTAATAGAAATTTAATTAAATGAGAAAAAATTGCTTGTACATGCTAATACTACATAATAATTAAACGAAAAAAATTAAAATGATTCGAATAAGAACGTTTGCTTTAAAGAAGCTTAAGAACGTCAAACACACTATTATAAAATTAGTAAAAAGAAAATAATGTTTAACATTTATATTAAATATTTTTTTACTATTCTTAAAAAACTTTAGAATTAACGCAAATTAAATATTCAAATAAAATTATATATGCTAAATAACAGTTATAAAATACTCACGTGATTGATAAAAGAAATTAGCTGATTATTTGTAAGCACATCTATACAACTTTTATTTATTATATTTATGTATTTAATAAATATGTATACGTGTTCAAGGAAAATAAAAGATTTGATATTTTTAGTAGTCAGTGCTATAAGTAACCTTCTAAGTGCTTCAATTCTCTGGAACTTTTATCAATAATAACAAGTTGGATGAAATTCTTTTCTGTGAGCTATAGACAAGATTAGTGTATTTACGATAACATATATCTCTTCGGCGAGCTATAAATAAGATAAGTGTACAAAAATAACATCTAGCTTCAATTGAGTTTAAATATTTATAATTTTGTCGAAATAATAGTAATAATAATAATAAGAACAGTGACAGTGACAGCGACAGCGACAGCGACAGCGACAGCGACAGCGACAGTGACAGTGATAATAATAATAATAATCCCCGCCAGGGTTACCTGGGTTGACGTGTGGCCGCTGCATGACCTTCCTGGTATGAGGAAGCGCAGCGGTCCTCCCAGAGGGGCTTCTAGCTGGATGATTTGCCGGTTCGCTTGGTAATCAGAAGGGGACTAAATGGTAGACGAACACACTCGGCCACTTAATAGTGGTGGCTGGTCGTGAAGCACATACTCAACACTCCACAAGTACTAACGCAGATAAAAAAAACACAATCAAGCAAGACACGGAAATACGCTAACACACACTACCATGCAAAAAGAGTCCTTCCATTACTGGTGTCACCCAGGCGAGTAGGGAAAAGACGAAAGATACAATATTCCGGGTATGATTGGCCGGAGACTCCATAAAGGGGCATCTTCCGACAAGTCTCGCGAGCGAATCGAAATGTAATTTTTCTTTTTCGCCCGGGGGCTCTATAAACGAGTACCGACCGGGGGGAATAGAGACCGACTTCTTCCCGAGGGCTCTATTAAACGGCCACTTTACAGGTCGGATCCGAGCGTATACATTTTCGGTACGAATCAATATGACACGTGCATGGCGGTCTGCGATGTAGAGGATAGTGTTGCTCAAACGCTGCTTCGCAAAGGTCGCATAAAAATAGGATGAACGAATTGTCGCGTCAGACTGAAAACGGTAGTAACGAGAGCTACATGTGCCTTGTATACGGACACAGCTGGACAGACTGCAAAGGTACGAACAGAAGTCAATGTTGTTGGAAGTGCGGCCAGACCGGCCATGTCGGGAAAGGCTGCCCGATCTCAACACTGGCGTGTTTCCTGTACTCTGAAAACTGGCACGACGAGTCCGCTCACCTGTCGGGCTCCGGTAAGTGTGCGGTTTACAGAGCCGCGTTGGAGGAGCGCTAGAGGCAACTTAAGACATGACGACTATTCTCCAAGGAAATATACACAGATGCGAGGCAGCAGACTTTTTACTGTCGCAAATCACAAAAGAACGAGATGCTGGCATACTAATAATTAGCGAACAATACAGGGACTTACAGAAATCGTGGTACTCAAACACCTCGGGCACCTCGGTCATCTGGATACGGGGTAAGCAGAGGACGAGAGTCACTGACTTTGGCGCGAGGGATGACTACGTTTGTGTCAGGGTTGACACTGTCACTTGCGTCAGTGTCTACCTTACCCGAAACTGCATGGCTAATGGTTTTGACATTAAAGTAAAGAAACTGGAGAACGCCCTAAGAGATCTCCCGGGAGACTTAGTCGTCGCGGGCGATTTTAACTCCAGAGGGTTCGAGTGGGGAGTGACATAGACGAACAAATGAGGAAGGCTGTTGCTGGAAATGGCCGCATGGCTGGGACTAGTTGTACACCTAATATCTCGGCCTTCTTATGAGAAATATTTTCCAATTTATTCCATTAAAAAATACCCATTATATTCCGAGATATAAGAAAAAAATGATTTATGAAGGTAAACTTTAGGGGTGGTTTTCACCCCTTAAAAGTGGATGTTGGCACATAAAGAAAACACGTGTGCCTTATTTTGTCATGTACTACAACATATTCAAAAATTATCAAAATCGGTGAGGTCGGGTTGGGGGGGGGGGGGGGGGGGGGGGTCCTCGTAAGAGGCGTCCACGCGCGTGACAGCATAGGACCGATAGTGCAACATCTTGCGGATTTTGAAATTAATATAATATATTGTGTACCGAAGGCGAGAAATAGGCTTTTACCGCCAACGTGAGTTTACAATAACGAGTCGGAGGCGAGCAAGCACGAGCTGAAAGCGAGTTCGGTAGCCGAAGACTGATACTTCAAACACACAAGGGCAGAAAAAGCCTCATGGTGCACATCGTATTCTTTATGATACATTTATTGATTTTGGCGGTTCTACGTTTCTATCGAGCGGAACCAGATCTGGCCGTTTTACGATATGATGCAACTGTAGTCCTGTTCTATTAATGGGTTACACCACTCTAGCGGCCCGAAAAAATGTCTAATTTGTACGGTCTTTTACAAGAGTTGGAAAGAAGGGATCAAATTTCTTTTTTGTGGGTTTACTATACATATATTGAGGAAAAAATATAATTTTTTTACATTTAAATACAAAATTGAGGCTATACAGCGAATCTCGTGAGAAGCCTTTTTCTCAAACCTCCAAACGGAAGACCACTTTTCTCGGAAAGTATGAGACCTGGAACAAAAAACCAAAGAAATTCTTAATCTATATAACGTTAACTTTGGAAATACGTAGGATTTTTTTTATTTCAATTTTTGTAGAAATGGTGCAGGAAAAGAAAGTCGATTTTTCTCGAAAAAAACGATGTAATTTATTTATAAAAAAAACGGCTACGTACTTCTTTAGAGAATCTATTTGTGAAGTTACAGTAAAAATTTCAATCCAATCCATGCAATAGTTTACGAATAATCTGTTCTCCGGGGTTGAAAAAACCGGTTTCGAGATAAACGCGTATAAAGTTTTACATGCACTCAGCGAGCAGGCGCTGCCATAAAATCGATGTTTGAACCTTTTAAAAATTATTTTACACTATCTGACTAATTGCATATTATTTTTATGACCCTAAAGTATTGTTTAAGCCGAAATAGAAAAATCGATTTTTTGAAAATCCTAGAGTGGTATTACCCCTTAAGAATTGAATTATGTAAACCTACACAAACATTGATTTACACACATACACACATATTTACACACGTATATACACACATAGAGATATACATACACATATGAAATAAGGATTATCGTACATTAAAGTGTTTCTGGTAAATGAAAGATAAGATAATTTAATAATTAAAATTCTTTATCGTACTCTGTAACATGCACGCACGCACGCACGCTGTAGTTTTTACCGCTCTAGGGCGATATAAGATTTACCGCCCGCTTGGGCGGGCAGTAAAGAACATTTTTGTCGACGATCGGTAAACGGCTACTTCTTGTCCGATTGAAATGCATGAAAAAGCACGAAAATCGTGCATGTGTTACAAAAAAATAATTATTTTCTCGGTTCAAAGAATTTTATCTGATTTTCTGACTTATTTTCAGCAAAAAGGCCGTTAGAACATTTAACGTAGTACCTTAAATTTTCATAAAACAAGCTCAAAGTTGATGAAAAAAGATAAAAATAAAACTTCATACAATCATAACTCTGTTAGATTACACTTTTAGTAAATGTACCATATAAGCTTTTTTGCTTAGAATTATGTATATTTTCGGAAATAAATACTTTGGACGCAAAACAATGTTTTTTTTCAACAAATGTGCCAATTTTGGCATATTCTGACCAATTTATTCGGTATTTACAGGAAAAAATACATAAGAATACATGCTTTATATCCACTCCCCTTTTGGTGCACACGGGAATATACCCAGCCCCCGGACTACTGTGTAGGCTTGCGAGCATGGCGATCAAGCATGATCGTCGAGGCCGCTTTCCCTTCCACCACTACCTACATGAGTAGGTGATAAAAGGTGGAAACTACGGGGCGAGGGGGCCGGTTAGCACCCTCTCGCGGACGGGTAGCCATAGAAGCGCTCCACTCACGCTTATAGGCAGAGAAGTGACGATCATTTTTATTATATTAATTTCAGGCGTACAGAAAAATAGTTGAGCGAGAGATTAAATAAAATTGTTCATTCTTCTTTTACTCGTCGTAATAATGAGACCTTAATATCAGCCATGAATATATATATATATATATATATGTATGGGTAATGCTCTAAGAAATCGTAAAAAATTATTTTAGTAAAAATTTTTCGGTAAGTACGTAGAATGCTTGTAATTTTTTCAGATTTTATTAAACCCATATTTAAAATAGTTCTAAGCTAAAAGTGACCACACGGTCATATGTAATACATATATATCTTTATGCCCACCTGAACGAAAGTGGCCACTTTTTTCCCTGAAAAGCGAGACCAAAGTTACACTTTTTGTCCGCAAAAATGATTAGCGAGAAAAAAATGACTTCACTAGAAACTAGTCCAAATTCCTTTATTTCATCAAGTTCTACCAATAACCCTGATTTTTTATCGTCTTTTAACAATATTGTCTTTTAACAGTCCATTAGTCCCGCTTTCCAAGTCAAAACGTGGCCACAGTTGAGATGGGCATAAAGTACTATATGTAACTTGAAAGAAAAGTCGATTTTTCTCGCAGGTGAGTTTACTGCTCTAGCGAGCGAAGCGAAGCTCGGGCAGTAAACTCACCCGCGGGAAAAATACTCGACTTTTTGCCCTTGTTACATAATGTATTATTATACAGCCGTGATAGTTATTTTCCTTACTGAATAGGTGAGGAGCTTTGAATTATTTTAAAAGAAAGTGTATTTCGGGTTCAAATTATCGTAGAGTAAATTTGTATTTGTAAATTCGTAAAAAATTGTAGTATTTGGAATATCGATATGCCATTTCCATAAAATAAAGTCTTGTGTATTCTAATTTACAAAAATATATTCAAGAAAAAAAGTGATTTTTTTAATGCAAATGAAAATATAATGCTTAACCGATTATTATAACCCTATTTTTTTTAAGTATTAACGAGACACCTTTTTTAGAAAAAAATGATTTTTAGGTATAACTGTTAATTGACTAGGTGAAAATTTAAATCCTAAAAAATGATTTATTCCTTGAATAGTCCTTTATAACGGAGAAAGTAAGCTGCAGTCAAATTCGAGCATACAAATTAATTATCAACATAAATGTAAAAGTTATGATTTTGCGATTTCAAAAAAGTGTTGTCCAGTATAACAACTTATTATTTTTAGTCGATTTTGAGGTCTGAATGATTTATAAGGGTTCTCAAAACATATTCATAAGTAATAATATAGTACATTTATTAAAAAATATAGCTTTATAAACATATATAAATTGCTTTATAAACTACAATACTGCATATTTACTAAAATATAGTATTTTAGTTATAAATAATGAAAAATAACAAATAACACTGACTAAATGTTTGGAGATTATATTCAACACACATAAAAAATCATAGTAGACATTTTTCTTCTGAAAAAAGATAAAAGTAATTTTTGTAATATTTTACCATTCAATTTACATGTCATACTGTATGACAATCGCGTTTGTCATACTGCACGACAAATACATTATAGCGTTTTAGGTTACACTGCGCGGACAATGATAATTAGAAGTCCAATAACGTCTATATGGACTTATAAAGTACTAAACTTGATACAAAAATTGTTAGAGACATAAAGTTACTTTATATACTGACTACGGAGTATGTTTCAGGTGGCAGGCCTCGGTTAAATCCCCAAAAAGAATTGTTTTTACGCAACTAGAAAACTTTTTATGAATAAAAGCAATCATTATAAAAATTTGTATGCTATCAATATTTAATAAAATCTTAAATTATACCGTTGTAAAACCTCAAAATCTTGATCCTACACGTCATAATAAATCATTACTTTAATACCATGTTTATTAAATGAACTACGTTCTTCACGCGATTCTAGGTGAAATAACAAAAGAAAAAGTATATTCGACGGCCATTCGACTCCTTTTGACATGTATTACAAAATGAGCAGAGCACTTTTTCGTTAAAATTTATTTTATTATTTTCTTATGAGACCCAATGGATTTAAAAAATGAAGATTTTAATATTTTTAAAAAATCGATTAGATCTCCAAAAAAAATAATAAAAAAAATTTTAACGGAAAAGTGCTCTACTCATTTTGTGATACATGTCAAATGGAGTCAAATAACCGTCGAAAACAAATTTTTGTTTTTTTGTGTGAAGAACAATGTTCCTTTAATAAATATGGTATTGAAAGTAATGATTTAATGTTACGGGTAGGATCAACATTTTGAGATTTTACAACACTAAAATTTAAGATATTATTAAGTATTGATAGTATACATATTTTTAGAATGATTGCTTCTTAACATAAAAAGTTAATCTTAATAGAACGCTAAAATGCATTAAATCCCCTTGGGAAAGTGGCGCCATTTGTCGGTGGAAGCCGTAATGAATGCATAATTTGTCACACTGCAAGCTTTATCATACTGTACGACTCTCCTATATATTTAGATATCAAAATACTGTAAATTCGGCATGTGCGTGAAGCACGTGTATATATTATAATACTTGCTAAGCCTTATAAAAAGCCTATAGTCTTTTATAAGTTACAGTTCATTAATCCTACGATTGTTTAACAGATTTTCTAACTCGTAACATTTTAAACGCGTATGTAACATGACTGAAATCGTAAACAGTACAATGATATTTAAAATTAATTCGCACCAAGTAATTTCTCGCAAGAGTTTATGATTCGCACCCTCTCATCGCGTTTTAGAGATCCGCGTTTGACTTTAGCTTTGATCCTGCCAGGACAATCCCCAAGGCTCCTTCCACTTTCTCCCAATAAGCTCTTCGACGTCTCTGCATACCGATTATTCTAGCAATTATTCTAGCTACTACGACGTGGACGATCGATAAACGTCAAAGCGCTCATCTTTCTTTTGCTCGCTCGTCCGTCGAAATCTCGAGAAATGAAGGGGGTGGGGGAAAGCGTCTTACAGTAAAGTCGCTCTCCTCCTGGATTTCAACGGCGCGAAACGCAAGACGTCCTAACGAGAATCCAATAATCCTCAATTCTCCGGGACACTGCTCGGCAAATGAAAGTTTATTTGAAAAGACCGATAGATACCGAGTCGTCCGTGTAAATACTGCAAGGCCGGATATCTGGTGTTCTATTGTTTATCGCGTCTACTTCATTACTTCCCCTGGCAAAGCAATGTATTGGCCGAATGAAATAACCAACAAAATGGACAATCTTCCAAGTGCAAGCACTTCACAGTGTTAAGAATCGAATGAAATCTTACATTACTACAGACTAATTTGATGAGTAGTATTGAAAATTTTTAGAAAAAAATTACTGTATTCTACAAGAGAAAATAATTATGCTAAAATCGTTTAGTTATTACCTTACTTTAAAACGTGCGATACATTTGTGATTCAGTAATGTTGCTTAAGGAGTAACACCACTCTAGCGGCCCGAAAAAATGCCTAATTTGTACGATTTTTTACAAGAGTAGGAAAGAAGGCATTAAATTTATTTTTTGAGGGTTTACTATATATATATTTAGGTACAAAAATATATTTTTTTTACATTTAAATACAAAATGGCGGCTATACAGCGAAGCTCGTGAGAAGCCTTTTTCAAACGGGGAGAACAGATTACTCGTAAACTATTGCATGGATTGGATTAAAATTTTTACTGTAGCTTCACAAATAGATTCTCTAAAGAAGTACGTAACCGTTTTTTTTTTGTTGAAATAAAAAAAAATCCTACGTATTTCCAAAGTTAACGTTATATAGATTAAGAATTTCTTTGGTTTTCTGTTCCAGGTCTCATACTTTCCGAGAAAAGTGTTCTCCCGTTTGGAGGTTTGAGAAAAAGGCTTCTCATGAGATTCGCTGTATAGCCGCCATTTTGTATTTAAATGTAAAAAAACATATATTTTTGTACCTCAATATATATATATATATATATAGTAGACGCTCAAAAAAGAAATTTGATCCCTTCTTTCCTAGTCTTGTCAAAAATCGTACAAATTAGGCATTTTTTCGGACCGCTACAGTGGTGTTACCCCGTAATCTCTTATTATCATTTATAATTAATCTCTCAATGTAAATCTATTAATTATTGATGACCGGAAGTATTAATTAAATAGCTTGGAAGGTATATTTTTAAAGTTGTCTAGTTCAAAGATAATACAAAGTTCTTATAAGTTTTTGATGACTCAATTTCTAAATTTTTATAGAATACTTTAAGACTCGATCAAATATAATAGAATTTTTAGACAAATTTTAAAATAACAAAATTTTTACGGTCCGTCTGATATTGGTTTTTAGTACATTGACCGTATAAATTTTATGGTTTAAAATTGCGACCTATATCAAAATTTTTCTTAAAGTTTTTAAATTTTTAAATATTGAGCCTTTCTAGTGATGGCGTTTAGAATATTTCAATAAAATTCACTTTTCTAAGATTCTGAAGTTAAGGTACTTGTATCGCCAAAGTCTTGTTCAAAATTTACTACCAGACTAAACTTGTTTTTAGTGCGATTTGGAAAACATATATAATTAATAGATGACTTTATTAAAGTTCAAAATCGATAATAAATGATTTGCAGATTAATTAAAAGCTGTTTTCTCAAGCGTAATATAAAGCTATTACGAGATTGTATTCATGTTGACTCTCTAGCACTTACATGCTCAATCTTTAAAAAGTCTTGGAAATCAAAAAAATGGCGGTAACCTATTTAATTTTTTGTTGGTGGTTACTCATACTATCGTTTACGACTGTCTAGTTTTTTAAGCAAATTAAATTTGCTTTCTCGGTATCGGAATCGTTGGGTATCTTTTCGCGAATTGTATTACTAAAATATAAATATTAAGTTTTAAATGATTGCTTCTACAGGAAATTGTAGACGAAATTGTTTTCATTTATGTGAAAATTTTGACAACATTTCGGGTGTCTATTACACCCTTCTTCAGGTCAAGGAATAATTAATTATATAATAAGCTTAAATCTAGGTAACTTATCTAGACTGCTCACTGCATCCCACACAACGCGGTTGAAAATTCCGTTGGACGTATTCAGCCATCGAGTGTCGGTGCACAGTCAAATTTTTATATATAGTTTTTTTTTTTTCAATTTTTAGACACTATAAGCATCAGTGTAAACCCCTTTTTAAAATTTTCCTTTTAAAAAATTGATTGGATTTTTATTTTTAAATAATTATAAATATTAAGGCACATTATTTTAGGTGTTTAAATGCAACAACAATGTAAACTTATCGATGTCTTGATAGTAATCACTTGCTCCGTACACGAGGCGGACCCTGACTTTTCACTGATATAAAATCTCGAGTTTGTAATAGGACTCCAAGAGCAAAACAAAGGGGGTCTTTAAACGGACGGTTTCTCGTCACACACACACAAATTTCGTCACATCAATACGAATTTTCTTCTCACTTTCAAATCTTAGCTTCTTTCTTAATAACCCATTTCTTCCCAAGCGTCCATTTTATAGTCGATTGGTTTTATGCCTATAACCACCATTTTGAAATTTTCCAACGGAAATTTCAAAATTCTGACTTCAGAATCGGAAAGAGCGGACGATTTAACTTCAGAAAAGTGCTATTGGTTATTATTTTTTTTTTCGACAATTTTTTAGGCAAAAAACCAATCAACTATAAAATCGCCGCTTGGGAAGCAATGGGTTAACTAAGCTCTGCCATTCTGTATTTGTAACTACACCAAGAGAGATCTCAGTGACCGTCTACAAGTTAACGCAGAAAACCTTTAGAAAACAATATCTTAGTAGATTCCCAAGCCTTATTCCTTAAAATCCGTATACTTAAGAGTTTTTGATAACACCCTATTTTCGTACTTATACTCAAATTAACAGTAACTACGCAATCAAATATAAAGTTAAACTAACATCATTTTTCAGCATGTAATAGCATGGTCTTAAGCAATAGTGAATAAGTGTAATATAAAAGCATGCTATTTTATAAAGTGTTAGTGCCTCATTGTGAATGGGAAAAAATCAACCTGACCGTGCACCGACACTCGATAGCTGAATACGTCCAACGGAATTTTCAACCGTGTTGTGTGGGATGCAGCGAGCAGTCTAGATAAGTTACCTAGATTTAAGCTTATTATAGAATTAATTATTCCTTGACCTGAAGAAGGGTGTAAGAGACACCTGAAACGTTGTCAAAATTTTTATATAAATGAAAACAATTTCGTCTACAATTTGCTGTTAGAAGCAATCATTTAAAATTTATCAAAGTTAGACGTCAGTGATTGTTTAATTAGCGAATGTTCGTCTAAACATCTAACATACATTCCAATAATAAATATTAAGATTTTTTTAGCTCCCCACCCCCACTCCCCTTATGAGCTAGACTTAAAAATGTGGCTTTTACTGTTTTATTTCTTTCTCTGGCTGGTTGCGGTCATTTTGGCTGAAACTTCCAGGGTAGCTTCATTTTTTATCACAAAATTTGAGAAAATTTTTCTAAGATACCTTCTTCGGCAAACATAACCTCAAAAGAGTATTTTAAAATTTCAAACATTTTTTTAATAATTCACGTGTGATCAAAAATTAAAAAAAAATTTGTATTCTTTATTTGCTTTTATATATCTGAAAATTTTTTAGATATTTTTGAGAAAATATTTCTTTTTTAAAATTTTGCGTGTTAAATGTTACGATTTTAAATACAATTTATGTTCATTTTTTAACGGTAAGCCTACCAAAATACTTTGCTCCTATTTACATCAAGTGGCGCGGTAGCGCCACGAAGGCGAGTTTGAGAAGCAGACGAAGCCGCAGCGCCCGCGCTACTATTTACTTCTATATTGGTGTTCGGATTTTTCTTTATACGATAACAAGTACTTATTACTTTTATTGCCAAGTTATTTCGACTTAATAGCATGTTTTCGTGCTAAACTATGATTTCCAACAAAAATATTAGCCAAAAAATTATTTTATGTCATAATAAACGACTATGTAATTCTCAAATGCTGAAAGTATATCAAGTTTCTTTCTTCAGCCCGAAAAGTAAAAGGACCGCGAAGTTAGCCGCAACAAATATATAAGTGAAAGGACCGTTAAGTTGGCCGCACATACGGCTGGGCATTGCCAACGAATATAGACCTATATAGAAGAACGATTCTTATGGAGCGGTTGGTTCTCAAAAGCGGTAGTTGAATAGTCTCAGCGAGAAGGCGCCAGCCGTTATTTTCCTATAGTGCTGTCTCTCTCGCACCTGCGCGCCGTTCCGGTTTTAAATTTTCTAGAGCTTACGGGCGGACTTTATTCTTGCGCTTCAATTAAGATATTAATAAAAATGTTTAGAGTTAACATTCGATAATTTTAAAAGCATATATAAATTTTTATGTATTTAAATGACTTGGGTACAAATTAACTGAAAGTAATAATAAATTAGTATTACAGTTTCGATAAATCTAAGATAATAATAAATAAATAAATAAGTAAATAAATAAATAAATAAAATTCATTTTTATATCATATTTAATTTTGATATTGCCTTTTGTTATTAAATAATTTTTTTTTTCATAATTTTAAGAAGAATATAGGTATTTACTTGATTTAAAAATGATTAATTAACAGTTGTCTAAGTAACTCACGAATTATACAAAATTTTCCTTATATTCCTCAAATTAACTTTTTGATGTGCTTAATGTATGGTATAAGAATTTATTATTTAATTAAAATTGAAGAAAATTTTTTTTTCTCTTAAAGAAGTTTGTTATATAAGCCATGTCTTCAGCACATAATTATAGGTTATCTACATTAAGGATCTTTATTTTTAATTCGAAATAATAAACAAATATATCTATTTAAAAGAAATCATGTATACTTTCAAATTGTACAATATATTTTATATATTTGCAGTACCCAGATTAAAATGGTAATATTCTTCAAGGTCATTATACTAATATCTTGCGACAGAACAATCAGTGGTTTCATGTTAGTGATATATATGTTACAAAAAGGCCATGGCCGAAAGGTGCTAAAAATGCTTATATTTTATTATTAGAACAAATATGAAACACTCGAAAAAATTTACTAAAAAGGACTGAAATCTCTAAAAAAAATTAACTTTGAAAAAAGTGAAAGGTTAGGCGAGTTTGATGTATTCTGCAAAATTATCATGGAGCAATACAATAATCTATTTGATAAGGTAAGCCATAGATTAAAAAAGTAATGAGATCAATGGAAAATAGTCAAGTTTTAAATACATAAATAATTATAATTAATTTAGCAACGAACTTACAGATAAAAAAGAACTGAGATCAATCAAACAGTCAAGTTTATTATATTTAATCATAATAAAGCAAAAATATTGTTGAGTTCAATCAAGGGCTTACTTAACTTAAAGTTACGTTATATAATGATCAATTACAATCAACTCTCAAGATACTTACTACGTAACTTGCCACGCCCGTTTCATTTTGTTTATTGGTGAACAAGTAAAATTTTCTTTTTATATGTTAGAACGTGATATATATCTAATTAATTAATATTTTAACTTTTTCGCACATTATATTGGTACTTATATATAGTTTTTGAATATACAAAAATAGATACATATAAATCTTTTAAAAATTGATTGTCTCTACATATTTACTTATTTTAAAATGAATAAAATTTTCATAACTTATGTGTAATTTCTATAATTTGTTTAGACATTAGGAAAATTATGTCATATTATACACTTTTTGTTAACTATATTTACAAATATGTGTTATGTGATCATCATTGATAATACATATTCTATCAAAAAAACATTTTTAGAAGTTTACGTACGCAAATAAGTTTGTAGAAAGTTACTGATAGACAACACCATAAACAAAATAAAACGGGCATGGCAAGTTACGTAGTAAGTATCTTGAGAGTTGTTTGTAATTGATCATTATATAACGTAACTTTAAGTTAAGTAAGCCCTTGATTGAACACAGCAATATTTTTGCTTTATTATGATTAAATATAATAAACTTGACTTTGTTTGATTGATCTAAGTTCTTTTTTATCTGTAAGTTCGTTGCTAAATTATTTATAATTATTTATGTATTTAAAACTTGACTATTTTCCATTGATCTCATTACTTTTTTAATCTATGGCTTACCTTATCAAATAGATTATTGTATTGCTCCATGATAATTTTGCGGAATACATCAAACTCGCCTAACCTTTCACTTTTTTTAAAGTTAATTTTTTTTAGAGATAGCACTTTCTTCTATATATCTAGTTAAAATTTTAAGAATTTTTAAAGTAACGGTCGTAACGATAGAATTATCTTAAGAAATAAACAAGATAAGTACACTTTATAAGTTTTTAAGATATTGAAGTTTTAATGTTTGCATTTATATTATAAATTAAATGACGTATAAGTAAAATAGTTAGTATAATAAAAAGTTCCTGTAATAAAATAGTTAGTGTAATAAAAAAAATAGTACGTATTTTACCAAGTGACTTTTTGAAATTAAGAAAGCATTTTTTCCATGCATGGGTAACTGTAATTAACTTATTGATAAAAGAATATATTTTGTTAATAAAAGATTTAAATTTTAACATTAATACTGTTTTAATTCGCTTACGCTGGTAATATATAAGGTTAAATCGCATACAATACTGACTTTTCAAAAAATTAACAAATCAAATCATACTTAATTCTGTACTCGCTCTTTTAATATCAAGTAGGATTATTGCACGTGTTTTCTAGTTTATTCTTTACTTGCTTGTGCATAAACGAGAGTAATTAGTTATTAAGTTACGATTTTAAGTTGGTTATATAACGAATAATTTTAGTACATAAATAAAATAAAATTTCTTAAATTTTCCATTTTTTCGCCATTTACTAGTACTATTCTGTATATTTTTGAAAATTTGTTTAGCGGGATTTTTGTAAGTTTATTTGTAGTGTATATTTCCTCATAGAACAAGCTTTGTGATGGTAAAAAAATGTATGCTGAAATCATTATAGTAACATGTTTTGAGATATTAGGAATCAAAATACACTATTTTTAGAAAATGTTTGTATTTATGTGTATGTGTGTATGTGTGTGTATGTATGTATGGGTGTGTGTGTGTTTATGTGTGTGTATATGTCCGTGTGTGTATATGTGTCTGTATGGTATGTGTTAATGAGTATTACTCTAAATATTCACGGTCAAAATTAATGTATCAGGGCTCCATTTTTTAATTTTTTTTAAAGAAATGGGCTGATAAATAATTGTTGTTGTTTTTTATTGTGTTTTTGTTTGTTTAGCGTTTTTTATTTTTGAGTGTTATTTTTTCAGGGTTTTTGGTATGTTTGAAATAATATTATCGATTCAGTTTAAATTCACTTGAAAGGGCATACAATTACCTATTTTTTCTGGCCCGAAATTTTAAATAAGCTATTCTTTCCCTTCTTCTGTTATAGACAGAAATGTCATTTTCTGTTTAAACGGTGATATCTAGGAAACATAAGATGGAAACTTTTTGAAAAAACTTGAAGTGACTAGGAATATGACGAAAAATATTCTGTACGATTTTAAATTTTCTATCCAATTCTGTTTCCGAGAAAAAAGTCATTTTGTGAAAAAAATCGATTTTTGGGCCCACGATAACTTGAGTAAAACGGCACCATTCCTTCTGAAAATTTTCAGAAAGGTAGCTTTTGACTATCTCTTAGGTTTGTTCTTGACCAATATTATAATGACCTTTATATACAGAGTTATTTGAGGTTATATATTTTTCATCATACGTGTTGGAAAAATGACATATTCCGTGACGGTTTTGCGTACGATAAATGGTCAATATCACACTGCGGGCGTTGTAGGAAATAACACCAGTAGTGTCTTTTAACTATTTAGCGTACGCAAATCCCCCAAGCAATACATGTCATATTCCCAGCACTTATGATAAAAAATAGTGTGTGAAACTCGTACGGTGTAGTGCCTAATAGCGCCACTTGGGCAACATATCGCTTTTGGTCACTATACCGCACTTGTTACACAATGTACTATTTTCTAAAATATTTTTGATCACGTATATCTCGAGTACGGCGCGGCTATTTTTTGTCAACTGGGGCTCATTTATTTCGTTCTTTTATGAGTATTCGGATTTGAAAAGAAATTTTAAGTTTCACCGACCCGTTTTTGTTTTATAACTATTTTTCTATTTTATGATATTCTGAAATCGATGAGGCAAATTATTTTGGTATGTTAGAAATAATATGATCACTTTTATGTAAATGCATTCGAAAAAGCATACAATTACCTATGTTCTCCGACATCAATTTTTTTTAATCTATCTCCCGTTTTTTTTTAAGTGAAAAAAGAATATTTTCTGATACACGTCGAACTATCAGTCAACGGGCCCGTATGTTTTTACTTATTTTCTATAATTGATGACATTGTATGAAATTATAAAATAAATCCGAAATTATGGTAAAGTGTCCAGATAATTATAAAATATTAAAAATAATTACACATTTGAAACGATCATGAATGTACATACACTTTTCTGAGAATGCAACAATTAATTTTTTTACTTGACCATATGTTAGTTGATTTCGCAATTTTCTTTACTTGAATTTTTTTTTTTTAAGTGGCATTTCGAACTCGAAAGTTCATCGCCTCATCTACGCAAGTCTTCCGCGTTTTCCTATTTTATGCCAACCCCATCCATTTCGCGCCTTCCCGCCCAATTTCAGTTACGTCTGATTTTACGTTATCCTCCCATCTGCGTCTGAGTCTACCAAGAGGTCGCGTTGCTTTCGGTTTTCCTTTCATTATGCGCGCTGCTGTACGATAATCGCCCATTCTTGCCACGTGCCCTGCCCATCTTAGTCTCCGTGATTTTATTATTCTGTTAATATTTGGTGACGCGTATAAATTATGTAGCTCGTCATTGTGCAGTTTCCTCCACTCCCCAGTTTCCTCATCTTTCTTTGGCCCGTATATATTCCGCAGAACCTTAGTTTCAAATATCCCTAAAACGATTTTCTTCCGCTTTAGTGAGCGCCCAGGTTTCGCACCCATACAAGATTACCAGCATTATTATAGTCCTATATATCCTTATTGTTACATTTTTCGACAGTAGCTTTGACTTAAGTAATCTATTCACAGCGTAGAAGCAGGCATTACCCGAATGAAGTCTCTTATTAATCTCGGCTTTAATTTCGTTTCGATCATTTATAGTTGTACCTAAATATCTGAATTCGCTAACCTTTTCAAAAGTGAAATTTCCGACTCTGAGATCCCCCTCTACTTCGCGAATGCCCAGTTTCTCTATGATCGTATATTTCGTTTTCGATTCGCTCACTTCTAACCCCGTGTCTTTAGCCGCATTTATAAGGATTTCCGCATTTCTCGCCACCGTTTCACCATTATCTCCCACTATATCCAAGTCATCCGCATAGCCTAAAATCTGCGTTGTTCCGTTGAGTGTTGCGCCTAGCTCGCTAGCCTGCATTTTTCTAACAACATGCTCTAGCGTGAACTTAAAGAGTACCGTTGAAAGCCCGTCACCTTGCTCCAACCCGTCGCGTATCATGAACGATTCGGATACATTACCGCCTACTCGGACCTTTCCAGTGCTTCTGTTCAGACATATTTGAATTAATTTTACGAGTTTTTTTGGTACGCCAAGGAGCACTAGGATTTCATACATTTTGCTTCGTTTGACAGAGTCGTACGCTTTCTTAAAGTCCACAAATAGCTGGTGTATAGTTTCGCAATATTCCCACTTTTTCTCTAATAATTGTCTTATGGTAAACATTTGATCGCTCATTGACCTGTTGCGCCGGAATCCACACTGATAATCTCCTATTATATCCTCCGCGAATGGTGTGAGTCTGGCCTGTATTACGTTTGACAGAACTTTGTAGCAGGTAGCTAAAAGTGAGATTCCCCGGTAGTTATTGCAGTCTGTTTTATCTCCCGTTTTAAAGATCGGTATGATGATGGATTCTTTCCAATTTTCTGGTATTGTTTCATTTCTCCAAATAGCACATACTAGATAAAAAAATTTAGATGTAAGCGCGGTGCCTCCATATTTAAGTAGTTCAGCTGGTATAGAATCGTTTCCTGCGGCCTTATTGTTTTTTAGCTTTTTGATCGCGGCCTCTACTTCTTTGTAGGTCGTTTCGTCCATATGGAGTTCAGCAGTATGGATTTCGTCTCCCATTTCCTCAGAGTTTTCATGCACGTTTAATAACTTATCGAAATAATCTTTCCATAATTTCAATAGTTCATTTTCGCTTGTCACGAGGTTCCCGTCCTCATCTTTCATTAACTGCGATCTACTCTGAAAACCCTTCCTAATAGCGTTTATTCCTTTGTACATCTCGCGCGGGTTATTTTCCCTACTATTAGTTTCTATTTTTCTAATTTCATTTTTCTGATACTCGCGCTTCTTGTTTCTGTAAATCACACGCACTTGCTTTCTTATTTCATGTTATTCTTCTACGGCCCTACCGCTTTCATTGTGTACACTATCTAATTTAGCCTTTCTGCGCCTTTCAAACCAGAGTTCGCATTCTTCGTCAAATCAAGGTTTGCTCTTCGACCTTTTTTTCTTACCCAGTACTTTGTTCGCGGCCCCTTTTATAGTTTTTTCGATAGCCCCCCACAACCTGTTCGGATCGTCATCTACTCCCGTCTGTTCATCCGTTTCCTCGCGCGCCTGAAATCGGTTGCTAACTTCTACTTGGTACTTGATTCGCTCTACCCCGCTTCGTAGTTTTCCAATATCAAAGGTTTCTACTTTGTTCGCTCGCTTACTATTTTGACCGGCTACTAATCTGGCTCTTAATTTGGCCACTACTAGATAATGATCTGAGTCGCAATCCGCCCCCCTATAGGTCCTTACGTCGAGTACATTCGTGTGGCGCCTCTTATCAATAAGAAAATGATAGATTTGATTGTGCGTGGCCCGATCCGGCGATGTCCACGTTGCCTTGTGTATATCCTTGTGCTTGAAGCACGTGGTCTTGACTATAAGATCTTTTGCGGCCGCGAAATTTATGACCATAATACCGTTATCGTTGCTGGTTTCGTGCAGACTTTCTTTGCCTATGGTGGGCCTAAACATTTCCTCTCTCCCTATTTTAGCATTGAAATCCCCCACTACTATTTTGGTGTCGTAAGACGCGAATTGGTCGATTAATTGCTCTAAAGTTTCATAATATCATGAAAATCAGCGTATGAACTCAAGAAAATTAAGAAAACCATTTTCGTTAACTATATCGAATATTTAAGTTGACGTGTTTCAGGATTGTTCAAACAACTACCCCCAAGTACCGTTAACTACCCTTTAAAGCGATGGGCCACATGTAATACGTAAAACATATCTTTCTTTCTTAAAAAGCAGTCTACCTGTAATCAGAATTTGATTTATAACATATGCAAATATATTACAAATTTTCTGCAATAGTAGTATTGAAAGAGTGAGAAAAAGTCACCCCTAGTAATGCATTATCCAATGTATCTCGAGTTCCAATTAATATTTTTCAATGAAACAGAATGGAAAATATTTCTTATAAGAAATCCTAAATATTACATGTACTTATGATCCAAGGGGGTTGCAAGCCTTATTTTATATTTAAAAAAACTACATTTCTTATCAATATTTTTATGATGAAAATCAGCGCATGAACTCAAAAATATCAAGTAATTACCTCTTCAAGTGATGGGCTACACTTAAAAAGTAACACATGTCTTTCTATCTTAAAAATATTCTACGTTTAAGCAGAAAGTTATTTATAGCAATTTAAAATATGAAACTGTTTCTCCGCAAAAGTATTGTCAAGGGGGAGAGGATATATACGCCCAGAAATGAAATAAAATGAAAAAAAATTTCAAAACAAGCTACATTTATTTACATAAAGCTCATGCAAATACAAAATCTTATTGACATGTATTGTCGTTGTTGTTGTTGTTGTTGTTGTTGGTGCTGCTGCTGCTGTTGTTGCTGTTGCTGTTGCTGTTGCTGTTGCTGTTGCTGTTGCTGTTGCTATAGCTGTAGCTGTTGCTGTTGCTGTTGCTGTTGCTGTTGCTGTTGCTGTTGCTGTTGCTGTTGCTGTTGTTGTTGCTGTTGCTGTTGCTGTTGCTGTTGCTGTTGCTGTTGCTGTTGCTGTTGTTGTTGTTGTTGTTGTTGTTTTTGTTATTATTATTATTATTATTTTTTTTTTTTTAAGAATAAAAAACGGGTAAATTTGCTGTGACCAAACCATCAGTCGGGATCACCCTGGAGGCAGCGACCTGCAGGATATTCCCAACTGGAGTGTCGGATTCCCATGCTTCGCACATACTCGGGCTGGGAAAGGAGACAAAAGATTCTTGCTCAATTTCCACCCAGAGCATCTACGACTGGGGGACCGACTAAACCCGCCTTCCGGCGTGTTTGCCATCCGGCGACCCAAACGAAGTCATCCCCCGCGTCAAAGTCAGTGACCCTCGTCCTCTGCTTACTCCGTATCCAGATGGCCGATGTGCCCGAGGTGTTTGAGTACCACGCTTTCTGTAAGTTCCTGTATTGTTCGCTAATTATTAGTATGTCAGCGTCTCGTTCTGTCGCGATTTGGGTCAGTAAAAGGTCTGCTGCCTCGCATATGTGCATATTTCCTTGGAGTATAGTCGTCATGTCTAAAGCTGCCTCCTGCGCTCCTCCAACGCGGCTCTGTAAACCGCACACTAACCGGAGCCCGGCAGGTGAGCGGTTTCTTCGCGCTCGTTTTCAGAGCACAGGAAACACGCCAGTGTTGAGGTCGGGCAGCCTTTCCCGACATGGCCGGTCAGGCCGCACATCCATTAACACTGACTTCTGTCCGTACCTTTACAGTCGGTCCGTCTGTGTCCGTATCCGAGGCACCTGTAGCACCTCGTTACTACCGTTCTCAGTCTGACGCGGCAATTCATCCATCCTATTTTTATTCGGCCTTTGCGAAGCAGCGTTTGAGCAACGCTATCCTCCACCTCGCAGACCGCCATGCACGTGTCATATTGATTTGGACCGAAAATGTGTACGTCCGGATCCGACCTGTCCTCTGTCTCTCTATACAGTGCATCTGTCACGTCCTTCGGTGTTGTTATACAGTCTATGTCAAGAATCTCCTGTCTTACCCTGGAGGTGAGGTCCTTGACTTCTCCATTCTCTCCTAGGGTTTCCTGGAGTTTCTTTTGGAAGTCGCGTCTGTTCTCCGCCTCACTGCGCAGTCGTACAAGCAGTCCTCCGTCTTTAGTTTTGCGGTAGCTCTGTATCTGTACGTTTGCGGATTCGGGGTCCACGTTCGTCTTAAGCTGTCTTAGTGTTTCGGCGTAGATCATCGTCCCCTTGGGCCTGATGAGGACAGCACCGCCATTAGCCCTATGACGCCGGCTGCACCTACCATGTCCGTCGCCGAGTCTAGTCCTGGTCTGTTGCGTAGCTCTTCCCTCTTCTTTAGTCACGTCACCAGTCCTGTCTTGTTTCGGGGTGTTCTGTGTTTTGTGTAGTGTCGTCTTTTTCTTCTGTTTTTGGTTCGCCACCTTCATGAAACCCGAGCCGTCTTCCACTCTTTGGAAGGCTTCCGCCTGTTCAGGGCTTGATCCGGTGGCCTCACGTCCCCTCTTGTTCTGTGGCGTTCCAGTGGCGTCATTTGTATCATCGTCTTCTTTCAAAGCCTCCCAGAGGGCTGTCAGACGGTCGCATTCATACCATACGATCTCGGAACATTCTTGTATCACAGTCATTCCGTTCGTGATTTCCATGCTCACTCCTTTCTGTTTCTTTTTTCGTGCGTACATCGTCTGTAGGTTCTCGTCTATGCGCTTGAGTTGAGCTCTTATTGCCTGCTCAACTCCCCTTCGTTCGGTCTCCTGTCTTAAGTCAGTCCGCGTTTGTCTAGGGGTTACTGTCTCGTTTGTGGTTTCTTTGGAAATTATATTAAACATACCTCGTTTCTGATACTCCAGAGTGCGGGACCGTCTCCGAACGCGGCTACCTCAGGATGTGAGGGGGAGATCACCCCCGCAGTTACCCTCATGACTGTGTTGTAGGCGCTTTTGCCTATGAGGCGGGATGGGCATCCGCATCAGCCGTGCTCCTTCTCCCATCATTGGCATTTCCCACACTCCCGCGGGAACGGTGCGTAGACGCCGGGAGCCATCATGGAGACGTGCGCTGCGACGGTCATCCACACATCCCTTGCGAGCAGTGTTACGACACCCGCTTCGCCCCATGACCCTTTCTTTGCATGCGTGTAGTTTGTATATGTTTGTTTTTTGTATGTAAGGCTCTTCAATTGGCAGTGTCCACCAGAGTCGAGCTTCTTGACGTTTCGATGGACTTCTGAATTTAATGATCGACATCTTCCAGATAAGTACCCGTTTAATAAAGCCCTCGGGAAGAAGTCGGTCTATATTTCCCCCCGGTCGATACTCGTTTATAGAGCCACCGGGCGTAAAAAGAAAAATTTCGTTTCGATTCCCTCGCGAGACTTGTCGGAAGATGCCCGTTTATAGAGCCTCCGACCAATCAAACCCGGAAAATTGTGTCTTTCGTCTTTGTTCTGCTCGTCTGGGTGGCACTGCCGATGGAAAGATTCTTTTTGTACGTGTACTGTGTGTTAGTGTATTTCAGTGTCATGCTTGATTGTGTTTTTTTTGTCTGCGTTTGTACTTGTGGAGTGTTGAGTGGGTGTTCGACCAGCTACCACTATTAACTGGCCGAGCGCGTTGGATTACCATTTAGTCACCTTCCGATTGCCAGACGAACCGGCAAATCATCGAGCTACAAGCCCCGCCAGGAGGACCGCTGCGCTTCCTCATGCCAGGAAGGTCATGCAGCGGCCACACGTCAACCCAGGAAACCCTGGCGGAGATTATTAATATTATTATTATTATTATTATTATTATTATTATTATTATTATTATTATTATTATTATTATTATTATTATTATTATTATTATTATTATTATTATTATTATTATTATTATTATTATTATTATTATTATTATTATTATTATTATTATTATTATTATTATTATTATTATTATTATTATTATTATTATTATTATTATTATTATTATTATTATTATTATTATTATTATTATTATTATTATTATTATTATTATTATTATTATTATTATTATTATTATTATTATTATTATTATTATTATTATTATCATTATTATCATTATTATTATTATTATCATTATTATCATTATTATTATTATTATTATTATTATTATCAATATTATCATTATTATTATTTTTTTTGTTTTTTTTGTTTTTAACTCGCAAAAATCATCATGGACACCATCCCCTGAGCTCCTGCACTCTAGGGTGGTAGTGTGGGACTCCACTGGCGCGCTGTCCATCCTCAACTGATGTCCGTGCTCAATGCCGGATTACAGCCGAGGCGGGCTCGCCGCCGTGTCCTACCCACTAAAAACGACTGTGCCGCGAACGCCCCCCACCCGGTACCGCTTTCGCATTACTTCGAGTGGGGGCCGCCTGTCTTTTTCTTCTTTCGTCCTCAGTCAGTCCTGCCAAGTTTCGTTTGTCTTGTCTTTTCGTCAGCCTGGCTCGTCGGCCAAGCATCCGTCTTCCCGTTTCGCGCGGAGGACCTTTTCGATATATAATGCTACCGCGTCCCACTTCTCTTTGCTCTCCAACATCGTTGCAACAATGTTGGCTGGCACTGTCGGCCCCGTAATGGTCTCCAGTCTTCGTCGTTCTTCGGTCCAGTGCGGGCACACGAAAAACGTGTGTTCCGCGTCGTCTTTGTTGTGCCCGCAGTAAGTACACGCCGGCGTTCTAACCTTCCCCATTCTGTGTAAGTATTGTCTGAAGTATCCGTGCCCAGACAAGAACTGGGTGAGGTAAAAACTCACCTCCCCGAATTGCCTGCCCAGCCACGGAGCCAGTTCCTGTATTAGTTCGTAGGTCCATCGTGCCTGTTGCTGTCGACGTGGTTGTGGTCGTTGCCTCTCACCCAGCCATTCGTCCTGCCACGCCGTCATTGTCCGTTCCCGTTCTTCTGTCGCTGCGCGGGCCCTCCCGAACTCGTGGCTCCGCTCGTATATCCGCTTTCGCTCTTGCGCAAGCAGATATACGGGGATAACTCCGGCGATAACGAATATCGCTGCCCTTGAAACCGTTATGTACGCGCTTGCTATTCGAAGTGCTCCCTTGCGCTGCACCGCCGCTATGCACTTTCTATACTTTTCCTTGCTTATGGCATCGGCCCAGACCTCGGCTCCGTAGAGGAGAATGGAGTTCGTGGTTGACATGAGCAGTCTGCGCGTTGCAGGTCGTGGCTCGCGCACGTTGGCCATGAGCCTGCTTAATTCAGCTACCCGTTTCGCCGCCCTATTCGCCGTGATTCGGAGGTGAAGAGCGAAGGTCAGCTTATTGTCTAGGGTCACCCCCGGATACTTAGCCGCCGGACGCGTCCTCACCACCGCGTCACCTACCGTTATGTCCATTGCTGTCTGGATTCGTTTCCTAGTCAGCAATACTACTTCCGTCTTATCTAAAGCTAGCCGTAGTCCATGCTCACGCATCCAGCGAAGTATGCGCCGCATGGCCACGGTCAGCTGGAACTGGGCAGTATCTACGTCGCGCGCAACTATTACCACCGCTACATCGTCCGCGCATCCTATCAGCGACACCCCGATCGGCATCTGGAGTCTCAGCATTGCGTCATATAATACTAACCAGAAATCCGAACCCAAAATCGACCCCTGCGCCACGCCGGCCGTGACAGGTCTGACTTTGAGTCCTTCGTCCGTTTCGTACAAAAGCTTTCTGTCACTCAGATAGTCCTCAATCCATCGCAAGGCATAGTCTGGCACCCCAAAGGCTCGAAGAGCCGCCAGGATGTCGACCCATCTCGCGGAATTGAAGGCGTTCTTAACATCAAGCGTTGCCAGCACGACTATCCGTCTAGCC
This sequence comes from Gastracanthus pulcherrimus, assembly GCA_949152435.1. Classification (NCBI taxonomy): domain Eukaryota; kingdom Metazoa; phylum Arthropoda; class Insecta; order Hymenoptera; family Pteromalidae; genus Gastracanthus; species Gastracanthus pulcherrimus. The sequence goes on along the minus strand of OX424575.1, from coordinate 135,676,484 downwards.
GCATGACACGCCTCATCTGTTCTAGCGACCGACGCTGTTACTTCGCGCACCGCGCCTATCACCGATCGACCCTTCCTGAAACCGTGCTGGTTATCGGAAAGATCGCCTGCTTCCCGAATCGCTCCCTGGATCCTTGGCCTAAGAAGCAGCTCAGCTGTTTTCCCCATCGTATCGAGCAGACTAAGAGGTCTGTAAGCGGATGGAGAATTTGGGTCCCCTTTATTTTTATCGATGAGAACCAATCGCGCCCTCTGCCAGCGGTAGCTGAATACCCCCTCTACCAAACATGTATTGTACATTTCAAGCAGTATCTGTAGCCTACACTTCGCGATTATCTTTATTGCTTCTACTGGTATTCCGTCCGGTCCTGGTGCCTTTCCGCCCTTCAGGGAGGTGGTAGCTGCCAAAAGCTCCCCCTCCGTGAATAGCGGGATATCGTCCGCGCGTATGTCGGTATATTCCGCGTGGTCCCTAAGTGGATGGGTTGGAAAGAGCCCGTCAATTACCGTTTCGATTTTTCGCGTGCTCATCACCGAATTGGCCGCTCGTGCTTTCAGTTTTTGGGTTACTATCTTATAGCCCATCCCCCAAGGGTCGCCGTCGACGTCCTCGCAAAGTTGTCTCCAGCAACGAAGCTTGCTGTGCTTGATCGCGTAGCGAAGCTGCTTCCGTGCCACCCTATACTGCTGCATGAGATCGTCGCTTCCTTCCCGGAGTCGCGCACGCTGTGCCGCCCGTCTGCGCGCATGGCACTCTTTCCTGAGTGTCGCGATATCGTCGGTTCACCAGTATACCGGTTGTCGTCTATTTCTCGTGCACGTCCGTGGCATAGCGGCGTTGCACGCTTTCGCTATCACTCTCGTCGTTCTTTCTACGAGCACTTCCGCTCTTTCACGGCCTACTGGTACACGCGGAATTCTCGCAGAGGGAGGTTCCGCATCCAATACCACCTCTACCAATTTCTCGCGGTCCATACGTCTGACGTTCCACCGCGGAAAGTGCTCGCTTCGTCTTGACGTATTTGTCCTTTCGTCCGCGCCCCCTATCACGAATCGGATGTACTGATGGTCACTACCGTTCTCGTCGTCAGTTACGTGCCAGTTCCGAATATTCCTAGCCAGCCCTTCGCTTGAAAACGTTACGTCTGGTATGGATCGGCCAAATCCAGGCCTAACATACGTTGGTGTCGAGCCTACATTTAGCGTCGTCAGTCCAAGCCTTGCCGTTGCGTCGAGTATGAGCTGTCCCCGTCCGTTCGTCATGGGCATCCCCCATTCAATCGCTCTGGCGTTGAAATCCTCGCCAACCACGGTACTGCCAGTTATTCCCCGTAGCGCGTCTTCTAACGTGTCAAGTTTGCGCGTAAATTCGTCAGCTGTCAAACTGGGTGAGAGGTATACGCTTACGAACGTAACGGTCCCAATTATTATTATTATTATTATTATTATTATTATTGTTGTTGTTGTTGTTGTTGTTGTTGTTGTTGTTGTTGTTGTTGTTGTTGTTGTTGTTGTTGTTGTTGTTGTTGTTGTTGTTGTTGTTGTTGTTGTTGTTGTTGTTGTTGTTGTTGTTGTTGTTGTTGTTGTTGTTGTTGTTGTTGTTGTTGTTGTTGTTGTTGTTGTTGTTGTTGTTGTTGTTGTTGTTGTTGTTGTTGTTGTTGTTGTTGTTGTTGTTGTTGTTGTTGTTGTTGTTGTTGTTGTTGTTGTTGTTGTTGTTGTTGTTGTTGTTGTTGTTGTTGTTGTTGTTGTTGTTGTTGTTGTTGTTGTTGTTGTTGTTGTTGTTGTTGTTGTTGTTATTATTAAATTTTTTAATTACAGATCTCTTTAAAGTTTGGTTAGAAAAAATATTTTATTCAAATGTAGGTCGTCAGTCTGTACTTTTACTCGATTCTTGGAGTGGACACTCTGATAAAGTTGTAGTGGAAATAATGCCAGAAAATAAAATTGTTAACATAAAGAAAATACCAACAGGAACAACAAGATTCAACCACTTGATGTATATGGATTCCACGTGTGAAAAAACTTCATTCGACAATTCTCAGATCAAGTGTGTAACGCCACATTTTGTGTGTGTTACACAACTTCCAGTCTGTCGAACGAACTGCTCAGTGCGAGTCCGATGCTCGACATAACTGGCCTATGTGAACGATAGCACACTACCTACCCATCTCACTCATTATACATGTACACACACACACATACACTATTCCCCTGGACGACACAGAGCAAGCGAGATCTCCAATGCCCTGAAGCAGCTGAAGAGGACGCACAGCTGCCATCCCATAGAGCCTCGGATAGGTGGGAGCTGGCTGGTCTCGGCTGGGGTGCGCTGAGCATGTCCTGGCGTCTCCTCTCCTTACTCCTGTCCCTTCGAACCAACCTAAGGAAACACACAAGAGATTAGAAATCGAGAATATAAGTAAAATGGTATTAGAATGATACCAACCTGATTTTATTCCTTGAAAGGCATGAATAGACCCACCTTGGGCGGAGCGGCTGCTTCTTTAGACATGAAGGAAGCCTGCAGCATACACCCTAGAAGACATAAAGATGAGTTAGTCTACAGCAGACATGCACATCAAATTGGAACTTTCTTACCTGGTTTGGAGGGTTTGCAGAGGCAGGGTAGTCTCTCAGGTACCGCAATGTAGCTCAACTCGCAGCCCGCTCCCCCATAACAGCAGCAGCAACAGCCTCCGAAGCACTCGCCAAACACCTAGAAACAACATAGCATTAGTAAGGGGAGATTACAGTGATAAACTAAACACTAATCTCACTTGATAATAGTGGCAGTGTATGAATGCAGTAGGAAGTTGTATGTAAACATAACCTCTTCGAGTTTAACCGTGCCCACTGATCCTGCTGCAAGTACGCCGTCCTGGGCCTTGCAGCTCTCATCTTCGTGCCCCTTCGTCGGCACCGTTGTCCAGATACCCCTCCTGCTGCATCCCTCGTCGCACTTCCTCGTCCTGGCCATTCACCGCGACCAGACGCTCCCCTTTCCTCCTTCTCACTTCTCTTTCGCCCTCGCCAAAGCATGCGCTGCGCCCTCAGGCGGGCTCGGTCTGCACTACCGAAACCTGAGTGTAGCGCCGCGGGAACGAAGAGACAACGAGTCCACTTCGTACTGAGCCACGTACACAGACGCTTCATTTTCTTGTAACACCTCCGTGCGAATATCAAACCGCTCGTTCCGCTGGCGAATATAGCTATATATATAAACCGTTTACCGTGTGGGCCGACCAACTTGTATCGTCGAATGAGTCCACACCAGATTCGAATATATATATATATATATATATATATATATATATATATATTTACATAGATAACTTTTTGTAAAGCAAGCGCCGCGTGCGTGTCGAGCATCGCGTCGCCGCCTTCCCGCGTGTATTTCGTCTCCGTGTATTAGTTGAATTCGCGTCCCTGAGAATTAGCTTCTACCCCCCGATCATTAAATTATCATTATGTTTCATTTTACAACATTTTACGAAGATTATCGTTACTATCGAAACTTTGTAGAATAATATACTGTAACTCAAACATGAAAAGTATAGACAAATTTTGTAATTAAATATTTGAAAAATTGCAATCGAAACATTCTTCTCTAGAGTCTAAAAAGAACGTCATGTGTTATACATAAAACGAGTAATATTTTATTACATTTAAATTTGTACTATTTTTATTTGTATCAACATTTACATAAAATTTTGAAATGTATTCCTATGCAGAGATAGTAAATGTTTGCTAACTCGAAAACGAAAATTAATTTTAATAAGAAAAATAGTTCGCCATATCAATAAAATCGAGTCGCGGGGACTCAGAACTTGGGGACCGAAATTAAGTGGGAACTGTAATGCTCTTATAAAAGGGGATGTCTCGAGGACTGGAAGGCTCCTATACTATACTAAATACACATTGCAGTCCTTGACAATTTCGGTCGCAAGCTTTTTCAGTCCCCGCAACTCGACTGTAATGTACAACTTTTGATAACAATGAAGTACATAATTAACGTGTTTTTCAACTTAATTTTGTTATTGTTTTTTATGATAAATATTTTCTATATTTTAATTGGATAAACCATTTCTGGGGGTGACTTTTTCTCACCCCCTTAAAACTACTATTGCGGAAAAAATTGTAATATATTTGCATTTCTTATAAATCATATTCTGATTACAGGTAGACTGCTTTTTAAGAAAGAAAGATATGTTTTACGTATTACATGTGGCCCATCGCTTTAAGGGGTAGTTAACGGTACTTGGGGTCAGTTGTTTGAAAAATCCTGAAACACGTTAACTTAAATATTCGATATAGTTAACAAAAATGCATTTTTTAATTTTTTTAAATTCATACCCTGATTTTCATGATAAAAATATTGATAAGAAATGCAGTTTTTCTTGAATATAAAATATGGGTTGCAACCCCTTGGGTCATAAGTACACCTAATATCTCGGCCTTCTTATAAGTAATATTTTCCAATTTGTTTCATTAAAAAACATCCATTATATGCCGAGATATAAGAAAAAATTCATTTTTGAGCGTAAACTTTAGGGGTGGTTTTCACCCTTTAAAAGTGGATGTTGGCACATAAAAAAAGACATGTGCCTTATTTTGACATGTACTACAACATATCCAAAAATTATCAAAATCGATGAGGTCGGGTTGGGGGAGTTTCCTTGTGAGAATTAATTTATGATGAACGGAAGTAATTCGATTCCGGTATGAGTCCTTCTCCATTGCATCGGCCCACATTTCAGAACCGTACAATAAGATGGATATAATGACTGTCATGAGGAGTCGACGCTTGCTCGCTTCCGGTTCACTCGGGTTCGCCATGAGATGGCTTAACTGTACCGTCTTTTTCGTCGCTTTATCCGCTGCATACACTAGGTGACGGAATAAAGTAAGCTTAATGTCTATTTTTAGTTCCAGATACATAGCCTCCCTCCTTGTCGAAGCCTTCACGTGTCCCACATATATGGGGAAGATGGTCTGTATCCGTTTGCCAGTGAAGGGCACGATCTCTGACTTAGCGGCTGCCAAGTCGAGTTTGTGTTCCCCCATCCAGCTCAAAATCCTGCGCGTCACCCGGTTTAAGCAGATATTGTGCATTTTCAAAGCGACATCATCAGCGTAGACTATCATGTATACCCCTTCCGGTAGCCCCAGTCGTAACAGGACATCGTACAAGATGTTCCAAGATTCAGGGCCAAAGAGCGACCCCTGTGCCACGTCGGCGCTAAGATATTTCTCGCGTTGGCCGTCTTCTGTTTCGTTGCGGAGGATACGGTCCTTTAGGTAGTCCCGTATCACCCGCATGAGGTACTCTCGGACTTTGGACTTGGTCAACGCGTCCAAGATGTCTGGCCACCTGGTCGAGTTGAAGGTGTTCTTAACCTCCAGCGTAACAAGGAGTGCGATGTTTCTGGAATGATGGTTTCCAGTCCATGCCTTCGTTCCCAACCGTACTACCTCTCGTATAGCGTCCACTATGGATCGCTGTTTCCTGAAGACGTACTGGTTGTCGGCAAAATCACCGACAGCCTGCACAGCTCCCTGTAGCCGTGGTTTGGGCATCCCCGACATCAGTGCTGCTTCCTGTCTGTCTCCGTTCTTTGTACTCTTCTTCTGAGGCTGTTCGCTTCCGCTCGTAGTTTTGCAATCTTATACGACCACCAGTCTGCTAGGATTTATCCCTGTCGCGATCCCTTGCGCGGCATGGATGCGTCGCAGGCTCGCTGAATGAAACCCGTAGTCTCACTCACGAGAACCACCGCTCCGTCCCTGCTCTGGGAGACATTCATCGCTAGTAAATTTCGCTGTTCTTCCAGCAGTACTTGGACCACTTTCTCGGTGTTAAGCTTAGCCAGATTTCATCCGGGTGGCTTTCACGCGACTCGTTTCTGCGGGATTTGGGATTTATCGCGCAGCTGAAAGATGATGTATTGGTGGTCACTTCCGTTGTAATCCTCCAGTACCCTCCAATCCGATGTTCTGTGAGATAGATTTTCAGATACGAAAGACACGTCCGGAGTCGACCCAATAAATCTTGGCCGTCTGCATGTCGGTGTGTTCCCAACGTTGAGAACTTTCAGGCTAAATCTAGATACCATCTTCATGATAGACTTTCCTCTGCTGTCCGGCACTGGCATGCCCCACTTCAATGCTCGCGCATTGAAGTCGCCGGCGACTACGATCTCGCCTTCCATCTCGTGGATCGCGTCATCCAGCTCGTCCAGACTCCACCTGAATTGCTCAATACGAACGTTCGGGTAAAGTAGCAGCTCACGTAAGTTACGTCTCTACTTCTCGCCCACACAAACCTCAATCAACGCTGATCGCACCCGTTGAGACTCCTGCTTCGCCAAAGACCTGCTTGATAGCCGTCTCCACTTCTTCATTGGTGGTGAGGCTGTCAAGGTCTCTGACTTCCACGTTTGTCTTAGATGTCAGGGTCTTTACGACCCCCGATGTGCCCATTACCTTCCTGATGGTGTCTCCTATAGTCCCCGGCTCTTGATCGTTGCTTTTTGTGCCTAACTCTAGCAGGACGTCGCCAGCCCTGGTTTTCCTGATACATTTAATATCAGTCCTTGGACACTCTGCTGTGACCTTTCCGCGGACATTTGACAGAACGTCCACGTAGGTGACTCCGTCTCCCGGTCGAATAATGACATCCTTGGGTCACTTCCTAGGCTTTCTCCTCCTCATCTTCTTCTTCTCCTTTTGAACAGCCTCGCTTCTCTTGTCCGCCGATGTCCTGGCTGTTAGGGTCTTCTTTTGTTGCAGCAGTTGCTGCAGTTGTTGTCTCAGCTGCTTTCGCTATTACTGATTGCGCTGCAGCTGCTGTTGTGTCAGCAGCTCAGGTTGTCTCTGTTGCTGCTGCTGCAGTTTATTAGCTGCAGCTTTCTCCTTATTTGACAGAATCGTCTCGAAACCGGTGATCTCCGAGAGCCCGGTGGTTCTAGCCTTTTTGTTAATGACTGACGACTCAGCACTATTGGAGTCCCCGTCTCGCAATCGCACCCTCTTATTTTGACGCCGCTGGCTTGAGATAGCCGCGGCTCCCAGAGTATCTATTGCGCTGTGCTCTTCGGTGATGGTGAGCAGGCAGTCCCTCCAATAGTCGAAAAGTTCGACGAGGGTAGGTAAACTGTGCTTGATGTGGTTATTGACACCAAGCTGCCCCTCCAACCCTTTTCCCATTTTCTTGCGAAGCTCATCAACCTGCTTCACGAACTCCTCGACTGTTCCGATCTGCGGGCGGCTGGGCTGTTATTCGCCTCCCGGAAATGTGTGTGAAGAAAGCTGCTCCACAACCACCATCGCTCTTGTGCAGGTTTGGGATTTACCTGCCTCCTGGTTCATCGCATTAGTTTGTAGGGACATTTTCTTTCTTTATTGTTTACCGGCGCATCGTGCGTAGGGGGGGGGGGGGCGTGTTGAAATAGCTAGGAGTGGGTGTACCCTCGGATACTTTGATCCTACCCCAGTTCCCTGAGGCCTAGCCTTAGTTTTCCCGGTCCCGGAATATATGGAACAGGGATATATGGTCCCGGAATATATGGAAATATGCGGAACAGGGCTCGCCCGGAGCAACAGGGGTTCCGATCCCCCTGCCCAATACGCACTTCCTGATCAGGATCCGAAGCGGCCGGCTTTTGATCCCGCATCGAAACTAACCGCCTCGGCAGAGCTAGGCTCACATCAGCCCTTTGCTGATGCCGACAAGGGCACTCCCAGCTTGTGCCGGCGCGAGAACAATCGAGTCAGGCGGTTTTACGAATATGATTGTGTTTTGTGTTTAGAGTAGTGAGTGTGGTAAGTGCAGCATAACGAATGTAAGAGTAAATGTTTATGAAGTGTGGGCCATTGTTCGAGGCTGTTTATTCAATTTATTCGTAGCTAACCAGTTATATTGGCCACTCCCCCATTCGCAGCCTGGGGACGCGTCTGGTCGCCTGGCCTGGTCGCCCCCTCCGTTCACTAAACCGTCATTAAAATAATCTCTATACTTAAAGTTTACAAAGAAAAAAATACCCGTAAAAACAGTGTTCACGGTAATAATTAGAGAGGCAGGCCTGGGTTAAAATCAAAAGAAAATTTGCTTCCACAAAGAGGTAGCTTTGTGATAGTAAAAAAAGTTTTGCCAAAAACATGTTAAAAACATATTTTGAGACTTAAGAAATCAGAATACACTGTTTTTAGAAAATGTATGTGTGTGTGTGTTTGTGTCTGTGTATGTGTGCGTATGTGTGTATGTGTGTGTTTGTGTGTGTCTGTATGTGTGTATGTGTGTGTGTGTGCGTGCGTGCGTGGGTGCGTGCGTGTATGTGCGTGTGTGTGCGTGCGTGCGTGCGTGTGTGTGTGCGTAAGTGTGTATCAGTGCGTACGTGCGTGCCTGTGTGTGTATGTGTGTATCTGTGCGTGAGTATGTGTGTGTGTGTGCGGGTATGTGTAGGTATGTGTGTGTATATATACACGGCATATATACAACTGTGCATATATGCACGGTGAAACTTAATGTTTCAGGACTCTTTTTTTTCGTTGTTTTTAGAGGATAGATGGTCAAAAATATTTTTTTTTGTTTTTCGATGTTTTTTGTTTTTATGACGATTTTTCGATTTTTGCGTTTTAGTTTTTCGATTTTTTTGCATTGTAAAGAGCATAAAATTACGTAACTTTTTCAACCTGAACATTTGGATAGGCTCTTTCCCTTCTCTTGTTATACACGGAAAAAGTCATATTTTGATGAGACGGTTATATCTCAGTAATCTATGATAGAAAATCGTTCAAAAAATTCTAGATGATTAGGTTTTCAGTAAATTTACGTACTAATATCTAATTACATATAATTTAAATATTTGAATAATTTTAATAAATTACATACAAGAAAAAATTGCTGTGATAAGGATGATTGCCTATCGTTGCGTAATTTTAGTAAAAAGTTATCTTTTAACAAACCATCAATGATCAAAGAAGCACATCTTTTTTCAGCTATTAATTAGAAAGAGATATAGCAATTTAAAATTAATTTAGTAAAATTAAGAATTTTATATTGCATCAATTAATTTTGTTTGCGGAATCTAAGTGCCAATGAATTGGTAGCGGTTTTTTTAAGAGTCCAGAATATGTTTTTGATGTACAAAAGTAATAAATCTGAAAAGTTGTATGCTATAAATACTTGGTAATATCTTTAAGTTTGCCGTTGCAGCTATTGATCCTACATGACACAATAAACCACTATTTTCAATACCATATTAATTAAAGGAACTTTGCGCCTCACACGATTCTAGATAACATGATAAAAGATAATTTTTTTCGATGGTTATTTCACTCCTTTTGACATTAAAGTCTGCATTAAAGAATTTGTAGGTCTCGTGTGGTCCTGGCCCAGATGGGATTCCATCCTCATTAATTGTGAATTACGCGCAGTATCTATGAATACCTCTAAAGACTTTCTTTAATACCTATTTAAACGCTGGTTGTTTTCCTGATGCATGAAAATGTACATAGTTATATTTCGCCAATACTTAAGAGAGGGGATCGCTGTAACGTCGCAAATTACCGTCCTATATCTATACTTAGTTCGATTCCGAAACGATTCGACTGTATTATTACTATTAAATTATACGATCGTATTAAGCATCAGAATATCGAGCAACAGCATGGAATTATACCGGGTAAATCTACGTTAACGAACTTGGCAATTTTTACTAATTTTCTTTTCGACGACTTGAATGATTTATTACAGGTTGACGTAGCATATATCGATTACACCCAAGCTTTTGACTCAATAAATATAAATTTACTTTGTCGTAAATTAACTCATTATGGGATTGGTGGGACTCTTCTTAACTGGCTAAAATTACATTTAAAATGCCGATCGTAATCAGTAAATATTAACAAATATTGTTCTGAATATTTTGATGCGCCATCAGGAGTGCCTTGGGGGTCTCACGTGGGGCCTCTGCTATTCATCTAATACATTAATGATGTTTTCAAGGTTATAAAATTTTCTGAACTTTCAACATAGCAAACATAGCACAGCATAGCTTTCCAATTTTGCAGGAATGTCGTAGAAATATTTCAACGTTGATGTGATATTGCTGATAAGTTGATATATTGCAGCTAAATTTGTGTAATATTCCAGTATGATTTTCTAGATTACGGTATTGCAGCAATCGTTCTATAATATTACATTACGATATATCACATTGTGATATTGCAGTGATATTCTTGTAACACTGCGCGATGATAAATTACAACGCGAGATTGTTGCAATAATTCTATAATATTACATTGTGATAAATCACATCGTAATATACGTAGTACATTACCGCAACATTTCTCGATACGTGTCACATTAATATTGACCAAATATTTCTACAATATTTCACTGTGACAAATCACATCGAAGTATACGCGAAATATCCTGTAATATTATTATGTGACATATTGCATGGAAATATTATAGTAATATTCCTGAAAGTTTACAGAATGATGTTTTTCAATGCATCTCACATTAATACTGCCGAACTATTTGTATAATATTACACTGTTCACATCACACTGAAATATATGCGAAATATTCTGTAATATTATTATGTGATGTATACTTTAAGCTATTCCAGTTATATTCCTGCAAGATTACAGAATGACATTCCTGGATGCATTTCAAACTAATAATGTTGAAATATTTCTACTATATCATATAACAGTAAATCAGTCATCATTTGTTTAACGATAAGATTTTAATTTTATCATTTTATGTTGCCAGAAATCTTGACAATAACTGTAAAAATATTTTAATAATGTAGTTAGTCAAGGTTTAATTTAAATCTAAGATATGGTCATTTATAAATTTATAATTTTTACGAATAATACATCTACTTGTAAATATGCTGGAGCACCATGTATAGTTGTAATTGGGTGCAAGCCTGTATATCTTTTTAATAAAGAAATAAAGAAATAAATAAATTATTTCGTCGTCTTATTAAGTAAATATCATGAAAATATTGTTGAGTTGGTAAAATTCTATTACCCACCTATTTAGGTGTGGTCCTATACGACACGCGATAATCAGATTTGATATGAAACTCGCGCGAAATTTCGAAATCGTAAGTACTACTGATCTGATAATTTTACGTCTATAATTTTTTTATTTTTGTTCAATGGTTCTTTATGTCTCATTTTCAAGTTTTACATACCCTATGTCAAAAATAAGTCATAATTTTTTTTTTTAATATAAAGATATAATAAACAAAAATACCATTTAAAATATGACAAATACGTTAAAGTTTCAATAAGTGTAAAAAATCTTCTGCAGCTCAACTAAATCTAGAAAAAAAATTCATATAAAACCATTTTCTTTTGAAAGCAAAGGGTTTAAGAAAGAGTTTCACCACATAAAAAAATCAATACATTCTTCCCTTAAAGTGGGGTTTACACTGATTTTTTCAAAATCGTTTAACATTCGTTTTATTTCAAAATTTTAATATGTTATTAGTAACCAAAAAAGAGGAATGCATACCAATTTTGAGCAATTTTCATTGAACAAAATGAATGTTTTTTTGCAGTAAAAATAAAGGTTAATTCAAAAAGTTTCTTGCGTATTTAAGTTTGACAATATCAACTTAATTAACGCTCACTAACTTTAGAACCCGTAACATACAAAAGTTAGCATTTTTTATTATAATTTTGTAGATTTTTTATTGAATTAATATAATATAATTTTGACCGTATACTCTTCTCTTCTCGGTTACCATAAGAAGCCGTGAAACTATTTCTGTGTCACTTATTACTGTGCTTAACATCTAATAACATTATTTAATATACTTCAGATGTATCAAATTCTTTCTAAAGATTATTTGATTAAGCTTTTTAGGCTTATTTTTTCTAAATACTCATTTATGTGTAAGAGCACAGTCATCGGATCAGGCTCAGTACCGGTCCTAGTACCCTACCTCATATATTTTCACCGATACTCATAGACTCTTGGATACTATACAAGAAATTTTTTCGATAATACCCATTTCTTGCAAAGCAACTACCTTAAGGGGACCTAACATAAGGTTATATATTTATAGGTTGGGATACATTTTTCATCATACATTACATATTTTATTCGGTAAATTTGAACATTTTATCAAAATATACCTGAAAGAAAAAATTTTTGGATTTTTTTATTGTACGTTTGGTCTTCTTGTTTGGCCATAATAAAAACGTGTATATTTCTTGCTCTGTCGTAACGTTTTGAAAGTAAAACTGATCGGATTGGAGTTTTGGGGCCTTATTGTGTTGAAAGTACATGTAATTAGGATACGAGTGTGGGTATTTGAAAAACAAAATTATTGACCAAAGTTATAGCCTATTTAAGCCATACTTAAAGATAAAATTAAAAAGAAATTGTATAATTCAGGCTTAAATAGGCTACAACTGTGGTGGTCAATAATTTTGGGTAGATATCAAATTTATTTTGTGCAAGGCAAAAACTTAATATATCTAGTAAATCTAGTAATAAAATGACCAGGATATCATTTTATAGAAGTTTTTCTCCATTACACTCATTGTCTGGAATAAGCACATCGATTTGCCTTTGCTCTCTCCAGGCTTGAAACCGACAAAGGTGTGTCATATAAGAGACGATCATAGATCATGGTTAGTCCGACCCCAGTTTTCTCGGTGGCCATCCATAAGACTCGGCCTTAGCATTCTCAATTATCCGCGTAGGGTAGTTGTGGCCTGTGCCTGCTCAATTCCCAAAAGGCCAGCGAGGTACTGGCCGTAAAAGTTTCCCTTATAATTAAATCATTAATTAACCTGACTGTTCTTTCTTTCACTGAATTCCCGAAGGCTCTGGCGAATCAGACGTGAGAAAAACCTCACAGATTTTGTGTGATGTTTTACTTCATTGTCTGTTTCGTAGCGTTAATTTTGGTTAGAAATAAAGGGATGCAAATAAATATTTATATAACACGATGTAATGTTAGAATTGCATTTGAAAATTTAATTATTCTTTATTGTGCATTCTTAATCGGTTACATTTTAATATTCTGTGAGGTATAGTTCGCACGGCACGCACAGTACAAGCACATCACACACGGCACTCGAATTATCTGGATGATCCCTAATACGTCATTACGTTTCATAACTGTACATCGTATTTCACCAAGGGTAAAAAGTAGCCTTATTTTCCCCGCGCGCGGTTTGTAGTACGAGTCAAGGCAAGCAAGCACAAGTCGAAGGCGAGTGCGTATTGCGAGCCAAAGACGAGTGCTGCAATCATACAAGGGCAAGCAAAATTTTTCACCCAAAGTACACACCGTACTTTTTGTCATATATGTCTTGATTTCGCGTATGTTTTCCTACAGCGGGTGTAATGGTGGCTATTTTTCGAATCAGTTTATAAAAATTCATAAAACCAAAATAAATTATCAATAAAATTTAGTCCAGAATTTTCGAGAATTTTCCAAATTTTTTTAATTTTCCAAATTTTCTTAATTTTCCAAATTTTCCAAATTTTCCAAATTTTCCAAATTTTCCAAATTTACCAAATTTTCCAAATATACCCAATTTTTGAAGATTTTAAAAATTTTGAAAATTGTGGACAATTTTTAAGTGCTTTGTAAATTGTGGACAATTTTTAAGTGCTTTGTAAATTGTGGACAATTTTTAAGTGCTTTGTAAATTGTGGACAATTTTTAAGTGCTTTGTAAATTGTGGACAATTTTTAAGTGCTTTGAAAATTTTTAAAAATTATTTAAAAGTTTTCGAATAATTTTACGTACGCACTCACGTACACGCGTACGCACGCACACTCGCATGCATGCAAACACACATGCAAATACGCACGCACGCATGGAAGCACGCTTGCACATAGATATACAGTAAGTTTTTGAATACCCGACGAAAAATATGGTCTTTTCGCCCGCTGGGAAAACCGTATTTGCCAAGAGCCGGCAAAATAGTACATTTTGTAACAAGGGCAAAAAGTCGAACATTTTTCCCGCGAGTGAGTTTACTGCACGAGCGAGCTAAGCGATGCGAAACGAGGGCAGTATCACCCGAGGGAAAAATCGACTTTTTCTCGAGTTACATATAGTACATTATGCCCATTTCAACTGTGGCCACATTTTGACTTGGACAGCTTTGGTTATTCGTAGAACTTGATGAAATAAAAGAATTTGTATTAGTTCCTAGTGAAGTCACTTTTTTCCCGCAAATGAGGGAAAAAAGTGATTTGAGGGAAAAAAGTGTAATTTTGCTCTTGCTTTTCAAGGCAAAAAGTAGCCATTTTCGTTGAGATGAGTATAAAAAATGTTTGAACTTGCCAGTAGGATAGCCGCTTTGCACCCGCTTTTCGGTCATAAAAAACGCGAAAATCGTACATGTATAACATAAAACCATTTTAAATAAAACATTTAAATCTGCTACAAAATCAATTTTATTAATGATAATCAGATTTATCACGGCGACACGACAGAGCGGACCGTCACGGCACTCACTATCGTGAAGTTTTTATAAATAAATTCACAAGTCTCTTATTTTTGCCATAGCGGACAATGCGGCGCACTACTATAAAATTGATATAAGTTTAAATTTAAAGCAGTATAGTACTTTTTCTCAACGTGGGCATGAAATGGGCCCATTTTCATGCCTGAAACTCGAAGAGAAAATTATACCTTTCGAGCGCGTTTGTAAAAAGTGGTGAGAAAAGCAATTTCTCACCTGTAACTAGGGTAACATTTAGCTCATTTCTGCCCACAGGGTATAAATTACTTCATTTCTGCCCTGAGGGCAGAAATGAGCTCATTGTTACCCTGGTTACAGGGTAGAAATGGATTAATTTTTTACTTGTTTTCGAAATCTTTGCACGCAAGTTCATTTTGAACATTCGCGCCTCTTCAAGTTTATTGCTAGTGTGCATGCGCGACTAGCGACCAACTTCACGCTATTATGCACGCCATTGGAAATGTCCACAAAATTCCTTTTTTATTTTTCATTTCTAATTGTGTTGCACAAACTCAAAATGCACTATTCCCTCTTCCACTCTCAGGCATAAAAAGGGCCTTCGGTGCCCTCGTCTTCCACTCGTTCTCAATCATGATCATCGCTTAGAAAAAGCCCATCTTCCCCTAGTTGCACAATGTACTATTGTAATGTTAAGGAGGGTCTTTCGCTAGATATAGGGCATAAAACAGAAAATTGTATGACAGTTTATAAAAGCCCTATGGTAAAACTAATTACATGTACTTAATAATAGTCCAAAACTACATGAAAAAAAAAGTTCCAAAAAAATCGTGAGGTCACAAGTGTACATATTGTCAATTTAGAAAATATTTAGTTAAAATAATATATATGTAATATATATTAATAATAATAACTTATAAATAATAAGAAACCTAATTATTTATAAGTAATCGCGTAAAATTTTATAAACAATTGGTTTTCTCTAATAACAGATATATTGTTTTAAAATTTTATTTCATTAACTTTGTAGAGATATATTTCAGAAAAAAAAATAAGCCTCAAAACATTAAAATTGGTTAAGAAATAAAAATAAAAGTCGGAGTTTAACTAAATCCTTTTTAAATTGACAATACTTACACTTGTGACGTCACGATCTTTTGGGAAACATTTTTTTTATGTAGTTTTGGACTATTATTAAGTACATGTAATTAGTTTTATCATAGGATCTTCAAAACTTTCATACGATTTTTTGTTGTATGACCTATATCTAGCGAAAGAGCCTCCTTAAGTATTAATTAGTTCGGCGCCCGAGCGGAGCGAGGGCGTCATACACGCTGGCAATCGCTGTCTCACTTTATTCACACGTGCAATATACAATTTTTTAACATATTTACCAAAAAGTTCGTACTCGTTCACCGCCGACAAGAGAAAATAGTGCTACATATTAATCCCCTAACCTCACTCTAGTCCCCGCCGCGCCACGCGCTGTTTGTGCTCGAGCCAAAGGCGAGGGCACATGCGCGTAGCGGCGGGGACTAGAGAGGGGGTAGGGATTTAATGTAGCGCTTTATTCCCGGCTCGGCGGGGATAAAGTACGTACTTTATGGCTGGGTGTGTTAAAAATAACTTATTCCGTACGTTATTGTATAAATTGGTAAAAATTTGTAAAAATATTCACGCAAAATATAGTGTTAAAGCAAAAGAAATGTTAGTTCAGGTTTTCTTTATATTTTAAATTTTTGGCACATTTTGTCCAGTTTTTAAAGCATAACTCTGTTAGAAATTAATTTCTACGTATTGTTTTATTCTATTGGTAAATAAATAATTATTTATAATATGTTTAATTATGCTGCGCCACATATTCTACAAGCAGGTTATCTGTTACTATAATATTTTATAAAATGTATGTAAACTATGTTTTAAATTTTAAGGTAGAAATCAACAGTAGTTAGGTCCAAGATATACATAAATAATTTTTTATTTTATCCACAATGACAAACATTTAATTATGAGTAACTTTATCGAAAGTAAATTTTATACGTAAAAGGCTGTAAAACTACTTTCACCATTTTTAGAGCAAAGAGTTTATGATATGATACAATTATTTTTCAGGATACATCAAGTATATTCGAGAAGTAAATAAAGTCACTTTAACTCATTTAAAACTAATCAAAATACATAAAATAGAGGCGCGCCTCATTGCGCGATGCGCCACAATGTACCGTTTTCCCTATAACCTTATAAATAAATAAATAAACAGTCATTTTTATTTAATATTTTAATAGGATCATAAAATATACAGCATGCACATTCATCAATGTTTATTATTCTTATTTCTACGAACGCATGGACAGTCAAGACGCCAACTCGCAGGTCAGAAGCGTTTCTCCCGAAATCTCTGCAATGTTGCCATTGTGTATGAAACATTCCACGTGTATATCTTACTAGCGAGTGTATAGTGACAACATACGACACAATATATATAGTGACAATTTCCCTTGAATATTTCATTTACAAAATACGTAATAAGGAGAATTGTGGTGTGGAATTGCTTTAGAAGAATTATAACAAAAGTTACACGTGTTAGAATGTACGACATTTATAAATGATAATTATACGTTAAGACTATAGTACCAAATAATAAGCAAAACTATTAAAATGTTAAGAAAACGTTTTCCTTGAAATTATTGAAAAAAAATGTGTTCATTGATTTATTTTCAAAAGTTCAAAGCAAATGATTTAAATTATTCTGAAAACATACTCTAAATATTCCTAGAAATCCTCTAGAACAAGGAAACGCAGGGGTTAATTTTTTTATTTAAATTTGGTTCTTGAACACTGTAAGGGGTCCGACTTGGGTTAAAGCCTTTAATTCAAATTAAATGTTATTAATTATTAAATTTAATTAACTAAATATCAATAAAATTTTGTAAAAAATCTGTTGAGTCTTAAAAATTTTTTTTTAACGAAAAAGTGCTTTGCTTAATTTTTAGTAGATGTCAAAAAGAAGTCGAATAAATGTAAAGAAGGAAATTTCGTTCATCATGTCACCTAGAATCGTATGAGGAACAAAGTTTCTTCAATAAATATGGTATTGAAAATAGCAATTTATTGTGACATGTAGGTTCAAGGCTTTTAGGTTTTACAAGGGTCAAATTTAAAATATTATTAAGTATTTATATTTAACCCAGGCCTGACCCCTTAAGGGGGCTCACCACCTTTGACCCGAAAAACAAAACTTATTTGTATGAGTCCATAAAAATTCTTCCTTTCAAAAATATGTAATAAATTTTTTATCTAGTAAAAATTAATTTCTGGTATTAATACCATAACTAATGTATTAAAAAGTAATATTCCTAAACCTGGAGAAATTTGGTCGACGGGGTCACTTGGAATCTCGTGGGCAGTGGATTAGGAGGTTAATAATTATGGTGATTTGATGTGACGTGCTAGATCAAGAATTAGAGGTTTTATACGGTAAAATTAATGGTATTATCAAGTATTTATAGTATTGTTATTAACAATAACGAAATAAGACATTATTTATAAAATAAAAAAATGTTGGTAATAAAGATTATTTATATAAAGCGGTATTTTAATAAGTTGTTAAAATTTATGAAATTATTTTTAATATATAATAATATAATTAAATAATCGTGATTATTATTATTTATAACTACATATAATAACAAAATGTTGTATAAATGTCATTACTATAGTAATGAATATATATATATATATATATATATATATATATACGAGCACGCTATCCTCAGCACTCCTGTCCGCTGAACTGTAGCCATATGTTTTCTATTGACATTAATTTCTAATGCATCGGCCCAGATTTCTGCACCATACAGAAGAATGGAATGGGTCACCGTCACCAGGCGGCGGCGTTTATTCGTCTTTGGTACGCTTACGTTGGCCATAATCCTGTTTAACGCCATCGTAACTTATGCTCCCTTGTCTACTGTTCGCTTGATCTGTTCTCCGAATTTCATCTTAGAATGCAGCGTAATACCTAGATACTTAATAGCTTTCTTGGTCTGAATCCTCTCAGGTCCTACCTGTATTGTCTGGATGTTATCGAAAGTCTTCTGTCCCACGGTGGTATCATATAGCAGTCACCTGTCCTTTAGGTAGTCCTTTACAATACGTTCATGATACTGATGATTCAGAATTGCTTGATTAATTCTGAAAGACAAGAAAAGCTTGGACGACATCACTGCCTTAATTGAATAAGTGCTGCAGCTGAAGAAACGTAACAACTTGGTGGACGACATCAGAATCGTCGAGTAAGGAAAAATAAGAAGAACCGTGAGAAACGCTTTGAAGAAGCGAAGAAACCCGTTCAAGGAATCTCGTAATACTCCGGCATCTGAGTCCCACACGCGGGTGAGGCGGGGGGGGGGGGGGGGGCTAATCGCCGTCCTATAATTCGTAAACAGAATTCCTTAACTCTGCAGTTAAACAAAAATAAATAAAGAAAAGGTTTGAGTACTCAAAACCACGTTATCCAGGCTTTTAAGGTTTTGAAAAGGATTTTGAAAATAAGGTTTATAATTTTGATACGGTTTTATGTTGTCAGTTTTGTTTTCTACCTGTTTTTCCCCAGTTCTTTTTGATTATTTCAACGGGGATATAATCTTTCATTATTTTTTGTATTTCGTTTTATTGCTCTCATTGATAGATTTTATGCTACATAAAAAAAATTCAGCTAGCATAAGTTTTAAGACTTTGATACTGTTTCGTGTTGTTAGTTTTGGTTTCAGTGCGTTTTTTCACCAATTTTCTTAATTATTTCAACGGGATTATAATATTTCATTATTTTTTGTGTTTTATTTTTTGGCGTTTGTTGGAGGATATTATGCTACATAAAAGAAAAATTTCAGCTAGCATATGTTGTACGATTTTGATACGGTATTATGTTATCAAGTTTAGTTTCTCCCCGTTTTCGTCATTTTTCTTGATTATCAAAGCTTGATTTGAGATTAGAAAAATCGATAATGCCCTAATTACTGACTTTTTTGGAATGTATCGGCTTATTCTCATTCCAGCATCATATCACACCCATCAAAAAAATTCACTGTGGTCTGTGATAGAAGTGAAATTTGCTCAGTATACAGCGGACGTGATTTGAAACTTGCTTTAAGGGGTTATATCCCCCTTATGCTCTAAAAAACAAGGCTTTGTTAATTATTTTTTTTAAAAGACATTTGAGATTAAAGGTATACAAATAATATAAGATTGGATTAAGCAACTCTTGAAGAAGAGAACAAAATTTTTTATTGATATTTTTTGTACAAAATGGCGGCTGTGCAGTGATTACCGTGAACCGCTTTTTCAAAAAGGTCTTCCGCGGCGAGCAGTACAAGTCTCGTCCAACTCCACCTATAACAAACAAAAAATGTTCTATTATCTACATGAGTTTTGCTAGTGAAGTACACATGATTATATTTTTAAAATTTTTTTTTCACGAAATGGCGATTGTTTTAACAAAAAATCGTGTTTTCGACCAAAAAAATCGGCTTAAATTGTTTATAACTTTTTTTCTTGGTAATTAATCGCTAAAATCGTGTGTATTTCACTAGATAATCAAACAATGAAGCTACTGTTAAAATTTTAAGTCAATCGGATGTAAACTTTTTGAGTTCTACTGCTTGCCGATTTTGAAAACATGGTTTCGAGAAAAACGCGTTTGAAGTTTCAAAATGCTATAAATCTTAAGAATCGCAAAAATATAGTCCATAATTACTTTTTTACCTTCAGTCTGCTATCCCCGCACCATATAATTGTCCTTCCAGGGCCTTCATTTCCTCTTCTTCTTTTTTTTTTGCCTGATGTAATGTTGCGCCTGGCCCCTTTCGCGATATCGGACATACGATGCTCAGCGGTTTTGACGCGATTGGCGTCCGTTTCCACGCAAAACTCGTACATGTTTGGTCCAACAGTCAACCCAAGAGCATCGTAAACGGCAAACAGACCCGAGAAGCCGTCATTGAAGATAATAACGGCTACGTCAGTCGCAATGTCAACTATAGTCTTACCGCTTGACACCGTCTTTGGAGCAATTGACCACACTACAGCATTAAACGACTCGTTATTGTTCTGAGTATACGCACCCAAGCAGCGTGACAGAAGGTTGTCGGAGCTGAGTTCATTATAAATGGGTTTTATTGCGTTAAAAACATCCTCATGCATTGGACTCTTGTGCTCGTACGTTGCAAGTGTACCAAGCGCTGTACTGCGCTGCCAAGAACTCCAAGAGTCACAACATTGCCCAAATTTCATTCTGCATTTTTTCGACTGAATCGTAGTTTCTCCTAATAGCAAGTCCGTAATAAATAGAAAGTTCATCAATTAACTTTCCGGTCAACTTTCCTCGGCCGCCAAGACCTTTCGTTGTTTTTTTTTCAAATTGCGCAGACGCGTTCCCATGCGCTTCTGAACGTGTCCGACACATTATTTTTTTCGACGATGAAATCTTTATATGGTTTTGAGTCGACTATACCTTTATATGTTTTTGAATCGCCGTCGCCGATATATTTCAAATATTTGATATTATGAAGTTTTTCTGATCGTTTGAACATTTCTATAACTGCGTCGATCTCCATTTTCCCGGCACTACCTTCATGGTTGGCATCACAGTTCTGTTTGTGTGAAGGGTATACCTCTTCGTATTCAGCAGTACCTTCTTTTTTTTGCCAATATTCACACACTTTACAGTACTTAGATTTTACACACACATCCAATACCTTGCCAGTGTACCAAAACATCAAAGTCATCAATCCGAACAAAGAATGAAACCCTCTCCATCGCCTGACACCGTGAGACCTTCTTTTTCACCTCGTTCGATAGAAATTTCTTTTTCTTTAATCGCTGATTTTTTCATAGATATAATTCGAACAGATGAAGTTGCAGTGGCGATATTAGATATGATCTTACTGTAAGTTGTTTGAAAAACAGGCTTTGCAAGATCCATCATAGAGCAGAACTTTTTTATACCGTTGATGACTATGCCTATGATGCGCATAGCTAAAATAATACGGCAGTTGATCTCATAAGCACGACCATTTATTACAGGACAGCTGTTAATATCAGCATCACCACAGTTCGAACAAGACACAATAATTTTGAAGCCTAGTCCACGCTTGTTCGACTCTAAAAACCGCACGTCACCATTACATTTTTTGCATACTACTAATTCAGAAAGAGCAGTAAATACAGCGAAAAAATTGATGAAACAGTAGCCGAAATTATTATCAACATCGCGGTCACGGTCTAAATAAGTAGTTTTCAATTTCTTAGCCGAGGTACTAACGTGCTCCGAATCGCCTTCGAACGAATGGTGGTTAGGCGGGCGTCGATTACTAATTTTACTCTGTTTTGTACTTGTACTTCTTGTTTTACTGCCTTTGCGGTCACTGTACACCTTTTTACTCATAATTAAGTACTTGTAAATATAATTCACAGTTAAAAAGTAAAGCAAAACTCAAAATAACAACGTAAACAACGAGAACGGCTGATCGACTAAACACAGGGCAAGTGTGAGTAAACACATGCTGTAAAGACGCTGTAACCGTCGTAATGTCATGTAGCGACCTCTATAATTGAAATTTAAAACACGATATCGATCGTAGGTAACTTCTACTAATTTCCACAGCCGTGAAATTCAAAAAAGTGAGCATCGCTAAAATAAGCGAAAATTGGGATTTTGGAGTATCAAAGCTGTTTGGAAAAAATTGATTTAAAATAATGTTGAGTTTAAATCGGTACTTGGGCGCTGTAGATTTTGATTCTAGGATTGTTTTTGCAAGATTTAAGCCAATAAAAAAAATGGAAAAAAACAAAAAAATTTGGGGGATAGAACCCCTGAAGGTTAGAACAATGAATAATTTGCTGATTACGGGCTTTATAGGAATGTATTGGGCTTCACTCATTCCACATACCGACCAAAATACTTTCCTGTAGTCTGTGTTAAACGTGAAATGTGCTTAACATATATTGGACGTATTTTGAAGCTTGCTCTGACGTTGGAAAAAATAATTGTTCTAATTTTCGATTTATTTAAGAGTGTATTGACTTTTACTCATTTCAGCATCGTACCATACTGACTACAAAATACGAGGGTAGTTCAATAAGTCTTTAGAATAAAGTATAAAAACAATTTTTTTGGGGTAAATTTTTTTTTATTTTTCAACATAATCTCCTTGGAGCTCTATACACTTGGTCAATCGCTTTTTAAGTTTTTTTAATCCTTCAGAAAAGTGCGTTTTCGGAAGTTCCTCAAAATAAGCACTTACAGAGGCAATGACGTCTTCGTTGTCCGTAAATCTCTGTCCACCGAGCCATTTTTTCAAGTTTGGAAATAAGAAAAAGTCACTGGGGGCTAAATCTGGTGAATACGGTGGGTGTTCGACCAATTCGAATTTTAGTTCTTCAATTTTAGCCATTGAAACGAAGCATGTGTGAACTCGGGCGTTGTCGTGATGAAAGAGAATTTTTTTTCTCGCCAAATGTGGTCGTTTTTTTTTAATTTCTTCTTTCAGCTGCTCTAATAATGATGCATACTACTCACCAGTAATTGTTTTACCCTTTTCCAAGTAGTCAATAAGTATAATTCCACGTGCATCCCAAAAAACTGTAGCCATAACCTTACCAGCTGACTTTACGGTCTTTGCCTTCTTTGGAGCTGGTTCGCCTGTGGAAATCCACTGTTTGGATTGTTCCTTTGTCTCAGGAGTGTAGTGGTGTATCCATGTTTCATCCACAGTCACAAATCGACGAAAAAATTCCTCAGGATTCCGACTTATGCTCGCCAAAAGAGCCTCAGAGGCGACCACTCTATTGCGTTTATTCTCAGCTGAGAGCAAACGCGGCACCCATCTTGCCGATAGCTTTTTCATGCCTAATTTTTCATGTAGAATTGAAACAACTGCACCTATAGATATCCTTGTGGCCTCAGCGAACTCACGCACTTTTAATCTTCTATCCTTCAACACCATATCGTGGATTTTATTGATGATTTCGGGAGTAGTTGCTTCTACGGGCCTTCCTGAACGTGATTCGTCACTTATTGATGTACGACCACGCTTAAATTCATTTACCCAGTTATAAACCGTTGCTAAGGCAGGGGCAGATGTGCCATGAACTGAGTCCAATTCATTTTTTATCTCATATGGAGTTAAACCCTTTAAATGAAAATGTTTAATTACCGCTCTGAACTCGTTTTTTTCCATTTTTCTTAACAAGCAATTTTTTTTTTTTTTTCAATTGGTTATAAAAACACGTAAACTCAGATGATGTGGACTGTGACTGCACCATATATCTAGTCGGGAGTGGTGCTGACTGAAAACAGATGATTTGGAGCGATTCGCGCGCCATCTGTTGGTCATTCTAAAGACTTATTGAACTTCCCTCGTAGACTGTAATCTGTAATAAACGTGGAATGTGCTTAGCGTATAGTAGACGTGATTAAAAGATTAAAAAAAAAAAAAAAAAAAAAGTATATTTATCTATCTATCTATCTCCCTCTCCCTTATCCTGTCCTGATCCCCTTCCCTCTCTACCAATTTCTCTTTTGCTACGTCATACTCTCCCTCCCTCGAATCTTTTCCATTCCCTCTCCCTCTCCCTTATCCTCTCCGCATCTCTCCCCTCACTCTTATCATCTTATCAGCCTGTCCCTCTTCCTCTCCCTTTCCCTCATTATCTCCCACTTCCTCTTCCCCTACCTCACCCTCTCCCTCTTTCTCATCCTCAATCACTCCTTCTCTATCATCCTCTCCTTGTCCCTCATCCACTTCTTTTCTCTCCCTCATTCTCTTCCTCTTTCACTCCCTCATTCTCTTTCTCTTTTTCTCCCTCATCATCTCTCTGTCCCTCTCCCTCTCCCTGATTCTCTCCTTCTTCCTCTCCTTGATCATATTCATCTCCCTCTCTCTCACCCCCTCCTTCATCCTCATATGATCCCTCTCCCTCTATCTCTCTCTTTTCTCATCCTCTACCACTCCGTCTTTCTCTCCCACTCCCTCTTTCTTTCCCACTCACTCTCTCTCCCTCATCCTCTCCCTTCTTATCGCTCATCCTGTCCCTCTCTCGAATCCTCTTCCTCATTCTCTCCCACTCCCTCTCCCTCTTTTTCTCCCTGTCCTTCTCTCTCCTTCTACCTTCTCTTCCTCTATTGCTCTCTCCCTCTTCCACTCTCTTTCTCTCCTTCTCTCCCTCTCTCCCTCTCTCTCACACTCTCCCTCTGTTGCTTCCTCCTTCTCACTCACACTCTCTCTTCATCTCTCCCTCTCCCAACCTTCCTTCCTCCCTCTCTCTCTCCTCATTTCCGTTCTTTCTTTCCTCTCTTCCACCCATTCTCCCTTACTTTCTCTCTCACACCCTCTCTTTTCCCGTTCTCTTTCTCTCTTTTACCCTCCCTCCCTTTCACCCTCCCTCATACGACCCTCGATGGCGAAATTCGATATTAATCATTTGCGCTTGTAAAATTATTGAATGTATTTGCACTTGCAACCACGAACGTTTGTCTGTCTCATTTCTACAGCGCGTAATTTAGAAGATTTCGCGTCTTATTACAAATTTATATTTATACTTTACACTTTTTAATAAGAAATTTGGAACTGTTGAGCGATGTGAAAATATAACGAAGCCCATATGTAAATATTAAATACATAAAACTTTAATCGTATGATTTACTACCCGCGTTATTTCCAACATTTTGACAAAAGTACAAAAAAATATTGATATAGGAGATTCTCTATTCATAATTCTTGTAGATGACTAGTAAATATTTATAAATTATTCATCTCATTGATAATAATTTAAATAACATGACTATTTTACAATTAAATATAATACATTGAACTTTATATTTTAAACTGATATTTAGTATCTAATTTTGGCATGATTTTTCTTCATTTTAAAGTTGACTTTATGATCCCATCTCTAACTTTTTCGTCACACACCTGCATGGATGTTTCTGAAACTTCTTTGACACCCCTTTCGACAGCTTGAGTGTAGCAAGGAATCTTGAAAATATCATTTGTTGGTAGGTGATTTTTAACATAATTAAAATTTGCTCTGCTGTCAGTTGTTTTATGTGGTTTTAGTGGTAGTTCTGTTACATTACTATTCCAATTTATCAAAAACTCATAGCTACTTGCATTGAAATTAATTTTTGGTTTATCAAACTTTCTCACAGTTTGCTGAAAATTCCTATCGGAACTCTTCTTTCGAATTTCTATAACTCTGTCATAAGCTTCTTTTCTAATTGACTGACGATCAGCCAACATTGCTAACAAAATATTTTCTGAATGAGCAAAATAAGCATTATTTTGTATTGTATTATCAAACAACATTTTTAACGGAGGTGGCAGGTATCGTGATTTCTGAAGCATGTGTACTAAATGTTTTAGACCGTCGAAACAATGTTTGTATTTTTTAATGCGAAACCAACGTAAAACATACACCTTCATAATATATGTTACCACTGTTCTTAGATTTGTATTTGGCGTTTTTTCAGATATCCATAATCTTAAAAATCTGGATGCTGTTGTTCACCATCGTGAAAGAGATATGTTAACAAGTTTAAGGCTGGCTAATTTTTTTTAACAGAAACCTGTCGCTACTGCTTGTGCAATTTGATACAAATACTTTTAGTCAGAGATTAAATCTTGTTCATTCATTACTGGTATTTCTCCTTCAATCTTTTCAAAATTTATTACTGCCATTTCCTCACATGTTCGAAGAGACAGATTTAATTCTCCACAGAAAGTATCGAGACCTATTGCAATGCCGTAATGTTTCTGTATTATATGCCTTAGAGCTAGCTCGTTAAGATGAAGTAGGCAAATAAACCAATGAAGTGGCTTCTCTATATGATTTTCAAGCAAAGTTATAATACCGTTGTTGCATCCTGTGTTGACGACTGTTCCATCGCATCCCAATACAAATAATTTTTCTATAGGAGCATCTATTTCACTTAATTTATAGCAAATTGCTTCGCAGATTGCATTTGCTTCACCAGAAGTAGGCGAAACGTGACCAATATACTGAGAACCAGTTTCCTTTATCATAGTTATATGTTCCTGAGTTACAATTCTCCGGTGATAAGTTTTAGATTCATTATCTTTATCATTTACTAATGTCTTATCTCGCTTACCGTCGAAATACAACCCCCAAACATTGGTGTCGTTGAATAAATCATTTTCAACTTTTTTTATGCTTATTTTTCTTTTTCTTCTTATCTTACTTCGATCTATAACAAGATTATTATCAGGAATATTAATTTGAAAATGTTCTTTGAAGTCATATAGAGTTGCTGACACTATTTCAGCAGCTGCACGATCGGATAATTTATGCCTATTAATTACGTGCGCAACATTTGGAAGTTTGACTTTCGATTGAGAACTTATTTGCCTTACATTATTTTCTATGCTAACATCATTACATTCAGATTCTATTTGTTCATTGTTTTTAGGTAGTGTACTTTCATCACCCTGAATGGTCTTATTTATTGTACTTTTGCGACCATTAACAAGTACTTTGCGACCTCTCTTTTGAGGTGTCTGACGTTCCACATCTACTTTATAAAAATTTTCAATTCTAATATCAGATATTAATTGCAGTCTATTTGATCATTGCTCAGTTGGAAAATTGCGCCTATCGTCTGGCACTTGATTCTCCTTACGACAAGAACAAACACAAGAATCATCACATTTACAACGCGCTAAATCAAAAAGTACACTTATAGAAAGATTAAATTTTCCAATATCGTCGCTTAGACTTTTGGAATTTGCATGTGCTTTTTCATGTTTCTTAAGACTCTTAAATTTATCACAGTATTTATGAATTAAAAATTCAATTCTTGCATTTGGTATAATAGGTATACTTGTTTTTTGCCAAATCGAATTTACAAAAATTGATACTTTTTATTAGTGATTTTTCAGAAGGATTTAATTTAGTGACAGAAAGTGCTTCTTGTCTCAAATATTCAATATGCTGTAATACCTCTTTGATAGATGGAAGTCTACTGTCCGATAGTTATTTGGCGAGAATTATGGGACATTCATCGAGTTCACAGATGTAATCTTCTGAATTACTCATTCTAAAAAATATAGTATGTTTGATATTCTTTACATAAGTATTTGAAAAAAGTATTATAAAAATTTCAAGGCATTCACAAACGAATAAACTATTTAATATTAAGTTTTATTTACTATTTAGGATTCATTACTATTCAAAGTGAAATAATTTACTGAATTGAGATGAACTTATTTACGATCCGATTAATCTAACAAATTTTGTGACGAAACGCAATACTGAGTGCTAGTTGTAATCAGTAGTAAAACGCTATGTTTCTAATCTTATTGCAGTATTTAATAAAAACAAAGCCCAGAAATATTTTGATCAACCTGAAATTCAGTCAAAAAATAGATACGTCATGCAAGAAATAATCGATACTTTTTGACATTCAATATGGCTCACGAAAATTCTACCGCCTTATCTAAAATTGGTTAAAATTAAAAGTTTAAAACGAAGAATCGAATTAACTCAAAAGACCAAATGGGAATTGGTTTTTGAGCACCAAACCATACAAATTTTGCTTTTCCTATATAAACAAATTGTAAAATTAATTTTTTATGTATAAAAAAATTATTTTATTCTTTTTGTCCAATTATAATAAAATATCATTTCGAAGAAGCTTATCATGTCACAAAAATATTATGCGAGCCACATGGATATTGTACGTTTATTTTTAACAAAGTAATGATCTTTTTATTAAAAAAAAAAATTATAAAAGAAAAAAATATTACTTTACGTAAGAAATACAGAATAAACGAAATTTAAAATTAAAAGGAATTTTCATTTAGTATGAAAAAAACGTTTTCTTACTTTTTACATTTTTAATGCAAAAGTATTTTATTACAAATTTCACATTTCACTGTAGTGCTTTATCGTACGGGTTATTTTATTGCATTAAATATTATTTTATTGCATTAAATATTATTTTATACTAAAACTATTATTTTATTGCAAAAATATTATTTTATTTTAGTGTAATCATATAAAATAATCTGAAAAAATAAAAATAAATTAAGAGTTCATGATGATTAACTGTATATATTTTTATTTACACAATTAAATATTTCATAGTAAACATTATAACCAAATACTAATCGCTTTTGCTGTTTGTTCTTTAAATAATATATACTCTTAATTTTTTGATTTTATTAAAAATATATCAAATCCCTTGATATTTTTATAAGTACAAATAAATCATTGATGTACTTACGTATTATTTTATTCTTCATATACAATGCTTTTCATAGAATAAAATATAAATTTATTAAGTCCTTTTTGAATAAAGAACATTTATACCTAACGCGGATATACTTTTCTATGTTGGTTAAATGTTTCTTTACTTATAATTCAATAGTTGCTAATAAACCATGAGAGAGAATATTTGCGTTAATAACATTATTATGGTTACCATGGTAATGGAATGGAATAATTGTAAAGATAATATAAATAGGAAATATGCAATTATATTAACAGAGTTATTAACGCGTAATTCATTGTATCTTGTTGAAAATGACTTTAAAATATAGTTAAAATTGAAATTTATTTTTCTCAAATATTTTACAAATTATAGTTGAAAATATGTAGGTAATGCATTAAAAATAATTTTTGTTTGTTCAAAAAATTAATTTAAAGTTTATTTTGGAATACTTAATATAATAAAGCGAGTGAGAATCGATAAACTGTTAAGAAATTCATAATAAATTTTCGATGTTTTAAACATTTAAGGTGAATCTTACCCAAAATCGGTCAAAAATCGTTTTCTAATACCTTTATGTTACTTGGTATTATTTTTTATTTTATCTTTTAAATATATTAAAACAGATAAACTTGTTTTTATATCCTTCAGAAATAAATTAATGTATAAAAGCAGAATAATAAAATATAATTGAAAAAATTATAATATTTAACTTTTAATAAATTGATGTTCTTTCGTAAGACTATTATTGTTTGTATTGCTCCATGTGTAACAGATAATTTGCAATCAATTTTAAATTTTGGTAAAAAATTTGTTATCTAGGTTTTAAAACAATTGTATATTTCACTTTTTAAGAATTGTGATTCTAAATAATAAAATCACTGTATCTACATAACCATTATAAGAAATATTAAGTGTTTTGTTGAGTTTTTCTTATACTTAAACAAGTTTCTTATATTACTGACAGTATAATATATAAAAAATGTAAACGTTGACTATATCAACATGTTGCGTATAGAGCGCTGAACCATTTTCCTATTTTTAATAGCTTTTTAATAATGCAATTATTTGAATGTTTATTCAGTATAGCTTTTTGAATTTACAACATTGACAATTTTTTTCTACATTTCATTTGTCAAATTGAAAAAAAAAATTTCGTTACAATTTTTAATTGGTTTTCATAAACTTTGATATTTTTAGTATAGACTCCCCTTACATAAATTTTGGGTGGCATTCACATTATGCTGGGCAAATTTATCTATAATCGTAGATCATTTGGCATCCATAAAGAAAGTCTATATTTGTGACTAAATTTTTATAATCTCCAACTAAACTATAAGTTATATTAGCCACACGACAGGGTCATTCCTTCACCACTGCCAAGCCGGAATAATAATGACTGTTATGGTATCGACGGCTGTTGGCAAACGTGAAACATTCTTTAATCTTAATAAAATTTTAGGGTGTTCATATTGACATCTCATACTAACCTTTTGGAGGGGTTACGCAATTATTTCTCTTATAGACAATTTTCGCTCCACCCTAATATATAATATATATATATATATATATATATATATATATATATATATATATATATATATATATATATATATATATATATATACATCTCAATAGATATACATAATTACTCTCTGCATTTTACAGGGTTGAGACTCTCATTCATTGATTATATATAAAAACCGCTGCCAATTCATTGGCACTTAGCTTCCTCAAACTAAATAAATTGTATCAGTATGAATTTCTTTATTCTAATACATCATTTTAAATTGGTATATTTCTTTCTAAAAAGGTGCGATGGATTTTTTTATCATTGATTGTTGTCAAAAGATAAATTACAAAAAATTATAAGCTTGTGATCATAGATTGCATTATCGATTTAGAAATATTAGAAAAATCGTTTTAAAACAGAAACAAATCAAGGAATCTTTAATTTTTTTTCTGATTTCGTATGTTTTTCAAAATAACAACTAAAAATTGGTCTGTTTAATAGAAAATGACCACGACATCTTCCGGATATAAGCAATAGAATTAAAAAAATATAACCTCAAATATCTTGAAGGATTGAAGGCTTTACAGTCTTTGCAAAGAGTCCAGCCAAGAGATAGTGGAAATCTGCCTTTTTCAGTTGAATTTATTTTAAACATTTTCCATTATATGTTTCCAGGATATCACCATTTAAACAAAAAATGATATTTTTGTGTATAACAAAAGAATAAAGATAGCTTATAGAAAATTTTTCGTCGGGGAAGGTAGATAATTTTATTGTCTTTCAACTGCATTTACACTGAAACGATCATATTATTTCTATATACCAAAATAATATACCTCATGGATTTCAGAATAACGTAAAATAGAATCATCATTGCAAAACAAAAATGAGTCGATGAATCTTAAAATTCCTTTTTAATTCCCAATCCCCATTAAGAAATGAAAAAAAATGAGCCGCAGTTGACAAAAAATGACCGCGCGGAGATATAAGCGATCAAAAAAGTTTAAAAAAAAACATAACCTCACATATATTGAAATATATAAGTCCTCATGATCTGTGCAAAGAACTTAGCTGAGAGATAGTTAAAAGCTACCTTACTAAAATTTTCAAAAAGAATAATGCCGTTTTACTCAAATTATCGTTCGACATAAAACTAGATTTTTTTACAAAATGATTTCTTTCTCGACAATGGAAAAATAAAATAGCTCAAAAATTATACTCAACTTTCCTCTCTATATTTTAAATCATCACAAAGTTTTTCTAAAACTATTCGTCATATATTTCCGAGATATTACCATTTAAACCGAAAATGACGTTTTTGTGTATAAGAAAAGAAAATAAAGACCTTATCCAAACTTTCAGATCGAAAAGTTAGGTAATTTTATGCTCTTTCAAATGCTTTTTCGCTGATTTGATCATATTTTTTCTAAGGTATTAAAAATCCCGAAAAACTAAAACTCAAAAAGCGAAAAACCGCTGAAAAGCAAAAACGCATCGGAAAATAATAAGGTTACTCTTGAGCTACCTTTCTTCAAGAAAAACAACAAAATCGAGCCCTAAAACAATAATTTTTACCGTAGATTACTCGAAATATGGTGATATACATCCATACATATACACGCACACACGCAATCACGCACACACGCACACACGCACACATCCATACGGACAATTTCTAAAAAAAAGTGTATTTTTATTCGAAATGGCCTAAAACATATTTCTAACAAGTTTTTAAGAAAACTTTTTTTTATTATCAAAAAGCGTCCTTTAGGAGGAAGCAAAAATATAAAATAATTAAATAATTTAATTAAAATTTAATTAAAAACCAATGGGGGGTTTTATCACTAGGGTTGTTTAAAATTCCCAAAAGTTTTCAAAGATCAAAAGTAAGCCTCAAAAAAGTTGGTATGTGTCAAAAAAATTAGTTTCCTGCAAGCTGGGTGCTTAACGTTAATATTTAAAGGTGGCTATCTCGAACTTAAGGTTTTTTAAAGAGCACTTATACAATTTTTCCGTAAAATCGCAAATTAAATAACTAAAACTTAATTACTCATCCTAAAAAATGTTTTGGTAATTGATTATACTACTAGAATTGAAATTCAGTTTCGAGATAACCGGCAAAATCTTTTTTCTTTGTGATAACAGTAGTATAAGTTCAAATTTTTACTTAAAACCGTCTATTTTCGGATATTTTTAATAACCTCAATCTTTGATGATTGTTCACAAACAAAAATTATTTTGTATCTTTGATCCAAATAGTTTCAACCGAAAAATTGGCACACCATAGGATATCGAAAGATGGAAGTTATAGCAGTCTCTGTAATGTATTGCTTTACTAACACAGTCAGTCGCTCATAGTCACTCACTCGCACACACGCGCTCTAATAATATCTTATGCAATCGCTCACTTACTCACTCAATCACGCATGCACTTACTGACTCACTCTTTTGCGCACGCAATTGCTCACATCATCACTCCCTCGATCACTTACTGACTCATTTACTCACATACACACTTAATCACTTGCTTACGCATGCATATACGCTATTGCTCCCTTACTCTGTCGCTTTTTAAGTTCACCACTGTAATAGCGAAAAAAAGCGTTTTTTTGGGTATTTTTTTTTTAATGGAAAGAAAGGTTATACAGAAATGATATTGGGATATATTATTAGTCTAATACTATAGTATATTAAAAAAAAAAATTGAGTAAAACAAATACAAAATGGCTGATTTATAGCCGATTTTTTTAGGCCTTTTGCATCGCAAGCGCTCCGCGGCACGCAGTGTACCAATATGCACATTTGAACCTGGAACAAAAAATATCCACTTATTCTTGACGTTAATAGCTAGTGAATCACGTAGGGGATTTAGAAAATATTTATTTTTGCAAATTGCCAGTGAATTGAAAATAAATTAAAAATTTTCATAAAAAAGGCACGTTTTTGTTTCTAAAATCGTTTAAATCAATCTATTAAAAATCCTCTAGGTGATTCACTTTTAAATATAATAATTAAGATATGGTTAAAATTTCAAATGGATCGGATGAAAACTGTTCAAGTTATGCTGCGTGCCCGCTGAGAAAAACTGGTTTCGAGAAAATTCAACTTAAAGTTTCAACATCAGTTTCGGACGTAAAAAAATGAGGAAATCATTTAAATAAAAATTTTTACCTTCAGTCTGTAATGCCAGGACCATAAAGCTGCCCTCCAAATGCAAATTCTTCTCCTCGTTTTCTTTTCTTATTGCTTTTATGTTCGATCGCGCCTCTTTCGCTGCGTCGGACAGAGAGCGTTCAGCGTGTCTTATGCGCTTATCGTCGGCTTCACAACAAAAATTATAAGCCTGCAGACCTATATTCATCTCCAGAGCTTTCATAATTCGAAGGACACATTTCAAGTCATCATTAAGATTGCACACTGCAATATCAGTGGCAATATCCAAAACTTTCTTGCCACTCCAGTACGATTTTGGAGCCAAGTTCTAAACGGTGGCGTTGAAACTTTCGTTGCTGTTCTGAGTGTTACCTCCTAAGCAACGGTGCAGCAACTCATCTCGTCTCAACTCAGCATAAACAGGCTAAATGGCTGCATAAACTTATTCAGGAAGTGGCGGTTCATGATGAACGTGTCCAACGAACCTTCAGCTTGTGCGTTTTTCCAAGCACACCAGGGATGTGAACAATTATCGTACTGAGGATTGTCGTCGGTCGATATTTTATGATACAGAGTTGCCCAGATTTCATTCCACATTGTCTCTATGCAATTTAGATTCCTCCGTATTGCCAAACCATAATAAATTGTTAATTTATCAATCAATTTATTTGTTCATTTTCCTTTTCCTCCAAGGCCTTTCGTCTTTTTTTTAGATTTCGAAGACGCGTTCCCATTCTTTTCTGTACATGATCGATATATTCGTATTTTTGTACTTCAAAATTAGTGTACGGTTTAGAATCCAGTATGCCTATGAAAGTCTTGCTATCACCGTCACCAATATAATTCACATACTTTAGGCCATGGAAACTGTTGGAACGAGAAAACATTTCAATAACAGCATCTACCTCCATTTTACCGGATGAACCTTCATGATTAGCATGACATAAATCGGCGTGTGATGCATACCATTTTTCGTATTCAGATGTTTCTGATTTATCTTTCCAGTGCTCGCGAGACTTACAATATTTAGATTTTACAGGCACATCGACGATTTTCTCAGTAAGCCATCCAATCAAAGATATAACTCCAAAAAGCAACGAATACCCTCGTTTCCTCCAAGAACCATCTCCTAAAACGGTAATCCATTGAGATTGACCATTTTCTTCGCTCTTTCGTCTCTACTCTTGTCCAGCTTACGTCACACTGTTATCACGAACTGTTGATGTTGCTATTGAAATGAGATTCACTATTTTATCGTAGAAAGATTGGAAAACAGGACGTGGTAATTCCATAAAGGCACAAAATTTCATCATTCCCTTCAGTCCTCCTCCTATCAGTCGCATTGCTAACACCATCCGACGATTAATTTCATATGTATTTTTTATAAATTTGCTGTTAGGTATAACAATTTCTGGACACTTTGGGCAAACAATCATAATTTTCAAGCCCAAGCCCCGAGAACTTCTTTCATGAAAAGTTATATTAGAACCGCACGTTTTATACTTCACATGCTCAGAAATTTCAGAAAATACTGCCAAAAAGTTAATGATTCGGTATCCAAATGTACAATTTACATCAAAATCGTCCTCGGATGTCTTCAGCTTTTTTGACAATGCACTGACGCCACTGGAATGACCTTCAGCTTCGTATCGATTCATCGGACGATTCGCTGATTTACGGCTCCGATGCCGTGTTGCATAGTTTTATTTCGCGCCTTATGTTCCTGCGTACACTTTTTCTTTTTCTATTGTGCTCAACGTAATAATAAATAATTAAAACTTTCACAAAAATATAGTTTCGAAAGCGAAAATGATAGCGTCGTTTTCTTACGATATACAGACGCTACACATACGTAATTTGTTTTGAAACTAGCCTAACTGACTCATAATAGCTTAAGGTCGACATCTATAGGAGCATTAGGGAAGTTTGCGAACAATAGGCAAGCCATAAGGCGATCCTTCTCATCAGGTACATACCTCTCGCAGGTAAGCGATCGGCCGTTTCGGAGTGGCCAAAAACGGTCGGTGTATGTCCCGAAATTTCAAGTAAATATTTTTTTTTCGGGATGGGACCTTATGTACCATATTCTAGAAGGTTCAAAGCATGTTTTAAGCAAATAAAAAAAATCGATTTTTTGAAATTTCTACAGTGGTGTTCACCCTTAACGTACACACTTATTCATGGACTCACGCATGCATTTACTCGCTCATATACGCACTCCTTCACTCACGCACTCGCTCGCATCCTCACTTACAAGACATTTGTTTCCCTTTCCTCTGGGTACTTCCCTATGAACTCTTCCCCCACTTTCCTCAATGCCCCTCCAAAAAATCCAACTCTCACAATAGACCCTCCAAGCATTTTGTCTCAGTAAACTGGCACATATTTCTGTGTGATGGGCTTAGTATGTCGCATATATGTATATATCATGATCTTATTTTTAAAAATACGCCTTCCGTGACATTTCATTACTCCTAATATTTTTCCACCTTATCTCTTTTCTTCCCCATCAGCTCCTGCTCCTCTCACCACTTTCATATTGATTCTCCAAGCACTGTGACATGTTATAGTAAATGTACGCGTATTTTAGCGTCTTGGCTTTACGACAAACGATTACAATCATTCTTTTATAAAATGGATTACTTTTTCTAATTTAGAACTGTGCATGCATGTAGGCATGTAGTCACTATTGCGCATGCCTGTGTCCACGTAGCTACTACTGTACATGTCTGTCTTCACGTAGTCACTACTGCACATGTCTGTGTACACATAGTAATTACCGCGCATGCCTGTCTGCACGTAGTCACTACTGCGCATGCCTGTCTGCACGAAGTCTCTACTAAGCATGCATGTGTACCCGTAGTCACTACTGCACACGCCTGTCTGCATGTAGTCACTACTGCGCAAGCTTTCGTGCACGCAGTTATTACTGCGCATACTTAAGTACACGTGGGCACAACTGCGTATACTTAAGTGCACGTGAACACAACTGCGCATACTTAACTGCACGTGTACATAACTGCACATACTTAAGTGCGCGTAGACATAACTGCGCATGGGGATGTGCACGTGAACACATCCGATTCCTCCTTTCGCCGCTCTTCTCACACTCACATCATTCCATTCTCCTTAATTATTACGCCAGGATGTATGTAATTCCACACGCTTTTTAGATTTACTTCATCGCAAAAAGTGTAATATTTTAAAAATAAATAAATTATTGCTTAAAAACATGTTTTAGTACTGTGGGAACACATTTCAAGCATATCTGCAGATATACACTCAAAAAATTGTATTGCTTGAGTATCTACATTCTGGTTGATCGAACTAAACTGCGTATTGCTGCTGTAACATTACTATAATACTAAATTTCGACAACTATATCATAGCTATGACAGCAATATGTATGGTTACTCGAGCAATACCAGTATAGTTATCATATAAACCAATAAACATAAGAGTATTAATGCGAGATCCATTCTTTTTTCTCAGTGTATGTATGGATGTATTTGCATAAAAATATATTTTAACATTGTAGGAACACATTTCAAGCATCCCCAAAGATGTACGTTTTTTATGAAAGATTTGAAATAAAAAAATTATGATAGATTGATTTGTTTTTGTTTTATACCGTTTTTTAATTTTTATGATATTTTTGTAATAAATGAATCCGTTGTTCATAAGCTTGAACAAAATTACGAAAAAATTTTATTTTTAAAAGTAGAATGCATTTACTGTATTCATAAATAAAATTTAATCAACAATTATACTGTTACAAAATTTATTATTGTGGAGAAGGACAGGGGCAAAAACCTCAGGTAGACCGAGACGAAGATGGGAGGACAATATTAAAATGGACCTATCAGAAATGGGATTTTATGAGGAGGATTCGATCCAACTCACAAACAATAGAGAAAGATGGCGTGTCTGTGTGAACAAGGCTATGGACTACATACGAGGGTAGTTCAATAAGTCTTTAGAATAAAGTATAAAAACAATTTTTTTTGGGTAAATTTTTTTTTATTTTTCAACATAATCTCCTTGGAGCTCTATACACTTGGTCAATCGCTTTTTAAGTTTTTTTAATCCTTCAGAAAAGTGCGTTTTCGGAAGTTCCTCAAAATAAGCACTTACAGAGGCAATGACGTCTTCGTTGTCCGTAAATCTCTGTCCACCGAGCCATTTTTTCAAGTTTGGAAATAAGAAAAAGTCACTGGGGGCTAAATCTGGTGAATACGGTGGGTGTTCGACCAATTCGAATTTTAGTTCTTCAATTTTAGCCATTGAAACGAAGCATGTGTGAACTCGGGCGTTGTCGTGATGAAAGAGAATTTTTTTTCTCGCCAAATGTGGTCGTTTTTTTTTAATTTCTTCTTTCAGCTGCTCTAATAATGATGCATACTACTCACCAGTAATTGTTTTACCCTTTTCCAAGTAGTCAATAAGTATAATTCCACGTGCATCCCAAAAAACTGTAGCCATAACCTTACCAGCTGACTTTACGGTATTTGCCTTCTTTGGAGCTGGTTCGCCTGTGGAAATCCACTGTTTGGATTGTTCCTTTGTCTCAGGAGTGTAGTGGTGTATCCATGTTTCATCCACAGTCACAAATCGACGAAAAAATTCCTCAGGATTCCGACTTATGCGCGCCAAAAGAGCCTCAGAGGCGACCACTCTATTGCGTTTATTCTCAGCTGAGAGCAAACGCGGCACCCATCTTGCCGATAGCTTTTTCATGCCTAATTTTTCACGTAGAATTGAAACAACTGCACCTATAGATATCCTTGTGGCCTCAGCTAACTCACGCACTTTTAATCTTCTATCCTTCAACACCATATCGTGGATTTTATTGATGATTTCGGGAGTAGTTGCTTCTACAGGCCTTCCTGAACGTGGTTCGTCACTTATTGATGTACGACCACGCTTAAATTCATTTACCCAGTTATAAACCGTTGCTAAGGCAGGGGCAGATGTGCCATGAACTGAGTCCAATTCATTTTTTATCTCATATGGAGTTAAACCCTTTAAATGAAAATGTTTAATTACCGCTCTGAACTCGTTTTTTTCCATTTTTCTTAACAAGCAATTTTTTTTCAATTGGTTATAAAAACACGTAAACTCAGAAGATGTGGACTGTGACTGCACCATATATCTAGACGGGAGTGGTGCTGACTGAAAACAGATGATTTGGAGCGATTCGCGCGCCATCTGTTGGTCATTCTAAAGACTTATTGAACTACCCTCGTACATCAATAAGTGACGAACCACGTTCAGGAAGGCCCGTAGAAGCAACTACTCCCGAAATCATCAATAAAATCCACGATATGGTGTTGAAGGATAGAAGATTAAAAGTGCGTGAGTTAGCTGAGGCCACAAGGATATCTATAGGTGCAGTTGTTTCAATTCTACATGAAAAATTAGGCATGAAAAAGCTATCGGCAAGATGGGTGCCGCGTTTGCTCTCAGCTGAGAATAAACGCAATAGAGTGGTCGCCTCTGAGGCTCTTTTGGCGCGCATAAGTCGGAATCCTGAGGAATTTTTTCGTCGATTTGTGACTGTGGATGAAACATGGATACACCACTACACTCCTGAGACAAAGGAACAATCCAAACAGTGGATTTCCACAGGCGAACCAGCTCCAAAGAAGGCAAATACCGTAAAGTCAGCTGGTAAGGTTATGGCTACAGTTTTTTGGGATGCACGTGGAATTATACTTATTGACTACTTGGAAAAGGGTAAAACAATTACTGGTGAGTAGTATGCATCATTATTAGAGCAGCTGAAAGAAGAAATTAAAAAAAAACGACCACATTTGGCGAGAAAAAAAATTCTCTTTCATCACGACAACGCCCGAGTTCACACATGCTTCGTTTCAATGGCTAAAATTGAAGAACTAAAATTCGAATTGGTCGAACACCCACCGTATTCACCAGATTTAGCCCCCAGTGACTTTTTCTTATTTCCAAACTTGAAAAAATGGCTCGGTGGACAGAGATTTACGGACAACGAAGACGTCATTGCCTCTGTAAGTGCTTATTTTGAGGAACTTCCGAAAACGCACTTTTCTGAAGGATTAAAAAAACTTAAAAAGCGATTGACCAAGTGTATAGAGCTCCAAGGAGATTATGTTGAAAAATAAAAAAAAATTTACCCAAAAAAAATTGTTTTTGTACTTTATTCTAAAGACTTACTGAACTACCCTCGTAGCAA
This sequence comes from Gastracanthus pulcherrimus, assembly GCA_949152435.1. Lineage (NCBI taxonomy): Eukaryota > Metazoa > Arthropoda > Insecta > Hymenoptera > Pteromalidae > Gastracanthus > Gastracanthus pulcherrimus. Next base: position 135,636,849 of record OX424575.1, on the reverse strand, counting down.
AATGGGAGGTCTCAAGGTGCCGACAATTTAGGAGCGCAAGTAAATTACGTCAGAGTTTAATAGTATGTCGTTTACTTTAGGTGGAGAAAACAGGCTAAAAAAAATTCACAGTTATGCTATACGTACAATACACAATCCAAACAAAGTGCTTGGTTTTCTAGGATATTCGAACTATGTTTTCTGAAAATTAGAGTTAAAATGGTTTAGATAGACATAAGTTTCAAGGGTGTTAACCTGATGATTTTCGAATAAGTACCTTTATTGTACGAGCTGCATTTTTGGTTATACGTAACGGATTTGAATGGACCAGAGAAAGGAATCAAAGGTCTTTTTAAGATGAAGAATTTGAAATATGCTGGACCTAAATTCATGTTATTTTGGTAAAATGGCATACGATCAAATATAACCTAAAAACTAAATTGCCAGGTTGGTCTAATAATTTTTTTCTTAAAGATTATAAATAAACGAAGAATTTTTTCTTGGTACGTTCAAAATGGTTTTATTGGGCGTTCACTAGAATTTTTAGAAAATAATCATTTTTTGGCCTTTTTTCAAATTCAAAACGTTCTAAAATGACTTCTATGGGGATTGGAATTTGAATTTAAGTTTATTGCAATATACTATATTAAACAAAAAAACTAAAAATTTTAATTTTTTCAAAATTTAAGCTAGTTTAGTGCCATTAAAAATGAACTATATAATCATATTTTTAAGAAACTCGTACACAAATTATAAATACTCATTTGTAATACATAAAATAAAATAAAATGCAAATATATATTTTTGTATATACTACAACAGTTATTTTTAAGAAATTTTCACTTTGGAATAATCGTAGATTTACAGAAAAAAATTGTTAAAATGACGATTTTATATAACTAAAATAAATACATTTCATTTAAGGGGTCATCTCGTGTGACCGGCTAAAAAAACTAATTTTCAATGATTTTTTTCAAGAAAATTATTTATTTAAACTCCTCAAAACTTTTTGCCTATAAGAGCATTATAATTTTATAAGAGTATATTGGGAAAGTACAAAAAAATTTCTGTTTTTATAAATAATGCATACATACATAGATATAGTCTAGCGTTGTAGTAGCTCCGGCTATAGAAGCGTAAAACTGCGGGTATTCTGTGACGGGCTGAAAACGTCTAAAACAAAAACAAACTGAAAAAATTGTTTATTTTATAAGATTGCGCAGCGACTGTACCTAGAATAATTATAAAAGACGCTAAATTAATAAAATAGTAGAATTAAGAAAAAGAAATAGAAATCTTCACCAAAAAAATTTGCTTTTATTGTGCAATAACAATTATATTACTGAATAATATGTTGATTTTATAGGTACAAGCGGTAAGGAATGTAAGTTTCTGCATGTATGCACCGGATGAGCGTGATTAAATGAATATTTTTCGCGTTATCTTGTCCGCCAGTTTGAAAAATATCGTTTTGAGAAAAACGTGTTAAAAGTTCGCGGTCATGAAGATTATAAGTTTATGAATATTTTTACACCCGAATTTAAATGCTTAGGAGATTCAAACGGTATAGTTAAAGCTCTCATTTGCGTTTTGTGTATGTCTGCCTCAGCATCTCTCTAGAAGATCTTTTTTTGATAAGTCTTGATATATAGGTAGTATATGCTTTTGAACATCCGGATGAAGTGGGTCTGGGTGGTTAAACCATCCTCCTGTTGCTTCTGCAATGCGCCATTTACACCAGCTGTTTATTTATATATATATATATATATATATATATGTGTGTGTGTGTGTGTGTATATGTATATATATATATATATATATATATATATATATATATATATATATATATATATATATATAAATGTCAACATTATATTGTTAAGGTGATTTATTCTTAGACTAATAGATAAATAAATAAATGGTTTGGATAGAAAAGTAATAATTATCTTTATTTTTATAAGTGATCTAATAATATAGCTTCACATTTTCATTGTCATAACATTTTTTACTTACATACATTGTTTTTTATTGTTTATATGTTCGTCGTTTTTAAATTTGTATTGTAAAATGGTATTTTCTAATTTCAGTCATAATTCATATATCAGTATATACATTTTTCGCAATAACTAAATACTAATGCTTACATACTATTTATCAATTTCCCTTATTTGTTTTATAGCTATACATATACTTTTTATCATTAAAGTAAGCAATTTAATTATTTCACTTATAACTAGAAAATATTATACATTCTGAATAGTTTTTAGCTTCTTATTATTCTTAATTTTGTTATTATTTTCTCTTGTTTTAACATACAGTTTTACAAGGAACAAATATTTAAGAGCTTCTATTTTATGTTCATAACAGCCATCTTTGTCTTTATCAAACCAATCAGAATAAACTGCTTTTGTACATTTTTCTACATAGTTTACTAATGTCTGTAGAAGCTTCTTTTCATGTCAAAGTTGTTCATGATTTTTTAAAAAGGAAGAGAGTTGCAAAAAAATTACTTTTTTGAGTTCTTCTGTAGGCCTGGTTAAATACGAAATCGTAGGTGCATTTTGGTTTTTGTGTTCATATTCTCTTAATGTAATGTACATTTCATCATTATTTGTCGCATTTGCAGTAGTTATTGTAAAAGTATCACGACATTTATCACATGGAATTTTTTTAAGACGACATTGTGCTACATGGCCTGCAAAATATGTTATTGCATTTTTTTCATAATGCCCTTTGCTCTCAAATACCGTGTTAAAAAACAGTTCCTCAATTATTTTATCTATTTCTTTCTCTACCTCATCCAATGCAGCATTTCTTTCATCGTCTGTTATTTTGCCATTAAACTCTACCTTTGTTTTCACTAAGCTATCAACTAAAAATTGGAAAATCAGTTGAAATCATATGACGTATTGATAATCTATATAATCGTACTGTTGGATTGTGATTATTACCACCTCGAAGGCGGCTTTTACTATGATTATGTTCCACTGAATCTGTGTTGCAAAGGGTTGTTGCTAATTAAAAATTACACGTTTTTATTTAATTTCTTTATACATATCTGTAAATGCTCCTACCGTTAATTCCATTCCTTGAAAACAAGGTCATCGTATAAATTTATTACACTTTAAAATCCTTCTAAACGCTGTATTATTTCAGGATTACGATGTGACAGTGACCTTTTTAGGGTATTTCGATTTTTCGCGCATCGAGAATTGCAAGCATCGATGACACTATGGATTCGGCAAAAGCTGAGGACTTGTACCAAGTTTTTGATTGGAGCTCGCCTGATGCGCCTGCTGTGTTGATAGCTTCAGCCATCCTCCTACTAAGAATTTAAAATGCTCTTTTTACATTCATAGCCTCAAAAGCATTAGGCTCAAAATTAGTTTTTGTCAAATGTCCTAATAAATTAGACGTTTTACTAGCACTATCAAGTAACCACGTTTTGTGCAAATCATTAAAATCAATAATGATTTGATTGTCACAGTAAATAATTTTATATTTGCGTAACTGATAGATTAAACGCTTAATCAAATGCGGCCAACCAAAGAGGCATAATACTTTTCTTCTTCATACATGAAAAATGGAGTATCGAGCGTCAAGCTAAAGTGTTAATTAAACGCTTTTTGATTCGCTGAACCTTGATCACATGTAACGATGGTCACAACTGCTCCTACATTTTTAACATGCTTAATGCCCTCTTTAATAATTTTTCCAATCTCCTCGCCTGTTGCACCTTTTCCAGTAAAGAAATAAGCAAATATCTTTCGCCAATGATTTTCTAAGTTAATGCTATCCAAACAAAGTAATAATACTTGTTTTGTTTGTTCAGGTCTTCTGCCTAAAAATCCCATGTCGACTAAACCTTAAATCATGTGATATTTTTTTGAATATTCTTCCCATGCTTTAATTGATTAAAATTATCCGATTTTTTTCATTCAAATTTCATTTTTACTGTTAATAAATGCCGTTTTATTGCATGGTTAAAAAATATAGTGATTGTTTATTTTTAAAAGGTTAGTTTTGTCATCGCGTAAAAATTGACCGTAATAAAACTGTAATAAAACGTGTTAGCTCGGAGTCCAGGTACCTGACTGAGCGCTCAGTCTACAGTGGTGTACAGCAGCCGCCTCGGAAGAGCTAAATGAAGGAAAGCTACTGCAGAGACGAAATTCAAACGCTTGTTCCGTTTTCTTGAAAACTCTTTACTTGCTGTCAGTCGAGGTTCTCATTCTAATCCTTTTTCCCGAAGCCGCCATATGGTACGCCAAAGTTTGTGAGGACATGCGACTGCTTCAAAATGCGTCGCGCCGAAACCTCCCCCGTTGCCCATCTCTTTACTAATCTCTGGTATCAGCCAATAGCAAGATTACTATGTATACATAGAACTCCAAAAGTTTGCATGCTTTAATAGCCCTCAAACACCTGTAAACAAAAACATACCAATATTCGTATACTTAAAGGAATGGCGACCATTTTTCTACATATTTTGACAATAAATTATTAGTTTTTCATAAATTAACAATAAAAAATGTTGTATATGAAACGAATACGTATTGTTATGAGTATTGCCTTTATTTTTAAAATATAAAAATAAAGCACATATATTAAATGGGAAAAGAAAATCTGGGTGGATTTATGCACACTCGACGTTGAAAACTTAAGGTAGAATGCATGTGAATTTCTTTAAATTATCAGTAATGTTAGCAAAAAGGTAAATTTGATAACATTTTATTGCAGTACTTAAAAAAAATCAAACTGGTATTCTACCAGAAGTTTTAAACGTCTAATATGAATAAGGCATTTACTTTATAAACTTTATTGTTCACTGCTTAACATGACACATTGAGGAATCGTGTACGTACTGTGAGACCTGAGAACTGTGTGTGCTAGCACACTACTGTCCGATGTACATATTGCAAATACAAAGCACTGCACGCGATAATCGATTTAACTAAAGTCCTGACGTACATCACTAGAACGTAAACATCTCCGTCGTTAAATTCCAAGCTGTCAAACGTTAGCCGGCTTCTATGTATACCACACCACGGTTATAATAAACAAAACTAACTGTATACGTGTACTGTCGATCTTTTAACCCGTGAAAAGCAGCGTGATAATTATCACACTTTTGATATCGCTGCAGGTGTACTGCCGCACGCAATACTGCACTGCGCATCCAAGCAGTGCAAAAGTAACTTTTGCGCCCGCTTATGCGTATTAGCGCCCGCCGGTTTGAAAAATGGTCCTTTAGGCCCGCTTAATAGGTACAGAACAACGCGAAAATCGTGCTTGTGTTACGAAAAAACTATTTTATTATTAAATCATACTCTCTTATTATGAAATAGTGAAAATTCACTGGCAAACAGTGAATATTCACTATTTTGAATAATTATAACTCAGGAACTAAAAACAGTGAATATTCACTATTTGAAATAGTGAAATAAATTTTCACTTCTTGAAATAGTGAAATTTCACTGTCGAAATAGTGAAATTTTAACATTCAATAAATAAAAAAAATAAAGCTGTTATTAAACACGTATGTAAATATATATGAGATGTATTAGATATTGATTATGTATTAGATTTTCAATTGAACATTTATATATATATATATATATATATATATATATATATATCTTAAAATAAGAAATAAATTAAAAATGTGATAAAAACCTCTACGATGGGGATCGAACTCGATTAGAATCATAGTTAAGAGATTATTTGCACCATTTTTATTAGTTAATTAATTAATTATTTTGTTATTACATAATAAAGTTCATGAAATAAAAATAATGTTAACTGAAATTAGGTTATGAAATACCAACTCAATCCCTACTTTACCGGTTTTTCTACTTATGTATTAACTACCAAACTAGTAAAAAATCACTATTGTTCTAGTAAATACAGTTTTCACTGACAAAATAGTGTAATTTTCACTGTTACGCCAGTGGAATTATTTTCACTAACTAAAATAGTGAAAAGTTCATTATTTCAAATTAAAAGAGTATAAATTATTATTTCCTATCCTTCTTTTTAATAAATGTCAAACCAACGGGGAGCAATAAAAATAAAAGGCGAGCGCGAAGCGCGAGCATCGTCGGTCATACCTTATATTCAAAAAGGCTAGCTTTTTGGAATCCTTGCATTGTTCGCGATGTAAGGCGCGGAAGCGTTTCAGAGCTCGCTCGCTCACTCTGAAATGCCGGAGCGGCGAGTCACGCGGGCCGCAGGCTGCAGACCGCATGGCGAGCTAGTTCTTTCTCCCGTCTTATACCTCCTCCATGATCCCACAACCCCCTTCCCGTCCCTCTCCTCCATCGATATACCTCATCCATTCCCTATGCTCATGGTACATCATGTCCTCCTTCCATAGTCCTTCTTTTCTGTCTTTATATTCTTTCATTCTCTGCGAATATATATATATATATATATATATATATATATATATATATATATATATATATATATATATATATATATATATATATATATATATATCATAAGTTCAGTTCACAATCATTTTTATTACAATCCCCTCTACGTTCATCATCGTCCTACACACTCCTCCAATCACTATTTCTAGTAAACACACGTTTTATTTAGTTTTGTGTTTATATCAATATTTCCATTATTTTATTTAAGGAAAATACCCTATCCACGTCCCTCATATACCCTCCGTTTTTCCTACGTATCCCAATTTTTTCTCAATTTGTCACAATTTTGTACCTATCCCACATTAACCCTCCTAGCATTGTGTTACAGTAATAACACGTTTAATTTAGCGTTACGATGCCGATATCATTATTTTCATTAATTTGTTAAGAGAAATACCCCTTGCACGTCACTCAAACCCCATCCACTTTTCCTATCTATCCTGATTGTGTTCGCTTATGCTACTCTATCCATCCATCATCTCCATATTGACTCTCATAGCACTATGTTAAAGTAATAATAAGTTTAATTTAGCGTCACGATGCCCATATCATTATTTTCATTATTTTTTTAAGAGAAATACCCCCTCTACGACCCCCATACCCCCTCCCACTTTCTCTACCTATCCTAATTTTGTCCCATTATTCCAACGCACCCTTCCATCATCTCTAAATTGACCCTTCTAGCACTATGTCATTGTTATAAAATATTTAATTCAGCGTTACGCCTATTTCCGATTTCAGTGATTACAATCATTCTTTTACTATAGGGATATAGACTATAGGGATTACTGTACAACTTAACTATTGAAAATAATACTTCGACAACATACTTAAAATTACAAATCTATATAAAATTACGGTAAATTTGATCGGCATAAACAGCCGTGATGTGAATTTTATTCAAAGAATTATTTGTTTCATCGGGCCGTTCATCAATTACGTCACACTATTTTTGAAAAATTTTACCACCTCCCCCCACTCCACGTAACGTATTTTGACTAATTTTCCTGTATCTTTAGTACACACCATCACGCTAGTAAAGACCTCCCCCATCCAAGCATGACGTAATTTATGAATAACCCCTTATTAACAGTTTTTGCGTTACCTACCCGGATTTTATTTTTTAGAACTTTTAAAATGTGATATCTCTATTCGTAATTTCTGCAAAATGTATAGTTCACGCACACGTTGCGTCATTTGCCTCTAAATTCCTTATCGTGGAAGGCACGCAGCTATATCTGAGGATGCTTTAATAACTTCGACGTTACGAATTTCCATATAATACACAGATAGGAGAAGTTGGCGCACAAATTTTCCCACTGGCCCCTTCCTCTCGCTCTAAACGCAGCCAACCAGCCATCCGAACCCAGACAAGCACAGGCAAGCAAGCAAGCAGGCACTAGAGCTCGTATTCCTTGCGTCATTACATGCTGCGCAGTTTCACAATGTGCACACGCACGCACTCGAGCATGCACTTGGAAAGAGAAATGCAAATGTATGCTCATGTGACCGTGTGTGTCACACTGGATGGCCCTACGTCAGCTCGAAAGTATTTGACTCCAATACAAGGTAAGCATAATTCAACTAACTCCGTAACCAAGTTCGACAGTGCCACTCGCTTGTCCGCTTAACTATCTGCGATACCTAAGTTGCTTACCTATTTCATATCTCCCTTGGTATACCAGGGGTTATAACCTTGGTATACCAAGTTATAACCTTGCTTGCGCCAACGCGGATGTAGAGCGAAAAGGAAGAAGTAGGAAATAGATGGCGGAAGGATGGGAGGGAAGGAGGGAGGAATGGTGAGAGGGGGGAGGAAGAAAGAGAGAGGGAGGGGGGGGGGGAGACTTGCTATCGCTTAACTTTTCCAGGGCCTTAATTAATTGCCGAATTTGTCGCCAACAGTATTAACAAGCTATGCGGCGATTCCAAACATTGTTAAACTTACTATTTCTATCTACTAGAGACTTAGTCATAGGGGCTGGATTCTGCTGTTTTAGCGTAGAAAGATAGAAAGGTAAAGAGCGTAAGCTTCAGATAAATTTTCGAATTTGGACGACTCTCTGGGAAATCAAAAACAAAAAAAGAATTTCTGGTGCTTCGGCAAAAATGTTGCGATTGATGTGTACAATGTTCATGAATTTTTTCAAATGTGTTAGACCCTTAGGTTTTAAGTTATTCAAGGCTCAATATGAGAAAGAAGACATTTTTTACATTTTTTAGCAAATTTCAACCTCAATTTATTCAACAAAATTAAATCTCTTTCAAAAAGATCAAAAGAAGGATTTTTTATCAAATATTTTATTTTTTTTAACTAAAATGGTTACAAGACCATTTAAGGGGACAGGCCTGAGTTAAATCTAAAGAAATAATTTTTTTTACTAGTCCAGAGAACTTTTTATGTTTAAAAGCAATCATTCCGAAAATATTTATGATATATATGCTTAGTAATATCTTACATTTTACCGTTGTAAATCTCCAAAATCTTGATATTACATGTCACAATAAATCACTATTTTCAATACCATATTTATTAAAGTTGTTGTGTTCCTCAAGCGATTGCAGGTGAACACATCAACGAAAATTTTTATTCCGACGATTATTCGACTCTTTTGACAAGTAGTACAAAAAGAGCAAAGTACTTTTTCGTTATAATTTTTTTTGAGGACCTAACCGATTTTTTAAAAATCTTTTATTTTATTCTTTCTTTAAATTGGATGGGTCACCGAAAAAAAATAATAAAAAATATTTTATCGTAGAATTGCTTCACTCTATTTGTAATACATGACAAAAGGAGTCGAATAACCGTCAAAAAAGATATTTTCGATCATCTGCAATCGTTGAAGGAACACAGAAAGTCTAATAAATATAGTATTGAAAATAGTGATTTATTGTTGTGTGTAAGATCAAGATTTTGAGGTTTTACAGCGGTAAAATTTAAGACACTAAGTATTTATAGCATACAAAATTTCAGAATAATTGCTTTTAAACATTAGATGTTTCCTGGACTAGTAAAAAAAATTCTTTTTTGAATTTAACCAAGGCATGCCCCCTTCAGGTAATATTCGATTAATTGGGCTCATTTAAAACCTGACAATCCTTGACTAAGTAATTTTGAGCACTCAAACCATCACACCAAATATTGTGAAGATAGCTTTTTTTCAGTAAAAAGTGACTGCCGTAGTGGTAAAATGGGCAAAGAACAATATTAATATAAAAAGAAAACAAAATAATGTGAAATATTGATTGATAAATTTTTGAAATGTATATTTTAGCAATATGGTTATATTTATCCTCGAACATTAAATACACGGGCTGTTTTTGATTGCGTCTTTTAACAAAATATATTGAATTGAACCTAAATGTACATCTACATCTATCTACACTATATTAAAACGCTTAAATGAGAAATTCTGTAAAAATCCACTAGAACTCGTGAATCATGCTGGAATGGTAATCATTTTATAATGGGCATGTGGGAAAAAAATAAATACATCATCCTACCAGAAAAAAAAAAGAAACTCGATCCAGTTAATTTTTTTTAATAAAAAACTGTTTGAAAAAGTGACCGGGTCATGAAACATTTTTCATAAATCAGTTATATTTACATATAGGTATAAAATAATGATATGCATACATATTAGTGTTATTTTTTTTAGCGGTTGATTAGTAAAAATGTTTACGCCTACATATACCAAGATTGGTCCAGATGTATTGGATGCTGTGAAAGATTTTTTTATTTAAAAAATAAAGCGAATATGTGTATTTAATAGAATATGTGTATATGCCTCACATAGATACAAATGCATGTTTTAGAAATATATATGATCATTCGAGATGATCTTGAGATTTGGTCCAGATCAGATGGATGCTGCGACTATTAATTTTTGCAAATATTACTTTTTCTAAAAATTTTGGTTTTTAAGATAAAATGATGAATGCTGTAGGTATGTAACATACATACATATGTATGTTTTAGAAATATAAGTGATCATTTGAGATGATCTTGAGATTTGGTCCAGATGAGATGGATGCTGCGACTAATGATTTTTGCAAATATCTTATTTTTTTGAACGACTTTGTATGTATGTAGCATATATATATGTCTTAAAAATATATTTGATCATTCGAGATGATCTTGAGATTTGGTCCAGATGAGGTGGATGCTGCGACTAATTATTTTTGCAAACATGACTTTTTTGGAAATATTTGGTTTTTTAAGATGAAATGATGAATACCGTATGTATGTTTTAGAAATATATGCGATCATTCGAGATGATCTTGAGATTTGGTCCAGAGAAGATGGATGCTGTAGAAGATGAATCCATTAGTCCTTTATACATTTCAGTTCTTAATTGTGCTTAATGAGTGCGTAAATAATATAATCGACATCCTTCAATTCTCGTCCATACATCAACAATGAATTGATGTGATAAATTTTTCAAATTCAAATGAGGATTGAAATCGCCACGAATGCTTAATCTGTATGAATAAAATTGTAGTGTAGATATATTATTATTTTTGTACTCTTTTTTGTACATTTCATATTAGGATTCCATCCTGCATCACCAAAAGGAAATATTAAAGGATATGTCATTGGGTCAAGATGTTTACTGAGCATACTTATTTGCTGTGGTTTTTCGGATTTTGGATAAATACGTATATCACGGTTATAAGGAGGTTCGCCATCATTCCCTATATAAACGACAGCCACTTCATTACATGTTGCGAAATATGACTTATTTTTCGTATGATTATCACGTGTTAATGACATTATTACTTCTCGAGGTGTAATATTATTTTTTCGAGCCTTCATGCTTTCTTCGTTTTCTATTTCATACATCATTTTATATGCTTTTGCATAAGGATTGTTCGACGACAAAAAAGTATTTAAAATTTCTAATCTGCCTAAATCAGGTTAATCAATTTTATAGTCATTTGCTCTATATTTATTTGCAATTTCATTGTCAATGATATACAATTGTCCATATTTCGGGTTTTCGTTTTCATTCGGGTGTAATGAATATGAATTATGATATACCTGTCCACATATTTTCAATACTTGTGGTCCCGGATTTTTAAAATATACCTATTTGGACCCAAAACTAGCAAATGCAAATGAATTATTGTAACCTCTTATATTTTTTCTGTAATTAATACTTTTTGGATCATTTTGAAATAATAGATTTTTCAAATCTTGTGGATATAACGTATTATCATTAAGAATAACCTTATTTTTATGACAACAATGATTGTATTTTTTATCATATGATATTTCGCCTTTGAAATGTTTTGCTTTGCAAAACTCACATTCATTATCTAATTTACCTATATAATTTAACTCAATAGTATTCTCATCAAGAACGGTGTTTACAATTAAGTCTTTATTTTTTTCTGGGAAATTTATCTGTCCTCCTTTTCTTTTTCTGTTAATAGATAACAATTCATTATTGTTATATTGTTCTATTTTCTCATTCTTTAATTTCACTGCTTTCTTTCTTCTTTCACGTCTATTAGTAACGGCTTCTAATTTATGATCTGCAGTCATTGTTTTTCTAAATTCACGTTTTCGTGCTGTTTTATTTAATTTTGACTCAGCGCTCCTTTCTTTCCATTGTTTTTTTTTGCATTTCGTTATATTCGAGTTTTTGTGCCGGAGTCCACTTATTTCTGTGACGAGCAACACGTGCTGTCGATTTTGCACAAGTTTTTGATGTAATACTGTAATCATTACTATTTTCATTGAGATGACAATCTTCCTTTGACTCTTTATTATTAATAATATTCGTGTTACTTATTTTATTTTTACGCTTTTGTTGTACTTTAATAAATTTAGTATTTGCACCAACAATATCATTTACAGCAGTATTCGTCAAATCGTTGTTATTTTTCAAAGTATTGTGTGTTTGTTCTGGTATTATTTTGTTGATCGAATCGCGATCTATATCTTTCATATTATTTAATGGTGTAATAACAACAGAACAAGCTTTTAACATTGGATATTCAACTTTGTTTATATTTTTTGAATTATATTTGTCGTCATTAGTTAAATCGTAAATTTCTGAAAATATACTACGATTTGTTAATAATTCGTCATATTTTTGATGATAAGGCTTCATGTCAAATGACATAATTATTTGTACATCTTTATACTGTAATATTGGTTCATTTTGATCACTGATAAATAACATTTCATGTAATTGTCGTGTGGCATGATTAGTAGTTGGAAACATTTCAAGACGTTTATTTTTGAATATCTTTTCTAAATGATTTCTCATCATAAGTTCGTCATATTCAATATTACAAGGACAAATCCTGTAGCATATTGATAATGCATTCGCAATTGCAAATAATCCACAATTAAAACTTTGTTGTTGCTGTTGTACTTTTTCTAGGACGACATTAACAGTCATCATGTTGGGTAATAATCTATTTATGTATTTCAAATGATCATCGTTAAGTCCAATATTTATGCTATCATATACGTGGATCACATTCTTGTCATACCAGACACAAATCCAATGACCTCCATTATTATCACCACTAAACAAGATTTGGACAAATTCTTCGTTTACATTTCTTTCTTGAATTTCACTTAATATACCGATTAATAATGGCGATTGCATGCGGCATTGCGGTATCAATTCTCTGATTTTGTCCACATGAAGATCAAGTAACATACCTTCTGGATCATTACCACTCGTTCTAATGATATCATAAAAATTACGATACATTTTAGATACTATTATACTCTAATAAGAATATTTAATTTATAAATTAAGGTTTAAATTGTAATAAATAACATTATCTCTGATAAAAATAGTTTATAGAAATCGATAAGATCTTTTATAAATTTGAATGACAAGTCTTAATCGCAATTTTAACAAGAAAAAAGATTATATTCAATATGCTCAATTGAAATCGATTAGGACTGAAACGGACCAGACTAGTTCTTAATTGAAACTATACGGTCGGGAGAGAGTATCTGTCGCGAGTGGCGCGAAAGTGGAGGGAATGCACTAGAGATGCCGGTTCGATCCGTGACCAACGTGTAGTAGGGATTACTCATCCATTGTCACTCTTTTACCTGGGGGGTGGGGTGGCCGTCTCAAGACATCTAGAAAAATTTATCGATTTTAATTATTAAATTTTATATATTTATTTTAATTATTATATCTTATACGGATATCAATCGATTACTATCGACCCTAATCATATTTAATTAAGTTGTAATACGAAAATGGCCATTAAGGCTTATCGTTCAATTCTATAAAAATCTTATTGATCGTCATGAACTCTTACGAACTATTTTTAGCAGAGATTTTATATAATTGATATTCAAAATAATAAATATTGAATAAATTTATAGTTATTCCTGGTAAAAATCTTTACCATAAAAAGGGCCAGTTCGCAGCGGAGCGTTGACCAAATTTGTTTATTAGCGAATACTGTCGAAATTGGCAAACCGTTCATCGATGCCTCGTGAAATGATGGCGAATAAAAACATAATTAATATACATGATTTAAAATCGTTTATGCTTTTGAAGTTTTATGAATTCAAGTTTTAGGTTATGGAACGGTCAATATTTGAATTATAATAATAGTATATTTAGTATATTGACATTAAATATATCAGATTTATTGTGAATACTTTTATGATTGTTTATAGATACGGGCTGCATAATGACTTGATATGAGAAAGTGAGTTGGTAAATGGAGGGCAATTTGTTGGTGTCGATTTTTACCAGGGTATGAAATAAATTTAATATATAATCTTAATAATTCATCATAACAATATTGAATTAGATTATCGATCTTTGAAATCTTGGAAGTAAAAATAGAAATCATAGTTAAAACAAAGCCTCGACCACCAAAAAATTCATGGAGATACCTTTTTATAGTGCAAAAGTCCCAGTATAGGTCCCAGAATGAAGGGGAGCCTGTATCTTAGTCTAACAATTAAGATAATCATCAATTCATGCTAAAAATGATTAAAATCATAGTTAAGGTATCTCCATGAATTTTTTGGTGGTCCAGGTTTTGATCGAACTCTCAGAATCAGCATTTTAAGGTTTAATTGGCATATAAGATAGTTATAACATATACATATGACTTTGGAAGTATTTTTAATGCAAACTACAGAAAATTTTACAAAAAAAAGTATGTATACGTTTTTTGTGAAAAATGCTTCCCTGAGGAGTTATAAATTAATTTGTATGGCCAAAAAATGCAAAAAATGCTTAGATGGCCAAGTTTGACCCTCTGTAACTCGGAAAATAATGATGGAAAAAATCTGAAAAAATTCAGGGATACTCATACATACTATAGGAACATAAAAAAAATATTTTTGGAAAATCCATTTTTTTTCGCGCACGATTTGTCAGAGAACCACCCATATATATATATATATATATATATATAGCGTTATTTAATTTAGCGTTACGATGCCGATATCATTATTTTCATTAATTTGTTAAGAGAAATACCCCTTGCACGTCACTCAAAACCCATCCACTTTTCCTATCTATCCTGATTGTGTTCGCTTATGCTACTCTATCCATCCATCATCTCCATATTGACTCTCATAGCACTATGTTAAAGTAATAATAAGTTTAATTTAGCGTCACGATGCCCATATCATTATTTTCATTATTTTGTTAAGAGAAATACCCCCTCTACGACCCCCATACCCTCTCCCACTTTCTCTACCTATCCTAATTTTGTCCCATTATTCCAACGCACCCTTCCATCATCTCTAAATTGACCCTTCTAGCACTATGTCATTGTTATAAAATATTTAATTCAGCGTTACGCCTATTTCCGATTTCAGTGATTACAATCATTCTTTTACTATAGGGATATAGACTATAGGGATTACTGTACAACTTAACTATTGAAAATAATACTTCGACAACATACTTAAAATTACAAATCTATATAAAATTACGGTAAATTTGATCGGCATAAACAGCCGTGATGTGGATTTTATTCAAAGAATTATTTGTTTCATCGGGCCGTTCATCAATTACGTCACACTATTTTTGAAAAATTTTACCACCTCCCCCCACTCCACGTAACGTATTTTGACTAATTTTCCTGTATCTTTAGTACACACCATCACGCTAGTAAAGACCTCCCCCATCCAAGCATGACGTAATTTATGAATAACCCCTTATTAACAGTTTTTGCGTTACCTACCCGGATTTTATTTTTTAGAACTTTTAAAATGTGATATCTCTATTCGTAATTTCTGCAAAATGTATAGTTCACGCACACGTTGCGTCATTTGCCTCTAAATTCCTTATCGTGGACTTAACCACTTAGCTGTTTTTTTCACTTAGATATATTAGTCTTATAATGTGACATATTTGATACACACCATATCTATGCAAAATAATGTTATTTCATTACGTAATGAAATATACAGAATTTATCTTTTTTATCTGGATTTTTAAACTGTAATATGGATCAAAACAGATAAATTCTGTATATTTAATAACGCAATTAAATATAACATTATATTACATAGACATGGTGTACCAAGATTATGTTACATTATAAGACTACTATACGTAAATGGCAAAAACAGTTAAGTAGTTATGTCACAAGTTTAGAAATCCAAAGGTCTCGGGTTCAAGCCGAGGTCGCGGCGATTTTTTTTCGATTTTTTTGAGCTGGATTTTTAGCTTAAATAAAATTGGAAAATTGTTTGCCTAGGTTTTCGTTATCAGATTCAATTTTGCTTAGAATAACTCACCTGGTTTTGTTTTAAGAATACACGTGGATATCTGGATATCCACCTGGAATCCATGCCAATCCATGTCAATCAATGTCAATTCATGTCAATCTATATCAATCCATGTGGATATCCATGTGGATTATCTAGCTGGATATCCATCCGATTATCTAGCTGGATATCCATCCGATTATTTTTAATAGGACTATATGCCATTTAAACCTTAAAATCATGATTTGAGAGGATTTGATCATTTGGATCCTGATCAAAAATTCCAAGAGATACCTTTTTTTAGTCCCAAGGACTTGTAAAAGTCTTGTAATATCACGAGCATAAGCCTTTGTGAAAGAATCATTTTGTTAGTCAATAATGCTAAAATATAATTTAAATACCACTATGCGCCTAACAACAATATGTTTATATACTACATTCACCACCAAAAGAGTTATAGGGATAGTTTGCATAAAAAGAAATATATTTTTACAATAAAAAGTTGATATTGCATAGATATTCCTTACTAGATATATATCTTATTAATAAGTTATTCAAATGCAGGGTCCCGATAACACATAATTAACAATCATTATTGGCACTGGATATGGACAAAGAAATCATAGAATTAATTAATTTTTTATATTTTTAAATTATATTATATTAAATATTTTATATTTTTTAAATTAATTAATTAATTAATTTTTTGCATTATAAACATGCATACTTGTGTCACAATACAGAGTGATCAAATTATATATACTATGAAAAATTTATTAATGATTTTCAAAGCTCTTAGAATACCATTATTAATTATATGATTTTTATTTTTATATTTGGCCAAAAAAAAATTGACTTGAGAAACAAAATATAGAATTATTTAAACTTTTATTGATATGCATGATTATATGAGATAATAGTGCATATATGCTTATTGTCAAGATTTGAGTATACAATTATATTATATTTTATATTCATGTATATACATGATGCATGACAGATATTTCCGTTCCTTATAAAAAATTAACACTACCATTTCCAGGATATCAGAGATTTTAATTTTGTGTAAATATACATCACTACACTAATGATTTAAATAATTTTATCTCAATTTACCCAATGTATCAAAATTTGATACATTTTGGTAAAACTAAGCATATTGAGAATAATTAATAAATAATTAATATGCATATTCTATTATTGATTATCAAATCAATTTTTATTTATAAATATTTTTATCCGCAAACATCAACATTAAAATATCTAATTATAGGGATATAAAAAAATTATTGGCATATTGCCCTAACTGTGTACAAATATTTTCTCCTTGTACAAAATTAACAGTGCAACACCTAGAATCTCTAAATGATTGAAATTTGTGTAAAAATAAATTACCAATAAATACTTAAATAATTTGCACAAATATATCAGTATTAGATCATTATTTTTCTTTCTTTTGAACACATTTTGTATTAAATCATATTCATTGCAATATGTCAAACTTTGGTATAATACGTAAATTATACGCTAGGAAAAGTTACAAATTAAGTAATAACAAAACTATAATTTACGCTATTCTAGCGTATAATTTACGTATTATAATAAAGTTTGATATATCGCAATGAATATGATCTAATACAAATATATTTGGACAAACTATTTAAGTCTTTATTGGTAATTTATTTTTACACAAATTTCAATCACTTTGAGATGCTAAAAGTTGCACTTTTAATTTTGTACAAGAGTGAGTAAATATTTGTATTAACTTTTTATTGTAGAAAAATCATTTTTTTTATGCATACTAACCCTATAAATCTTTTGGTGGTGAGCGTAGTACATAAACATATTGTTGTTAGGCACATAGTTGTGTTTAAATTATATTTTAGCATTATAGACTGCCAAAATAATTTTTAGCACAAAGGCTTATGCATGTGATATTACAGGACATTTACAAGTACTCAGGACTAAAAAAAGTATCTCCAGGAATTTTTGGTCAAAATCCAGATGATCAAACTCTTTCAAATCCTAATTTTAAGGTTCAAATGGCTTATAGAGTACTATTCAAATCCTAATTTTAAGGTTCAAATGGCTTATAGAGTACATATAACATATATATATATATATATATATATATATATATATATATATATATATATATATATATATATATATGACTTTGAAAGTATTTTTAATGAATAGTTAAGAAAATTTTGTAATAAAAGTATAAATATGTTATTTTTAGGAAATACTTCCCTGGGGAATTATGAATTAATTAATATAGCCAAAAAATGTGAAAATGACTACATTTTTGTTTTTAAAGTGCCCACAACTTAGGTATAGGATGACTTAAATTTGAAAAAATTCAAACACACTGGAAATACTTCATAGGACACGTCAAAAATAGTTTTGGAAGAAAAAAATTTTTGCCGAATGTTCTTACAAATAATCACTCATATATATATATTGTATTAATAAACAATGGAAAATAAAATAACAAGTGAATTATTATTTTAAATATTACGTAGGGTTCGATTGTACACATAAGAAATTATACACAATTTTATTTTACACACATTTTCAAAGGTTTTTTATTTTATACTATAAGTTTTAATTGTACACAATTGAAATTATAAAAATTATAAATATGGTCTATCCAAGGACTTTTTATACAATGCAATAATAAGTATTTATAATATCACTGAATTCTACACAAATAATTTGCACTTAACTTTCAAATTAAATGATTAAAGATTAATAATATTCTACACACACTATTCTACAAAGATCTAAATTTCGTGTAATTTATTTTTATAGAATAATGTAAGTAGGATATTACCATTATTAATCATTTTATTTAAAAACTTAGTGTAAAATATATTATGTAGAATTCAAAAATATCATAATTCCTCATTTTTACATTGTATGAAAAGTACTCATGTAGACCATAATTATAATTTTCATAATTACAATTGTGTACAATTAAAAACTCATAGTGTCAAATAAAACATATTGAAAACTGT
Organism: Gastracanthus pulcherrimus; assembly: GCA_949152435.1. Lineage (NCBI taxonomy): Eukaryota > Metazoa > Arthropoda > Insecta > Hymenoptera > Pteromalidae > Gastracanthus > Gastracanthus pulcherrimus. Next base: position 135,617,686 of record OX424575.1, on the reverse strand, counting down.
ATGTAAAATACTATTGTGTATAATTCTTATTTGTATGACAGTAATCCTACCAAATAGTATAACTTACTATAATAAGATGTTATTTTTGATTATTTAATATATATCGATATTTAATTCTTGTCATTTTAAAAAAATTTCAATATCTTTTAATCTTTGATATAAATAAATATATATATACTAATTGAATTCCTCGTTATGATATATTTATTTTTAATTACATAATCATTTGAGTCATGATTCATATATATATATATATACAGATATATATATATATATATATATATATATATATATATATACAGATATATATATATATATATATATATATATATATATATATATATATATATATATATATATATATATATATATATATATATATATATATATATATATATATATATATATATATATATATATATATATATATATATATATATATATATATATATATATATATATATATATATATATATATATATATATATATATATATATATATATATATATATATATATATATATATATATATATATATATATATATATATATATATATATATATACATATATATATATATATATATATATATATATACATATATATATATATATATATACATATATATATATATATATATATACATATATATATATATATATATATATATATATATATATATATATATACACACACATATGTGCGTGTGTACGTATAAATATGCATACATGCGTGTATTGAAATCATACTTACACTAGATATTTTTTTAATATTAATTTTTGAAAAAAAAATCATAAATAGACTAACACTTTATACAAAAAAGTGTACAAAAATTTATGATTTTATAATAAATAAAAAAATTTTGATATATGATATTTTAATTCACTTTTAACAATCAATGCTCTAAAATTATTATATATTTAATAAAAATATATAAATATTCGATGTCGCAAATAATAAAACGAATATAATGCAATATAGCGTATTACACGATGTTTTCACTATCATTTGCCAACATCGCCTGGACACTTATTTATGTGTATACATGATGCTTCGTCCTATTTTGTCATTCGGTAGTGTGAGAAAGACACTTGATTTTTGAATACATGGGTAAGGAGTAGGGATGACAAGCGCGTGGTGATATACTATATTGGTATAGGTGTAGAGAAATATGAGAAATTAAGAGTGTACATCGCCTATATAGTAATGTAACGATAAGTGACGGTATGAAGATTTAATGTACATACGATAATATTTTATAATAATAAGATTTATAATAAATAGTTGTATCACCTGTACATCAGTAATTACATTGTAAACTTTTAATGATATTTTATTGTATAAATTAAAGCGAAAAAATTACTTGGTTATAGTAATTTTGCTGCTTTTAATTCATAAATAATTATTTGACATTAAAAACATTTTCTAGTGATAAAAAAATTTATTTATAACATTTTTCAGGTCAAATATTAAAAAATTTATGAATTTAGTATTGTGATTAATTTTAGCACGTTAAAAAAAAATAACATGATAAGATAAATCATAATCATCTGTTTATAAAATTATTTATTTTTAAATCGTGCGTTCCAATATCGTAGTATATAATATTCCACAAATACATTCCAAAATAAATTCCTTCAAAGATTCCCATCCTTCGTGAATGACCCTATGGAAACAAATACTCGAATCATAGCTATAGGTATATACTATGTATACTATGTATTGCTATATACTCGTCTTATACGTAAAACTGGCACAAGTAGTTTGAACGCAGAATGAGATAGATCACCGTGCTTCTCCGCGTCAATATAGTGTTAGTATTTATACAATAAAATAAATTGATAATGATTGAAAAATGAGTCAACACGTCGCAAAAAAATTAAAAGGTGGAGATAAGACGATCAAGAAGTTGGAAGGAAATTATAAACAATTCACTGATTTATTTGAACAAATCAAAAGGTAAATTCCATGATCATTTTGAAAATAATTATAATTAAAATAAAATAAATAATAGGATACAAATTTTAAGTATTGTAATATTTTACTGTACAATTCGATTTTTTCTGGTTCGCTTTTCTTTCACAGCATCCAATACATCTGGACCAATCTTGGCATATGTAGGCGTAAACATTTTTACTAATCAAACGCTAAAAAAAATAACACTAATATGTACGCATATCATTATTTTATACCTATATGTAAATATAACTAATTTATGAAAAATGTTTCATGACCCGGTCACTTTTTGAAAACAGTTTTTTATTAAAAAAAATTAACTGAATCGAGTTTCTTTTTTTTTCTGGTAGGATGATGTATTTATTTTTTTTCCACATGCCCATTATAAAATGATTACCATTCCAGCATGATTCATGAGTTCTAGTGGATTTTTACAGAATTTCTCATTTAATTTCTCATGAAGTGAACCAAAAGCGAACCAGAAGTGTACCAAAACCGAACCGGAAGTGAAATGGAAGTGTACTGGAAGTTTATTGGAAGTGTACCAGAAGTGTATCGTAAGGATACTGATAGTGTAACGGAAGTGTACCGAAGTGTATCGGGAGTACATTGGAAATGTACCGGAAGTAAACTGGAAGTTAACCGGGAGTGAACTGGGAGTGAACCAGAAGTGAACAGGGAGTAAACTTGAAGTGAACGAAAAGCGAACCTAACGTGAACCACAAGCGAACCGAACATGAACCGGAAGTCTGCCGGTTAGCTCCATGTGAGAGTATATATGAATATGCATATTTACATGCATGCTTACATGCAGGTAAGAATATTAAAAAATATTATTAATATTAAAAATATAATTTTAATATTATTATATTATTGTATAATATATATGTCGCTTCTCGCGACGTCAGGAGCAAGGTATACCTTGCAAATCAACAGTTCCATATGTTTCTGCTCCTATGTATAATAAAATAATGGATCTCAGGATTCTACATTCAGAATTTGAAAAGTTTTGTGTTGTGATATCAGTTACAGCAATGAACATTTGTGCAAAACAAGCGTATAAAGTCTTACATGTAGGATTGATAATATCTGTTAATAGTATAGTGAAATAAATAAAATAAACTCTGACAAAAAAATAAGTCCAAGAGTCAAAGTGTATCAAATTTCCCGGGGAAATGTTTTACTATATGTGCACTATGCTAAGTATGCATCATTTTGTGGTTTGTCAGTAATAAACACTAGAGTATATACGATTGTAGAATACTTGAGGCTAAATGAAAAATTGCTTATGCAGGAAAGAGAACACTCACGAGCATTATGAAGGAACGCACTATTTACTACAAGATGTTATATATACCATAAGTGAAAATTAATCTTTGTCAATACATCTTTTATTATTAAGAGTTTGATTTTATGGACTTTTGTTATATAAGTTTATGACTTTTGTTTTTTGGAAGATCTTGAACCAAGTGGATTGTCATGGCTGCCCTATAAACATAACAGTTGAGGTTATGATAGACAGGAGGTACAAAATGCTTTGTGACTATGACAAAAATAAAGTGAGAGTTTTGTAAAGTTGTTATGGATAAACATAATTTTATATAAAATTCATAAATTCAAACTTATTGTGTTCCAGCATGGAGAGACGCATCTACACTACAACAAAAATTTTTATAAGTACCCGGGTACAACCGTATGCTGCAAAATGTTATTTATAATTGATGAAATAATATTTGATCAATAAAATATGATCAAGGTAAGTATTATTTTAATTATGTATACAAATATAAAGTGGATTATTAATACTGATTTAAAAAATAATGTTTTTCTCAATCGTAGGTATTTGACTGTAAAATTGTAAGTTAAAAAAACCAAATGATTTCAGATTCGGGAAGACTATTTGAAATGGCATTAGTTTAGGTGAGACTACAAGGATTTGATATTAAATACATAGTAAAAATTACATTATGATTTAAATCCCATATTTACACCAATACTAAGATACTTTTAAGGTATTTCTACAAATTTGAGCTCATTTGGTATATAGGTTGATTTTACAGTCTTGTGGTCAATGATTTATGGGTCCAAATAGGCTTGCTACTATAAGTAAGTATTATAAGCATGTATAGAAGTGTAGACTCATTAAAATGAAGATAATTTGTCTATTTAAATCATAAAAAAGTAGTTTGTCTATATTATTTATATTTATTAATATATATTAAATAATTATTTTTATTTTTGATATTAAAAGTGTCGTACTCCTTTAATTATTCCCATCATAATGACTGAGTATACATAAAATAATGTATAATTATATATATATATATATATTGTAACAGAGGGGACAATTGTTTATAACAATTGCCCCTGGCTAAAAAGCCTTCGGCCGGGCTGCTGGCGTGCAAAGTTGACCCGACACGCAACGCGTGCTGGCGTACGCCTTTGCCCCTACCTGGATTGAGCCATCGGCGCAACGCCGCTGAGCTTCTGTCTGGCTGCCGCTGCTCTGGCTGTCCTGCTACAAAATATGCTGAATCCCGGTGGATTCAGCTCCGTGCGGAGACGCCTCGACGCACGGATTTTCGCGACCTATAAGGAGCGCGAAAGCGCGGAAAGTTAATTGTCGCAACGCGCCAATGTAACGTCTTTTCCGCGTTTGCCTAACTCGGTCGGGGAGCAGGCGGGTCGTGGGGAAATTGGTATACGGGATTTAATCTTTTGGTAACAAAACAGACTATATTTTAACGATTAATAGATTAATAATAATAATACATTGATTATATACACAATGGTATAACTACGGCGAATTGAACAATTAATATTTACAAAACCATAAAAGTCACGCAGGCCAAGCGACGGTGCGCGCCCAGCTCGTTCGCTGCTGGACGCGTTGCCCTCGCGATGGGCCGCACGCGCGTCCGGTGTCCCGGCACCTCGGCGTACTCTAGGGCGCGGTGCCCGCGATGGGCAGCCCTGTACGCCGCCCGCGGCTCGTGTTGTATATACCCGCGCGGGCTAGCCTTTACCTTGAGTCCGGTGTAGAACACTTGTTTTTCTTCTCGCTCACTCTCTCGTTTCCTCTAGCTCTCTCTCTCTCTTCACATTCACCTATAGGGATTTTAAAAACATAGAACCGGCAGAATTACAATCCCTTTTGTCGGAATATAATTGGTCTGCCCTGGAGGAATGTCACGTCAACCTTGACACAGCGCTGGACTGCCTTATTTCCAACTTATTAGATGCAATTAACACCTTGGCACCATTAAAGCGAGTTAAGTCTCGTAACGGTAGTCCACCCTGGATCGATGTTGAAATTGAACAGCTAAACAAAAAACGTGACGCAACTTACAGGCGGTACAAAGGGCTGGGGATGCACGGTACCACAAAGAGTTCCTAGAGTTGCGAGGTGAATCCTTAACCAAAACAGAACAAGCTCGCATCACCTAATATCAAAGTAGACTGCTGGGTAAGCAGCAAAGCGATGTTTGGAAGGAATTGCGCAACCAAGGACTCCTTCCCAAAGCTAGAGGAGGGTTGCATGGATTCACGACGGAGGAACTCAATACTCACTTTGCGGGAGTATCCATTTCAAACGAAGAAAATACCGTTGAGATCGAAAATCTGGTTGCATCTGCGAGTGATGATGGTTTTAAATTCAATCCAGTCAGCGCCGCGGATGTCGTGCTCGCGGTCGCGCACTTTTCCTCTCAAGCGAGAGGCGAAGATGATATCCCGCAGAGTGTAGTTGCGAAGGCACTGCCAGTCATAGGGCAGCACATTGTGAATATATTCAACTCTTCTCTGAATAGGGGCGTATTCCCTGACCTCTGGAAGAGAGCACGAGTGGTGCCGCTGAACAAGTGTGCTACACCATCGTCAGCGTCGGACTTCCGTCCAATAGCACTGCTGTACTTTCTTTCAAAGGTTTTGGAAAAAATTGTGCATGACCAGATAATGGCGTACCTGACCAATACGAAACAGCTCGACCCTATGCAGTCTGGCTACAAACAAAATAATTCAACTCAAACTGCTCTACTCAAACTGATAGAAGACGTAAGGACAGGGATTAACAACAGATTACTAACACTACTTTTACTGTTCGACTACAGCAAGGCTTTCGACACTATCTCACCAGCCAAGCTTTTAGCAAAGCTGCGAGCTCTGGGGTTCTCCAGGCATGCTTTATTTTGGATAAGATCATATATATTAGGTAGAAAACAAGCCGTTGTAACGTGCTGGGACACTAAGTCATCTTGGTTGTCAACTAACCTTGGAGTGCCCCAGGGGTCTGTGTTGGGACCATTGCTGTTCTGTCTTTACATAAATGACATCGAAGAGCTTTTCGACGATCTGAATAAAGACCTAGA
>OX424575.1:135556363-135608863 GCA_949152435.1 Gastracanthus pulcherrimus | reverse complement strand
TTCATTCATTCATTCATTCATTCATTCATTCATTCATTCATTCATTCATTCATTCATTCATTCATTCATTCATTCATTCATTCATTCATTCATTCATTCATTCATTCATTCATTCATTCATTCATTCATTCATTCATTCATTCATTCATTCATTCATTCATTCATTCATTCATTCATTCATTCATTCATTCATTCATTCATTCATTCATTCATTCATTCATTCATTCATTCATTCATTCATTCATTCATTCATTCATTCATTCATTCATTCATTCATTCATTCATTCATTCATTCATTCATTCATTCATTCATTCATTCATTCATTCATTCATTCATTCATTCATTCATTCATTCATTCATTCATTCATTCATTCATTCATTCATTCATTCATTCATTCATTCATTCATTCATTCATTCATTCATTCATTCATTCATTCATTCATTCATTCATTCATTCATTCATTCATTCATTCATTCATTCATTCATTCATTCATTCATTCATTCATTCATTCATTCATTCATTCATTCATTCATTCATTCATTCATTCATTCATTCATTCATTCATTCATTCATTCATTCATTCATTCATTCATTCATTCATTCATTCATTCATTCATTCATTCATTCATTCATTCATTCATTCATTCATTCATTCATTCATTCATTCATTCATTCATTCATTCATTCATTCATTCATTCATTCATTCATTCATTCATTCATTCATTCATTCATTCATTCATTCATTCATTCATTCATTCATTCATTCATTCATTCATTCATTCATTCATTCATTCATTCATTCATTCATTCATTCATTCATTCATTCATTCATTCATTCATTCATTCATTCATTCATTCATTCATTCATTCATTCATTCATTCATTCATTCATTCATTCATTCATTCATTCATTCATTCATTCATTCATTCATTCATTCATTCATTCATTCATTCATTCATTCATTCATTCATTCATTCATTCATTCATTCATTCATTCATTCATTCATTCATTCATTCATTCATTCATTCATTCATTCATTCATTCATTCATTCATTCATTCATTCATTCATTCATTCATTTATTTATTTATTTATTTATTTATTTATTTATTTATTTATTTATTTATGTGTTTCACCGATCGACAAGTACAACAGCTTTGAAAAAGTATGCAAGTATTTATTAATATCTGTAAAATAAGAAATTGTTAATTGTATGTATGTAATTTTAATTGTATGACTCATAGATTTGATGACCAGATTAGAATTATGTTTACATTTCTGACGACAGTGTACAATATTTTATGTCAACCTGACTTCCAGTACCTGTAATGTTATTTGACGTTTACTAATGATGTGATATTTTATCTAATAACGATGTGATATTTTCATGGAAATTATACGTGATATTATTTTATACTAAGAATTAAATGTAAACCATGTTTTGTAATATTTACAAATAAACATTATATCTATCTATCTATCTATCTATCTCTCTCAGTCTCCTTCTCCGCCTTCTCTCCTTTCCTTACTCTCAGGCGCGCCTTCTCACTATTGGCACACGAGATACCGCCGTCGCTTTCCTCACGGGCTCTTTCGTCGCGGCAACAGGTCGCTCTCGAGCCCCCCCCGGCCCAGCCTGCGACTTTGCTGGATTTTAATTTATAAAAATACTAGTCGATGGTTTTTAATTTGCGCAGCAAGCCTACGTTATTCTTTTATTTTGCCCAGCTTTAGTTTTTTCAGTAAAAATAAAAATAAAATAAAATTGGACTCACTCAACTTTGATTGTTTATAACTTTTTAATCAAGAGTGGGCTTTTATATTACCATGGCTGAAAAAATTGCCCCCGTCCTAATTTAATTTGCCCAGCCATCAAATGTTAAATTTAATAATTATTTAATAATCTAATAGTTAAAAGCTATAAAATTCTTATCGCGGACAAATTCTGGACAAACTTGAGTGACTCATGCGAGCGAGAACTTTAACTCCTTCATTTGAAAATTCACCTGCATGTTTACTAAAGCAGAAACATATAGCAGAAAGAGGGAAACATAACCTATGAACACAGTGTTGTTTATGCAAAATGAGTGAAAGTGATAAGTAAAACTATAAAGTTAACCAGTTCAACCCAAAGTGATTTGATTCTAAAAAATATGGTGTAAAACAGTGGTACATTTTTCATCATAAGAAATTCAACCAATAAATGCAGAAAGACTGCTGTCTTTCAAAAACAGCTGGAGCGTTTCTTCAGATTATGACTCTCCTCACAATCTCCACCAAAAAGGCTAAGTTCAAAAATGATATCTACTTGGCTAGTTTTTAATCTTTTTCTTATACTTTTAGGTTACCAACGCAGGAGTCCAAGATGATCTAAGAAGTCAAGTAAGTCTCTTCGGTTTCTTTGAAAGAATTTCAATGTCCGGGGCTGAATTGACAGGACCATGACTATCAGGAGCCAAGGAGTGCACAGGTTTGCCAAGGGTAGTTACTTCGAGAAGAAGAAGAAGAGATGGGGAACAAGAATAGTTGTTGCAAGTATTGCCCTTTATTTAATAACAAATACATAGCTGAAATTTTACCTTTCTGTTGAATCGCATCATAATGTTTTAATAACTGAGATATTGTAGCAAATGATCTATCGCATACAAAGCACATGTAATTGTTTGAACTAATTCTGCTTTGTGTTGTGAATCTTGTAATGGTTTGAAAGCACCTTCTGATTTTTTTAACACTGCTTTATCATAATGTTCCTTTCTATCAATAACATCCAATTCCTTTTTTCTTTCAAACTGATCCATTACTTTGAGTAGCTTTTTATGCCTTTGTTGTTTAAGATGTTCCTCAATAAGTAAAACTTTTCATTACTTCGAGTGCAATGACTTTGTTCTGTAAAAATTATTATCATGTATAAATTTGCACAAACTACTTACATAAAGTAATGCTTGTATAAACGACAAATCGTTAAATGGTGAGCCTCGTTCTTTTTTAAATTACTCGTATTCAGATATTACATTATTTATCATTTCTAGGGGCTGAATCGACAGGACCATGACTATCAGGGGCCAAGGAGTGCGCAGGTTTGCCAAGGGTAGTTACTCTGAGAAGAAGAAGAAGAAGAGAAGATGGGAAACAAGAATAGTTGTTGCGCCTATTCTAGTCCACAGCTTGGACGTAAAGAGCTCTCAGTCGATGGAGGTGCCAGGGGACTCGAGGAACACCTACCCGAAGGTGAAATCAGTATCAACAATCTCCAACACATAAGCGAAAGAGAGCCTGAGGATTGGGACTCTGATCCATCTTTTCATCCAAATGCTGGCACAATTTTCATGGAGCGCTCTAAACAAGCTATTGAGAGTGAGTATACTTTTTTAAAGACTCATTTGACAATGAGCATAACGGCTGAATGTGCCATTATAACACTAGTTTATCTTGAACGCCTACTCATATATATGCTGGAATAGATGTAATCAACGAGACCAGGACTATACAACCAAAGCTGGACTTGGGTAGGCTGGGGGGCCCGTTTATTTCCCGCAAACTGAGAACAGGTGAGCATTATTTTTTCAGTGCTTATTCTCATATACTAATTATTATTTATCGTTTCTAGGTGGAGAGGACCTTAACAAGAAGAAAAGGAGTTGGTTTGAAACTAGAAGTGGCATTGAGATAGCTAGATAGCTCTTTTTTTAGTCATCAATATCTCTAGATTTTCTATTCTATTTGCTAAATGAAAAGGGATCTTAGAAAAATAATAAATTTAATGTCATCAAAAACTTATTTTATTATTATAAATTATCAAAGCAATCTAAGCGCTTTCGGTTCTCACTCTGACATAAAATATTCCACTTATTTTAATATTTGATAATGCATTTAGAAAATTCTTATTTTTTGTTAAATCGTTTCTTTCTATCCACTTGTTATTGGTATGACAAAGTGCGATATAATGGCCCATTCCTCTTTCGTCGAAAGGTGGTAGATACTTTACTACTCCACATAAAATAAAGGTCTCATTTTTCACAATTATTTTCGTTGGAATTGAATTCAAATTAGTCGTTAGTTCTTGGGCATTAATGTTCATTTCAGCTGCATAGGTAGATTTTGTGTAGGCTTCATCTGTATCAATCCACAAGTAATGCCCAACTCTATACTGGCATAACAAATTTTCTTCTTGACAGGAGTGGCAATGAAAAGTTTTGTCTTCAAAATACCTATTCAATTCTTGTTCTAAATTGCTATAATCATGTTGCCAAACTATTTTCAAATTAGGCAATGGAATTGTTGCCAATTTTGTTTCATAGTCCAAACTACATAAAGTGCAACTTTTCTTTTCTGTAGAGCATTCGTATGGATCTATTAATAGTGAAAATAATCTGCTAATGTTGACGTTGCAATTTATAATATTACTATTTTCAATTTTAAAATATTTACATAATAAATGTGCTCGGTTTGTGTATAATAAATTATTAACTCCTGAGATTGAATATTCTATTATAGCACTTGCATAGCATAAGTATTTCTTAGCTTTTGTTTCATCTCTATTTTCCATAATAAAAGTTCGAAAATTTTCATTATCAGAACATGCACTACTGAGAATTTCTGTGATCGTATCAAAAGCACAAGTATTGAGAAGTTGCACTCTATTTTTATTAACAGATCTTTCTCGTTGCTTGTTACCATTCTGGATGTTGCCTTTTCCTTTTGCCCCAATTAAACCATCTGCCTGTTGTAATCGAAGAAGAATTTCTTCATCTGGTCGAACATAAAAGCCTCGCTGCTTTTTTACTTTTGTTGGCTGATCTTGGTTTTCAAGAAGATTTGGTTTCTTTAAATTATCACTTTTAAATGAAGAATTCAACATCATATTATTTCCAAATGCAATATAGTCATGATCTTGCGAGGTATTTAAAATGTTTTCATTCTCTATTAGTGCACCTTGATCATTCTTTCAACATCAGTACTAGTACTTACAACTTCTTGTTGGCCTACATACAAGTCATTGTCAGGTTGAGTAATGTCAAGTCCGTTTGTCTCAATAACAGCATCGATGCTTTCCTCATTATGTTTTATTTCATTTTTTTCTCTCAAATCATCAAATTTAGCAATAGATTCTTCAAATGTTTCTTCATATTCAATTTTGCAGTATTTTTTTTTCCATCGTTCAACTTCAAATAAGTGTTTAGAATTATTATCATTGAGTTTGATCTTATGTTTAAGAATTCCTTCTTTTTCTAAATTATTCAACTCTGCTCGAGCCAACTTCATATCAGCATCAATGTTTCTCACAGTTTCAACAAAAAATTTATCAATTCTCATGATAGCTGTTAAAGAACTTTTAAGTTCTCCAAAGTAAGCTTCAGATCGAGCAGAGGAAGCTACATCATGATCGTTATCAAAGTAGCTTTGCATTACATTTGACCAGCACACGAATTCCTTGCATAGATTACCAAATCTTTTACCAAAATCTGGGAGGTAATAAGCATTATCTTGCATTCCAATGTATGAATCATTTTGAGCCGATTTCACTGTTTTCTGAATATTTTATATAAAAAAGGCAGTAAGCGTTGTGTTATCAGAATTTTCGTCTTCAAAAGTTTCCAAAGTAGTTAAATTTTTTTCTAGTTTATCTTCTTTTGTTAAATTTTCATCGAAAGTAAAAGTTTGGATCCGTGCTATTATATACTTCATAGATTTTTCACAATTCTCATGGTAAAATTGACTGTACACAACTACAAAAACATGTTTTAAAAATTCCACAAAATGTTCAAATTCTTTTATGGTTGTCATAAAGCCAAAACATTTCTTGTAGAACAAAACCACTTTTTTTGGTATATTTTTAAAACAAGGCCATTTTGTTAAAACATGTTGTGCATGTGCAATGTCAGTTCTCAATTGTGTATGAATTTTTATAAGTGTCTTTTGTCCTAGTAAAATTCGTAGACACAAGTCATTGTAGGCACTGAAGGTCATGTTATTAAAGGATAAGGAAATGCCATTTTGGATTGCTTTTCCCATATCAGTTGTAACTTCTCTGGGAAGTTTTGCACCTGATTGAATCCAATTTTGTAGCCAGAAAGTATAGAAAGCTGTATCATTTTTTTCTGATAAAACTTGTGTCAGTGGAACAATCATGTTGCCAATATGTGTGCACAAAACTGACAAATAAATATCACTAGAGTCCCCCTCTGGTCTATTTATTTGCATTGTTACAGATGCTGTAGCATCTAATGTTATAGGGTTACCTAGTTTAGATAAAATATCATTGTGAATACTTATTTGCTCTGGTGACCAATACATCAGAAAGAATTTGTCGTATCCTATACCTTTAACAAATCTGTTAAATTCGACATTATTTTTTATGTCAGTCAAGGAGTCAAATAAATTGGATCCACGTTTTATCCCCAGTTTTTTATTTTTTGCATCTTGTTTTGCATTTTGGAGTTGAGATAATTTATAGAGGTATGGTGGTTCAGGATCACCATCTACCATTTCAGTTCTAACTTTATCTCGCCTCCATTGCTTGGGATTTATATTTATCAGTTCTTCTTCTATCTCTCGTTTGGCTGATTTTTGTAATCGAGGTTTAATATTCTGTGGATGTGGTATAGATCTGGCGTCTACAGCAGTTACAGTAAACTTGATAGATTCTGTCATAGTAGGTATTTGTTCACAAAAGATATGAACTTTACCATCACAGACTATACAGGTACCTGTCATCTTTATGTAAAAATCATAGTTTTCTATAACATGTCTATGAAAACTGTATGAACATGGCAACTTTGCAGTTTGATATATTAGTTTTCGCATAAGTGTAGGCCAAACTTCTTTTAAAGATTTACCTTTACGACCATCCTTAAACTGAACTTCAATTGGACTTATCGCATGCCATTGTTCAACTGATAAGTCAATTGTAAAGGTAAGTTTGTACATTTTATTCTTATTGACTGGCATTTTTCTTTTTTTGAACACAGGTTCATCTGTCTCACTCTCACCACTTTCTTCATCATCATCATCCTCATCGCTTAGCTGCAAATCACCTGAATTTCCACTTTTGCCTTTATCCTCAATGCATTCTTGTAAGCCTTTATAATTTTTATAAATAGTCAATGTGTTGTGCCGGTTTTGATGAACAATGTGATGTAAATTCACTGGTTTGATCAAATTATCCAGAGAATCACAAATTTCGACCCATACCTTATCATTGCGACCTTTTAAAGTCTCTCCTTCGTACAAGTCAAAATCTAAAATTGATTCAATGATTTTTTCTGCACTAACTGCAGCTTTGCGGCCAACCATTTTACATTTATCTGCATAAAATATATTATTTACAATTAATAATATTTATCGTAATTTTGCAAACTCTTATAAGAACTACAGCTACGTACCAATTTATTGGAATTACATTCATCCCAAAATATTATAAGCAATTACTTTTATTAAGAGAAAAAAACAATCTTGGTATTTATTTACAATTACAAATACTTCACTTTAAATCAAAATTCAATCTATTTTTTACACAGAGCTTGTATAATGCAGTCAAGAATGTGCATGAATTCAAGAAACAATAGTGAACTTAATTCATTTGTTTTTTCCATAAATCAGAAAGAGGCGCGAAATTTTTTGAATTCTTTTCCGTCTTGCGAATGGCGCCAAAACGTATGTCCTTGCGAAATAATGATAAGGCGTTAAAGTGCGCGGTACATTAATCTAATTAAAATTGTTTCATCATTATCGCTATTATCTAATATATATTTATGTAATGTTATATGATGTTTGTATTACAAACAAAGTATAAAAATGTAACACATTCAAATCTAATTCAAATCGAACTTTATAGGTGGCGTTCGAATTACAATGCGATTTTCAATTGTTTCAATTTTTCTATGTTGTTGAAATTTTATAATCGTCTCAAAAATTCGACGTTATTCAGTTCGTGTGATTGTTGTACATACAATTTTATAAAAAATATGGATCCACAAGAACTGCAGTTGATTTTAAACAATAAACGTTTCAATCGCAAGTACTATGACGAAAGAATGAAGTTTGCATTAACATTCATTCTACGAGTGAATAGTACACGTTTTATAAAAGTCTATACAATAACAATTACTATGAATCTAGGGAACAATTATTATCAGAGATATTGTTTTTTTGTCACTGGATGTGCTCAGTATGGATTCATTCCAATTTATTGTTATGAAGATGATGAAGAACCTGATTTTGTTTTTGAGATGGATTACAGCATCATTCCAAATATCAAAAGAATACTTCAATTGTCGGAGGATGTAATCATAGCCATTGTCCAAGACGATAATGAATTTAATTACCAAGGTCATATGAGCACATGGTATTTAAAGCAAACCAAAATTTATTTAGTTTTATTGCCAAGCCATTTAAACTTAATAAATAAAGCTATAGAAAACTTGATGTCGAAAGTTAGAGAAGGAATAAATGAATCTTGTGCAGCATGTATTGGAACAGATTTTTTAAAAGAATTGTGGAATTCAACTATTGAAGAGTCGAGGGATGATTTTCTTCGTATATCTGAAGATTTAAGCATGCAGTTATATAAACTTTGATCTTTTATACTGAACATTTTTTTTATATCATTTAATAGTACATTGTTTTATAGATTTTTATAATTTCAAATATGGTGTCCCTAATATCAAATTTACTTTTTATACGCATAGCCAAAATGTAAAATTTTATATGATCCTAACAGTTTTTTTAAAATAAAATACATTGCAATACAAAAAATTGTGATAAATATATAATTGGAATTTCTGTCCAGCACTTCCTCTTGTGCACTGCAACACATACAGCAAATTTGATTTATTTCTGAAACCTATATCATGCATTGTTACTCACTCATATGGAGAGCAGAGACAAAAATGAGTATGAATAAACAATAACTGAACAATGCGCATGCACCAGTCATTCTGAGGTAAGTGTTCACCACAAAGGGAATTCAAAATGGAAAAATGAGCAACCGACTTCAATAAAAACGAAAAATTTTATTGTATATTCTTTATTAAGGTAAATGAAAATTTATACTTTATCTTACAAGTGTTATAATATATGTATGTACATAATTTAATGAACAGGCGCGATGTTTAGATCAATGAGCAGAGCGTTGTTGTGACGTTTACATGCACCACTTTAATTACAGAATAATCAAACTAAAAATTGCGTTCGTCTTTGATTCTCTGTACTCGCGTACATAACATACATTTATACATTAATCTGTGTTGGGTCGAAAAATTTCATTGTGAAATTTGTAAAATTATTATTTATTTACACGCGGTATATGCTTTGCTGATTCTTATGTGTAATTTTCATTTTTATTGACTTTTTACTTCTCTTAGCAACGAGTTAAAAAATTGTGATTTACGATTCATTTGACCTTATACGTAATTTTGTTTATTTTTCATTTATTTATTTATTTTTTTCAATAAATTATAACTGCTATGATCGAAAACTTTCTAAGTGCAGACATAAACGTTTTCCCTATTATTTTTCTAAAGTTCTAAGTCTTTATCACATAGCAGGTAAGATCTACGTTTATTGAAATTGTCATGTTTGTAATTACACAATTTTGTGACTCATTAATTTCGAGGGCTTTGTTTTATTTGTTCGAGAAGTACAATCGTCTTTAGTCTGTTATAAAAATCACACAAGTTGTCCAAAGTTTGGGTTAGAGTGGATTTAAACACCATTAAAACATTGCATGAACATATATGTAATTGGAATTTCTGTCCAGCACTCCCCTCTTGTCCACTGCAACACATACAGCAAACTCTAGAAATATAAAATAGTAATATTAACAATCCGTAAAAAATTAACTTTAATTATGAACAAAGCTGTATATTTACTTTTTTACTTCTGCATATTTATCTCGTCTGAACGCAGGGAAAATTATCCCAACCGAGGATCACCAATTCAGATGCTAACTTTCTGACAAACAGCTTTGAGAGTTTCAACAAAATCATTACGATTCCTTTGATTTCTTTGTGTGCACAGAACTGGCTAATCAGGCATTTCTTTCATTTTGTTTTTAGCTTCTCTTTCTTGCGTAAATCTAACAGCTTGATAAACTCTCTCTTCATGCGAATCCATTTCTATACGAATGTCCTGATTTGCGCTAAATTAACACTTTCTCTGTATCCTAAAGCAATTATTTAATCGAAAGCAAATATTAAATTGAATGCATTTTCAGCAATTTCCAATTCATCCATGTATTTACAATACTCTGGAATCTAGACAGAATAATGATTATTACTCTAATGTAATATCCAGCTTAAAAGTTTTAAAAATGATCTATTTATTTATAGTTTTGAATAATTTTTAAAAATAGTTTAAAAAAATACAAGGACACTTACTATTGTAGCAAAGAGACGTGTTTCCAGATCCGCCAAAATATTACTAACTTTTGTTGTAATGAGTAACATGCAAAGTTTTTCCAATGGTTTATAAGCATAGCAAACTGATTCAGTTTCAACACACGTATGTTGTTTAATGTTTACCAATACTCATTAGTTTTGGCAGACCCTCTATTCTTGCCTTGGTGTTTTCAACAAATGGCTGAGAGATGATGGCTAAACAGAACATTTCATAATCATGATTAGTAAATTAGTAAATAAAAACTGCGGATGGTATAAATTGTCAATATCACACTTGCACACTGCAGCAGCGATAAGTACCATATATCATAAAAAACAATTAATTTAGGTTACATCAATATTTTTTACAATTAAAACCAACATGATGAAATGAAATTTGTCAAATAGCAGTATATTAAGGAAGGATCAAGTTTCTAATGAATGTCGAGAATCAGTGCAACATAATAATTGAAAATTACCCAGAATTGCCTAATCAGGCATGTTGGGCTATATCAAGAAAGTAAGCTATATCAGGAAATCACTTATTATGCTATCAGTGATTCCTGCGAGAAAAAAGTAATAGTTATAAATCATATAAATAAAAAATATACAGTAGAAAACATACTTTTTCATCAATGCCCTAAGGAGTGTTCCTCAGCCTGCTGTTGCGGTAGATGTGGTTTGCACAGATATAACTGGCTGTTGTAAACGGTATAGGTGTTGAAGTATCTTATACTCCTGGTGTCATTTTGTTGCACAGTTTTTCCAGCAGACTTCCTCTACCTCTATCAGCACTAGTTGCTGCACTTAAACAGCAGGCACAGCTGCGGCCTCTTGTTTTAAATTCTCTTGTTCTTGCATTTTCCTTGCACGCTTCTCTTCTTATTTTAATCATTTTTCTTCCATTATTTCTTAATAATCTCAACGACATCACCTCGTCCAGCTCCTCTCCCAGCAATTAAAAAATGCCAATGAAGTACTCTAATCGTTATTAAAATTCTTGACTGTTAATAATTGATAATTGAATAGATTTAAAAATTTTATATTTTCAGAGGTTATGTTTCCCTCTTTCTGCTATATGTTTCTGCTTTAGTAAACATGCAGGTGAATTTTCAAATGAAGAAGTTAAAGTTCTCGCTCGCATGAGTCACTCAAGTTTGTCCAGAATTTGTCCGCGATAAGAATTTTATAGCTTTTAACTATTAGATTATTAAATAATTATTAAATTTAACATTTGATGGCTGGGCAAATTAAATTAGGTCGGGGGCAATTTTTTCAGCCATGGTAATATAAAAGCCCACTCTTGATTAAAAAGTTATAAACAATCAAAGTTGAGTGAGTCCAATTTTATTTTATTTTTATTTTTACTGAAAAAACTAAAGCTGGGCAAAATAAAAGAATAACGTAGGCTTGCTGCGCAAATTAAAAACCATCGACTAGTATTTTTATAAATTAAAATCCAGCAAAGTCGCAGGCTGGGCCGGGGGGGGTTCGCTCTCGTGCTATCGGGAAAAGATGCTGGCGGAAAAAAACTCTCGTCGTTGACGCGCGCGGGTCGAACGCTCGATCGATTCTGTCTCTCTCGCTCGGCGTCAGCGCGGTCAGCGCCTCGCCCCCAGCCGCGTTCTCTTTGGGTAACTACCTTTGGCGCGCGCGTGTTGCCTATAGTGCGAACGCTCGTATTTGCCGCTCATTTCGTTACAATATATATATATATATATATATATATATATATATATATATATATAATACACACGCAAACCGTGCAATTACGCACCCCAAGATAGTGTAACACCCTAATATCTTAATACTCGTATACTTGTCAATCATTTATAATTGTTTCTATTGGTAAATTTCATACGAAATTACTACTATTAGATATATTTAATTGTATATGTAATACATTCTAATCTGTTATAAACTATTGTTAATCAAATAGTGACATCTTTTGAAAAATTTTATTTGTAAAACTTTTCAAAATTGGACTTAAAATTTTAAAAGAGTAAAAAAATAAAGTCTAATTTTTTAAAAATATTTTAAATACGAAATTTTTAAAATAAATCACAAATCAACTAAAAATGGTTTAAAGTGGGTAAGGTACAAATAAATGGTTAAATAAGATTATGTCATGAGATCTCATATGCGGTTTTACTTGAGATCACACCTGAAATATCACATAAGATATTCCAATAAAAATATATATATATAATACACTCGCAAACCGTGCAACTACGCACCCCAAGATAGTGTAAAACCCTAATATCTTAATATACTTGTCAATCATCCATAATTGTTTCTGTTGGTAAATTTCATATGAACTTACTACTATTAGATATATTTACTTGTATATTTTAATAAATTCTAATTCAGATTATAATGATTGAAATTAGTTACTTTTTTAGTAGTAAACTCTCCTATACATAAAATTAAGAACAATATATATAATGATTGGATCAATTTTCGATTATAAAATATCATTTATTAACATTTCTATATTATATTATAGCCAAATACTAAATTAAGAATATTTGCATACACGTAACTACAATGAAGCCGTGACTAGATTTTGTATTTACAAATATAAAAAGGATTTGAATTGATTATTTAAATACTGTACTAGCTACTAAATAAGAGAAACGAATATTTACTTATTTTTAATTTATGTATATAGAATCACATTATTAATTTACTTACATGATTTTTTGATAACTATATTTATATAATTGTGATAATCATTCAATATTAATGTATATATCATATTATGCATATATTTGTGATGTAGAATATGAGTATATGAGTATAATGATTATTGTAATTCTACAATTTGTAATTTATATTATATTATGCAATGAATAACAATAATTATAATTATTTAATTTGATTAAATTAATATAATAATTATGAAAAGTTCGAAACATTTATATGATATTAAAAATTTATTTCTATTCTATAATTTTAAAACTGGATTTGTGTATAAGTAGTTATGATTACTCTTATAATATGTTGTCTGTTTCTAAAATATTAATTTATATGCCTTATATTAAATAGTATCTTTGATAATTTCATGTCAAATAAATGAGAATCATTTTAATCAATCTGTAAATCGCGAGCGAAGCGAGCGTTGCTTGCTAGTTTATATTATCACAACCAGTAAAAGTTACTTTCATGTTCAAAAAGATAAAAAGATATTTATTTTTTTATTGAAATAAATGGAGAATCTTATCTTAAATTGGATCTCCTGAACAATCATATCTGTGGTGAACCGGAAAACGAATTAAGTCCACTTTTTTGGAAAACAGACTTTATAGTGATTTTGGTATCCGTACATGGTATATTTTCATATAAAAAGTCAAAAGTTGCAAAAGTTAATATATTAGTTTCCTATTTACACAATCTATGCTTTTCTTTTACATAGGTTTAAATGGCAACTTATCTTTTATTGGTTTTGATAATATAAATTTAGGCTAATTTCAATATTCTTTGTTAAAAGACGTAATAAAAGAAAATCTATTGTTGAAAAATGTATAGAGGTTCAGTGCCCTTAAGGTAGTTGGAAAAGTAAATGTGTACGTAAAAAGATAATGTATACAGCATATACAAATAACTAATCAAATTTTTATAAAGTAGCCCTAATCTATAAAAAAAATTTTAAAAATAACTAAACTATTTGTACACTATTCAAAGTGTCTTGGGCGTAAAAATTTTATATAAATAAAAACTTTCGTAACATCAAAATCGTCATTAAATAACTTGACACAATTTTTTTTTATGTAAAAAAAAGTTATAGAAAAGTATTAAAAAAGCATAAGTTGTCGAATAAAATTTCTTTTGTTGATGTATTGACATATGTACTTCGGTTAAAATATTTTACAGCGCTGCTTTTTCAATAATATGTTGTCGTTTTTTTAAATTCGATATTTTACAGCGCTGCATTGAAGGTAACATGCTGTCGTTTTGTAAAATTTTCTACTATTTTTACTGCGCTACATTTGCAATGATGCCGCTGTCGTCTTTTTTAATTTTATATTTTACTCACTGCATTTGCAATAATGCTGCTGCTGTTTAATTAATTTTCTATTATACAATGCACCATTTACAATATTGCTGCAGCAGATTTTCTAATTTTATATTTTACAGCGCTGTATGTGCAATAATTGCTGCAGCCGATTTTTTAATTTCATATTTTACTCGCTGCATTTGTAATAATGCTACTGCAGTTTTTTTTTAATGTTGTATTATACAGTGTAATATATAAAATAATGTTGCCGCAGATTTCCTAATTTTATATTTTACAGCGCAGCATTTTCAATAATGCTGCCGCCGTTTCTTTCAATTTTATGTTTTACACCGCTGCATTTTCAACAACGCTACGACTGTTTTTTACAATATTACTTTGTATCCAATATTTTCAGTATTAATTTTATTATTATTTATGTATTCTTTTTACTTGTGAATCGTTTAACAAAAACACTTTTAAAAGTTGAAGAATTTGCTTGCGCAGTATCGGAAAAAGCACATAAAGATATAGAAGCACATAGGGTGATCAACCCAATTACTGACCCCTAGAAATTACTGACACCTTACGTTATTGTCCTTTAAAAAACAAATAAATCTTGCAAATTAATATGTACGAAACTTGTTACTGGCAAGATTCTTCAGTAAACTCGTTTCTATTTCTTCTAATAATTTTAATAAGTCTTCATTTGCAGGGAGGTAGCAGTGCAAACGATAAAAATAACCTCGTTTGCTGCGTGAGCGTAAGCTAACCTTTTCATATGTGTGTGCGTGTGTGTGTGCGTGTGTGTGCGGGTGTGTGTGTGTGTGTGCGTGTGTGTGCGTGTGTGTGCGGGTGTGAGTGTGTGTGTGTATGTGTGTGCGTGCGTGTGTATGTACGTGTGTGTGTGTGTGCGTGTGTGTGTAAGATGAGTAACTAGCGAATCGTCAGCGAGAAGTATCGTATTGTAGGTGTCACCTCAGTCTATACGCGAAATTAATAAACCTCGTCTTCTGCTACTGGCAATCTATTCATGCCGTGTTCTTAATATTTTTTTCATTTCAATTTTCGTGCTAAAGCTTTTACTATCAAATAAAAATTATAATTAGATACAGTTAAGCTTAGGCTTATACCGTTATAGTATATTTTAACCAATATCAGAGCTATAAACAGCTGTATATATGTAGTTTTTAGATTTGGAAATCAATTTTTGTGCCTTTTATTGCGGATAGAAACTAGGAAAGTGCAGTACAACATAAATAATGCGAAAAATATATAAACCGATTTGTAATACCAATTTTAAGTGTGAAAAAGAGCGAGAAAATGAGAAGAAAATAGTTTATCAGAGTTTTCAGAATCTCTCACATTTTCGAAAATTCACGCATGTAAGAAAGCGAATAAGGAACACAACAACATTTTTTATTGAATTTTTTAATACATGTGAATTAGTAAAAACAATGTTTGAAATTTTAAAATACAATTTTGAGATTACGTTTGTGAATGAAGGTATCTTAGAAATTTTTTTTCAAGTTTTGTGATAAAAAGTGAAGCTATCCTGGAAGTTTCAGCCCAAACGACCACGAACAGCCAGATAAAGAAATAAAAGAGTAAAAAATACATTTTTGGACTAGCTCATAATGGGGGAGGGATAAAAAAAAAACTTATGTTTTTGTAATACAAATCGAAAAAACATACTCAAAAAGTCCAATACCGCGAAGGAAAATTTAACATTGTTAATCGGCTAAAGTCTTTATTTTACTTCTTGATCTAGAAAGAGCCGCGTATAGTTGACTGTGACTCAATACTGGCGATGGCAATTATAAGCATATTAAATGGTATTTCTTCTGTTGATGGTGATAAAGAAATTCTCTGTACTAAAACTATTTTTTCAATGTATTCTCCACTTAGAATTTCTGCTCCAATCAAATATTTCATTAATTTTCTTACTGATAATCTTGTTCCATTATAAAGACTTTTATTTAAATTGAAATTTTTAAATAGAATAACAATTGAACCAATTTTTAAATGTAATTTATGTGGTAGAAGTCCATTAGGAATTAACGAATTTAGGAGTTCTGTTGGTAACATCACAAACAAATTTTCTCTATTGTCTTCCGCCGTATCTATACTTAAATATTCATCAGAGTGCTCTTCCATTATAGATTGAATATCATTATTGATCAAGGGGCGCGGTAGCGCTCGCTTGCACGTATAAGTACCCACGGTACGATACGAAGCTGAAGGGCGCACCGTCGCCTTATATACGTCTAATTGTGCCTTTTTAACCTCTTCAAAATTTTTAAATATCAATATCTAAACACTGATTGACTTATGTGAAGTCTATTGACACTGTTTTAAGAGATAATAATTTAGTCTATCACGTAATAAAAGTTTCTGTTAAAAAAGATTCATCTAATTAAAAATATAAAGCATAATATATTTGTTCAAATTTTTTCTTTTATTTTGTTCTCCGCATTTCCGTTTTCTCTAATCATATGTATATTTGTATATATATATATATATATAGTGCCTGCAGCCAGTGCAGACGACAACCAAAAAATCTAACCTATTATTTAAATCAAGTGTTGAAGGATGAAGGATGCGTTTGTGTCATTTGTATTATTAAAATAAAACGGGTTGTTTTTACGTGATTTGTTTTTATTACGTGATGAAATCTCTGTACGACGATTTCGAAAAATATCGTACGTCCGAAAAAGTGGCAAGACGGTCATCTGCAATAAAATTATTGCAATCCCAAGTGTAGTTGAAAAAAGCTGCTGTTTTACATGGTAAGAGAGATAAAGAAGAAGACTAACAATGAATTCTGTCGAAAGAGATGAAGAACGCACAACATTCAGGAGTACTGGACAAGGTGCTACCATCGCTCCATTGCCTTTCTGTCGGAGGCTACACCAGAAGTTGTACCGAGACCACTTCTTTGACAGAATCTAAATCATCAAGGATACGCAACGTCTTCTGTTGCAGCAAAAATCGTGGCAAAGTATGGATTTTAAGAGGGTCAGGAACTTGGAAAGAAAGGGCAGGGAATGTCTAGCATTGTAAGTAAAGAAGACTAGTAAAAGAAGAGGTAGAATAGTATAGTACACAAAAAGGAACAATTATGGACGGCTTCTCTGCCTTTGAGTATGTTGCCCCCTTGAAACTCGCAAGGAATAAACAAGATAAAATGAGCAGTATTGAAATCATGAAGTCATCAAGTAAAGTTGTTTTGCTCAGAAATATGGTTGGAATTTCTTTGATGCCACGCTTATAGGTAAAGTCATTGTTAAAATGCATATACAGCAATTACCTGTGATAATTGCATTCAACGAAGAATTATTAGATAAAACAATAAAGCAATTAGTTTTTTTGTAGGTATATCGACAACGATTTCTTAGTTGTTCAATAAATTTGTTATACTTGTGGTGTGCTACTTCTTAGTAACAAGTATTTATGTGCTCGTGCGTAATCATCATCGGGGATATACAAAGTCATCTGCTGATTGACCATAAGCATACAGGGCATAAGCCACTATGCACCAGAAAAATACCACACAATCATGGGGATGCAGTAATTGAATATCCGCTCTGATGTTGTCATGATGTAAATATAATACAAATCAAGTTCTCCAATCAAGTTGCAGAAGCATCTGTTAAATATTTAATACTCCAATAGATGTACTGTTTTTTAACCCAAATTTTTGTTATTGACGAGGGTCTTTGTGAATCTTTGTACTCGTGTAAGTGCTTCTTGTGTTTAAAGGATTATTTGAAAGTAACACATAATATACTCATGTTCTATCCAGGTATAAAGTCAATGCTGGCTCAGAAGGGTCATGTTAATGAAATTACAAAACTATAATTAATCAAATCTTTGCAAGCTCAGGTTTATAATTACATTAAAAAGACTCTTTTCACCCAGCGTTGACTTGATATCTGAATAAAACATGAGAATATTATAAGGTTCTTTCGAAGGAATTTTTTTAAAATTTATTTTAAGTGAATTTTTATAATCAAATAGTGCTACGTAATGGTTTAGGTAAAATTGAAAAAGATTACTTCAAGTAGTTTAAAAGAAAATGGAGTCAATGAAACTTTCAAGTTACCCATACACAAACATTTATTTATTTGAAAGTAACACATAACTTTCTAAAAAGTAAAATCTTGGCAAGTATAAGTTTCGTTATTACCCACAATATAAATTAAAAGAAATACGCTACAATTAAAATAGTAAACATAAACTAATATTCTATTTTTAAAATATTTCTATTTTTTCGAGAATAGTAAGAATAAATGTCCGTCTCTCGAAAAGTTGTGAAATCTATAAAAAATACCCTTCTAAAAAGTAAAATCTTGGCAAGTATAAGTTTCATTATTACCCACAATATAAATTAAAAGAAATATATTATTACCAAAATTAGACGTTCAATTATGAATTTTATTCATAAACTCAAATTAAAATAGTAAAATTAAACTAATATTACATTTAAAAAATAATATAGTTAAAAATATTTCCATTTTTTACTAATTCTTATAGTCTCAAATGAACGCTAAAGAAATTAATGAATTCGATTAATATATTGGCAAGTATTGTATTTTTATTTGTATATCAATTTCCTTCTTTTATTAATTAGTATGAAGTATACAAACTATTTAAAAAATATTATAGTTTAAAATATTTCTATTTTTACTAATTCAGATAATCTGAAATAAACGCTAAAGAAATTAATTAAATGGATTAATGAATTGGCAAGTATTATATTTTTATTTGTAAATCAATGTCATTTTTTTATGAATTAGTATGAAGTATAAAAATTAATAATACCTTTCAAATTTAATATTGTAAGACATTAAATTTGACTGATACTTTTTGAAAACAAGCCAATATAATATTACGGACAAACAGTTATACGGACATAGTTATATGTCGAAATTAAAGAGACCGTCAATGCACTATTTTATATTGAATTACAGTTAAACCTGGAACATTGCTCGAGTTTGGGAAAAGTAACCTCGAACAGTGCCGGAGTTACCTAAGGTTCGTAGCAATTAACGACGTCAGCTAGTCAGAGCCCTAGATAAGGTATAAACTGTTTGTCCGTAATATTATATTGGCTTGTTTTCAAAAAGTATCAGTTAGCTTACCTATAATAGTTATGAATTGCCATATGAGCACTACATATAACGCGAGTGTAATGTAGAGAGAGTATTATAGATGAGGTTCGACTTTTTGACCTATTTCTTATCAACATGTATTTATGTCAAATTTAATGTCTTACAATATTAAATTTGAAAGGTATTATTAATTTTTATACTTCATACTAATTAATAAAAAAATGACATTGATTTACAAATAAAAATATAATACTTGCCAATTCATTAATCGATTTAATTAATTTCTTTAGCATTTATTTCAGATTATCTGAATGAGAAAAAATAGAAATATTTTAAACTATAATATTTTTTAAATAGTTTGTATACTTCATACTAATTAATAAAAGAAGGAAATTGATATACAAATAAAAATACAATACTTGTCAATATATTAAGCGAATTCATAAATTTCTTTAGCGTTCATTTGAGACTATAAGAATTAGTAAAAAATGGAAATATTTTGAACTATATTATTTTTTAAATATAATATTAGTTTAATTTTACTATTTTAATTTGAGTTTATGAATAAAATTCATAATTGAACGTCTAATTTTGGTAATAATATATTTCTTTTAATTTATATTGTGGGTAATAATGAAAGTTATACTTGCCAAGATTTTACTTTTTAGAAAGGTATTTTTTATAGATATTAATTACATTGTAGTTTTTGGGAGCTAAAATAACGTTGTCTTTAATTTTTTTCTCATTAATTTCTATATTATGTCCAAATATTTCTTTAATAATGTCTTCTTTAAGTATTTGCTTTGGAATTTCAACTAACACGTTTTATTCTTCATAAGAATGTAATACTTTCCTTCGTCAACATCTAAAATCCATTGCTTTAAATTATCGTCATTCTCGGTTTTGTAGATCGTATTATCGTAAATTTTTATTCGTAGACATACTTATAAAATTTGTCCATAAATAACTGCATTGTACTGAATTTTCTATCACTTGGATACGACTGGCATGTCGGACAGTTGGTAATGTTTGTCTGATATCTCCTGAAACAATCATTGTTTTACCACCAAATATTTCTTATACTTCACATATATTCTGGAAAAGACTAGCAGCTGGTACAAAAGAAAATTTTGATGTTATCTATATTTCATCCCATATAACAATTTGTACACCATTCAATTTTTTCCGTTCATTTTAATTACGTTTCACATTACATGTCATACGCTCTGTTATATTAAGTGGCAATTTAAGAGGGCACACCACCTTGAAATTATATAAAAAGTAATAAATATTTAAAATATGTCAGTTTACTTCAATGAAACGAACATTTTGTGAACTATAAGTATACATATTTACCTACATTTTGAGAGATCTATGGTTTTTTAAAACCCACAAAGCACCTAGTAATAATAGAAAGACTGTTTAAGCTCCCAATACACTGCTCGGAAAATTCAAAGTGTATCGCTGGACCAAACTCTCACAGATGTGTGGATATAAATAACAGCCTGATCAATCGCTGTTATTATTATTACAAAATGGGAATAAAAAACAACAATATTTAGGGGTTAACCTCCAAATGCTCCAAAATTATTCAACTAATATTTTTATAAAATCATATGAATAATTGATTGACATGAATATTTGATTGACATGAATGATGGTAAATTGTGGGAATGAGGAAAACATTCCAGAATTTGCAGTTCTCATTTGGCTGGAGGAGAAAAATCGATGGATTCACGTAGTCCTGCTTATGTCATAGCAGAAATAACAGATTTAAAACAAGAACATTGAAGAAAGGCATACCTCATGCCAATATTTCTAAAGTTTGTGCAGAAACGTTGCCGGATGTCAGTGTTGATATTTGTTTATAACACGTGAATAAAAAACACCATTTTCGGCGCCTATAAAGTGCAGCGAAAATAGAGTTTTCCGAGCATCAAATAAAGGGTACCGAAAATACTTATTTTTGCTACCTTTTATTGGTAACGAAAATACTCATTTTCGCTACCTTTTATTGGTAGCGAAAATACTTATTTTCGCTACATTTTATTTTCGGGAGTGAAAATGAGTATTTTATATATATATATATATATATATATATATATATATATATATATATATATATATATATATATATATGTATATATATAAAATTTTCAAAATTTACCAGAATTTCCCAAAAGCTTTATTAAGGAAATGCAGTAAAAATAAATAAAGGATACCGAAAATACTCATTTTCACTCCCTACATATATATATATATATATATAATATGTCATAGACTTAAGTGGACAACTCGAAAAACTCTATTCTCAATCCACTATGTAGACGACAAAGAATGGCCTTTCTTATGCACTTGTTATAAAAAATACGGTACGCAACTTGGGGCAAAAGGGTATTTCCAGACTCGGATGATGATTTTGAGCACACGTGTACGTCTCGGGCGCCATCGGCGCCCTCGTCTTCCACTTGTGTTCAATCATGATCCTCGCTTGCAAATACCCATTTTCGCCACTAGTTGCGTAATATACTATTAAATTTTCTTAATTGAGTAATGACATACTCTCTTTTGTCAAACTTAACACACGTAATCCAGTAACGTATCTGCGATAAAGTAGCGCAAGCATAAAGTTTGACAAAAAGAATGCAATTTTGAAATACAGGCGCGCATCAGCTATAAATCGGACGATGTAAAATCGTATAGTAAGCGTTTCATAATATCGTTTGTAATCGAATACTTTCGATATTATGTGTCTTTAGAAATAAGGTTTCCTTTAAATGCAAAATATTCTATATATTTAATCAATAAGAAAGATTGCATAAAAGAAAATAATCGCATAATTAAGTTAGTTCGTTCGTAAGGCCAAAAGAGCCTGTATCGCGGCTCAATCAAATACACAACTGAAATATATAAACCTATTATAAATATATAAAATATCTATTAAATTTATATCTATTTTAATCAATCTTTCAATAAAATACGGAAAATAAATTTTACATAATAGATAAAACTTATATTAGTAATTTTTCAAGTATATTACAAAATTAATTATAGAGCAATTCAATTGTCATAATTTATAATAATTTGTGAAAATTAATAAATAAATAAAAGTTTTAATTGTGAATTCGTGTATTAAAAAATATCATTTATTAACCTTCAATTTGGCTACACTCCATAAAGCAGCTATGCAGATACAGCAGTGATTAAATGTAAGTGACACTAAATTCTAAAAATGTATAATAATATCTGACAGGTTTTTGGTAGTGAGAGTACCAGATTATACGCATATGTTCTGAATTCTCATATTTTGGGAGTTCAGGACATAACACTTCGGTTTCGGTTCAAATAGTAAAAAATTTATATTTCTTTTTCATTATATAATAATTTTAAATTACATCTATTGTTTACACTTTTTACTTCTTTTTGATTACTCGGAACCAAATCAAAAATTGATTACGGTACGAATATTAGCAAAATTGCTCTCTGATTGCTTTTCTGTTGACTTTTCTGAATATTTAAATTAAGTAACAATTGGTATGAAATATTGTCTTTTATAACTTACATTAACTATTGGTTCTGGTACAAGTTTTGAAAACTGAAAATACATATCTGAGTTTTGATGGAATATAAATACTGCTTTCAGGAATAATTTGGTAGAATATAATAGTATATACTAGTAATATTTGATGATTAAATTTAAAATATAATTTTGTTTTTATTTGTTTGATTGATAATTCAATACCTATTCATTTTTTACTGCAGTTAAATAAAAAATTGATTTTTGGTTGTTAGAATATTGTTCCGGATCAGGTAAAATAAAGTAGAAACGAGGTATATAAAAATGTTTATTGCCCTTAATAATTACAGCGAGGTGAGGGGGGATGTTTCCTCTAGGCGATCCCCGGAGTGACAGGCAGGCGCTCAAGAGAGTTGGAGCAAAATCGACGCTCCCCTAATCTAGCAACTTCTAACGCGAGCCCTGATTGGCTAATTAGCTAAAACAAAGAGCCTTCGGAGCTAACTTATAAATTCAAATTAGCCGCGGAGTATATGATACATAGAATAAGAACAAAGTATGTAATTCGAACTCGAACATTCCGCCCACCTCGTTTTCATATAAAACGACATAACAATCTTTGGAACTCATTCTTTAACTAAAAAAAGTATAACAAACGCGTAACATCTTGTTGATAGCGTCAAATAAATTTTAATAATTAGATTTAATGAATTTAAATAATTAGAAATTTAATATTTCTCAAATATCATCTGTTTTCAAAATAATCTATCTTCGAACTTGAACGCTGATGTCGTCTTCTTGACTAGCTTCGCTGTCCACCAGTTTTACCAATTTACTAATCGGCCACCGTAACGTGGTAGTGGAGGTGCGTAGAGAGACAACCCTCACTAGGTTCTCCTGACCTGGGTAGACCTCTGTCACTCGAGCCAGCGGCCACCTTGTGGGCGCAGTCGTCTCATGCCGGATTAGCACAACATCACCGACCTTGCACGAGGGCTGATCATCCATCCATTTGGTACGGCGTTGCAGTTGGTGCAAGTAATCAGCCGACCAATGATCCGAGAAGCGCTGATTCAATTGGGACATGCGCCGCCACCGCTGCATAGGAGACAATTTTTCCTTGGTGATTCTAGGCTCTAAAATCAAAAGAAACGTTTCCCCAACGAGGAAATGCGCCGGAGTAAACACGAATAAATCCGTGGCATCTTCTGTAAGGGGCATGATAGACCGAGAGTTCAGGCAAGCTTCCACTTGACAGAGTAGGGTCGCGAATTCCTCAAAGGTGAGGATAGTATCTCCGATAACCCGTTTTAGATGGTGCTTGGTCGACTTTACCGCAGCTTCCCAAATGCCTCCGAAATGGGGAGCACCGGGCGGATTGAAACTCCAAACTATCCCACAATCTTGCAACGCTTGACTTACCGCGTTCAAAAAATCGGAACCAAGGGCGTACATCCTACGTAGCTCAGCGTCAGCGCCTATAAAATTAGTACCCTGGTCGCTCAATAGAGAATAACACGGACCACGACGTGAGACAAATCGTTTAAACGCAGCAATGAAGAATTCAGTATCATAGCTGGATGCGGCCTCCAAATGGATAGCTTCGGTACAAAGATAAACGAAAACTACGAAATATCCTTTGTAGGATTTATGACCACTGTGATGCGATGTACGCAGCAAATATGGACCTGCATAATCGACTCCCGCTCAAGAGAATCATCTTTTGTTGCGATTGTATCGCATTAAAACATCTGCAAATGACGCATTTTCGTACAAAGGCTTAACTTTGCTTATATTTTCTTACCTTGTACTATCTTTTGACGATCCAGAACATTCTAGGAGTGCAAGCTAATGTGAATTGGATACCACCATGAAATGTCAAGTGATGACAGTAAGCGATGACCAGCTGCGCAAACCCACTATCAGCGGGCAATATGACCGGAAACTTCTCATCTTCGCTCAACATGGAGTTTTTCAAACTACCGCCCACCCTGATCAAACCACCTACCAAAACAGGGTTCAAACCTTTCATGAAGTGAGATTTAGTAAACTCCTGATCGTTCTGGAGAACGTCGCTTTCCACCTTAAAATGTTGAAGCTGAGTAAGCCTGCTCCATATCAGCTTGGCCTGCTTCACTTCCTCTCCTCGTATAGCAATCATAGTAGGTACTGGAAAATCTCTTAAAATGGGAAACATTTTCCCAGAAAATGAAGTTTTATTCAAAGAGTTATGGATGAACCGCAAGATGTATATAGTAATTCTAATCAATTTACTTAGAGACGAGTATTCCTCAATCAACGGCCATAATTCACAGGGTTTTCTGTCTGAAGCAACTATCTATACTGACAGAATGTTCAACTCTGCGCTCACGCTTGGCCGCGCCTCAGAAAGAACTAAATCAATATCGTGAACGTGACTCCAATCTAATGAATACACGACTAGATGCTTAGGACCCTTCCACCACAGATCATTTTCATTTATCTCGCTGGCAAGGCAACCACGCGAAGCTTTATCAGCTGGATTGACAGCTGAGTTTATGTGATGCCAGTAAGCATCAGGAACTAATGAAATAACGTCAGAACACCTACTCGCGATGAGCGTCGGCTATCTTGAAGGAATGTCACTAAACCAATAAAGAACATCCTTGGAATCAGACCAAATATTCACTTCGAGTAGTGCTAAACGTAAAATATCGACAGACACTGCGTGCAGCAAATTAATAATATGCTCCTGCTTGGACCTAGTCCCATGCAAAGTAAAATCACCGGACACAACATCATCCATGTATACCTCATCTCTGATGATCTCACAAGCCAAGAGAAATGCTTTTCCATCGTCCTGAGCGAGCTGCTGAAGCGTTCTACTCGCTAGAAATGACGATGATCCAAAGCTAAATGTTACCGTGGTGAGTAGAAAGGTGGCTAACTCCCTCTTTACATCCTCCCTCAGCAATATCTACTGCGAAAACTTAAGTATAGCGCCTCCAGCGCGTAACCAGATCAAACATGTCCGGCAACAGATTGAGTCGTACGAGGAGAAAATTATTCAGTGAGAATCAATTTTTAGTTTTAGCCGAAGCGTTAAACACCGTGCGCAGCTTCGTCGTCGTACTGCTTTCCTTTATCACACCGTAGTGAGGCAGGAAGAAATACTTTTCTAAATCTATCTCATCAGCTGATACGCGACGCATGTAACTGGCTTCCTCATATTCCCGCATCGACAACACGTAGGCTTTATGCAAATCCGGATTTTTCTCAAACCGTTTTTCAAGATCATCATACGGACCGCTTGACTGTATAAACCTCCCCATTCGGTCGGAGTATTAATTTTTAAGGGTAATCTTACCACATAGCGACCGTCAACATTACGCGACACCGTTGCTTGATAGTTTTCTTCGCACAGCTTCTCATCCTCAGTGAGGAACTTCTTATAAATTAGGAACTTATAACTTATAACTTCTTATAATTAGGAACTTCTCCTTTTGTGGTAGCTCCTCAATCTCCCAGAATTTACGGAGAAGGGCGTCGAGGTCGCTGTCAGCCGTGGATACGTGTGCTGCAAGACGACATCGTTGCACCCCGCTCAATGGCGTCGGACCAGAAATGATCCAACCTAGCAGAGTCTTCATGGCAATCGGCGCCTCATGGTCATCCTTCTTTCGTAAGCCTTTTTCGATGATGCGAGCATGAACCTTGGTGCTCAACAGTAAACCAATGGGTCCCGATTGATCAAATTGAGGATCAGCCAGCGTCAGTCCTTGCAAATGATCCCATTTAGTCGAGCTAACTGAAAATGGATTATAGGCAGAAATATGCTTCAAGACATAGGCGGTGACACCACAAGTGAATGTGAGACAAAATGAGGCTTTATCGTGAAATGAACTTTACTCTTGCAATTCAAAATCTTAATGTCTCCAACGCTTGTGAACGACATCCTGACAGGCATTCTACTAAGCTTCAAACTTTGGCACAATTCTTCTGTGATGAATGATGATTGGGCCCCTTGGTCAATCAATGCTCGAGCCTGGCATCGTCTCCCATTTTCAGCTTGAGCTGATAAACGAGTCGTAGTTAACAAAATCTCTTCTAACTCTATGGATACGACTCTATTATTAATCGATGCGGATTGGGCTACTATTGACAAATGATTAGCTCTAGTTTGTGTTGACCCAGCTGCAGAAGCCACTTGTGGTTTATTCTCTGGACTTGCCTTTGAAGCGCTATTAGAAAAGTGTAGCATATTATGATGCTTCGCCGAGTAATGCTGACAACATTTCGATGACTTACAATCTTGAACCATATGATCTGAGAGACAATTTAAGCGTAAATGCTTCCTCGTGGCCAGCTGCCTCCTCTCAAGGGTTTTTGATTGAAATATTTCACAAGTAAGGATATAATGTGCTCCTTTGTACAAAGGACACGAAGGACTTCTAGCCTTGCTTTCTTGAGCCAAATGAACCGACTTGACATATCTATTTTTGGAATGGGCATTTTTTCCTTAGAGAAATCAAAACAAGAATCTTTGGAAAAACTGTTTTTCTCTTTAGAGAAATTCGAACGCAAATCTTTGCCTTTTGGTGCTTCTCCAAAACAAGCTCCTTCTTTGGCACTCTCTAATTGAATCAATGCTAACCTTTCTGTATCCAAAATGCTATCCAACGTGACAAATTCAGGCGGCTGATGCGGATTTGCAGACCTAGCTACTGATTCCTCCCACTTCCTTTGATTGAGCGGAGATAACCTCCCAACCGTCAAAAATACGGGAAAATAATCCCAGTGCTGTACTGGACTACCTAGAGGTTTCAAAGCTTACAAAATATGCTTCATCCCCGTCTGAATCCTACAAACTTCATGAGCAGTATCATCGGATATTGCTTTCAATGCCAACAATTTTGACAACAATTTAGTTATTAGCAACTTGGAATTATCATAATGATCTTTCACCGCTTTCCAAGCACTAACAAAATTATCTCTTCCCACTGGAGTCTCCTCTACTAACTCAGCAGCATCGCCTTTCAAAGAAGAACGCAAATAGTGCATTTTATACACTGATGGAATAGCTACGTTCTTGACAATCATCTCACTAAACGAATCCCTGAACCTAACCCATTCTTGAATATCTCCAAAGAAAGTAGACAGTTCGATAGGAGGAAGCTTGGCCGAATTTCGATTGGGAGGATTTGCTGGGTTCCAATAGGCTCTGGGAATGCAGCTGAATTAGCTGCTTTTAGCTGGAGCGCATAATCTCTCAAGAAACCTAGATTGAGTGCGTACTTTTCCTCTGTCTTATCGTAGACTTTTGTTTTAAAATAGCCGTCTTCGGGATCTACTTCATCATCATCCAGAAGAAGTTCATGATTATCATCAAATTTATCTCATAAACTTTGCAATCATTCAATGCGAGACGTAGAAGCCCCTTCCGTTATGAAATCCGTACATAATTTCTTAAAATTCTCGTATATCATTGATATTCTGTGAAACAATCTCATTTGCTTATCAATGGTAGCCATGATGCTTGAAGAAAATCAAAACTATCAATTCTAATCAAGGCCCAATCATTAACAACAATACAGCATCAACACAACCCACCTGTCACCAATTGTAGGTTAGGATTGCCTGCTTGCCTTAGAAATGCAGTAAAACTGTATCAAATTCAAAATACTAATTTGATCAAAGAGAATTCCACATAACAGCTGTTAATACCATCGAAGCTCAATCTAACCCAAAAAGGCCATAACATTTTAAGTACAAGCCTGTATCTGTAGAGTACGATGCGAATCCTTTGACAAAATTACCAGTATTTCCTGAACAAAAAAAAATACAATTCTGTTTAAAGTAATGTTGAACGGCTGTATAAACACCTATTAGTAGCAGCGCCAGCCTGCGTCCTGGTTGTCCACCCCGATGATGGCACCTCAACCACGTCTTGCTTTGCAATGCTAAGAAGCGCAAAAAACATCCATGCACTTAACCCATTTTTTCCCAAGCGGCCATTTTATAATCGATTGGTTTTTTGCCTAAAAAATTGTCGAAAAAAAAATAATAATAACCAATAGCACTTTTCTGAAGTAAAATTTTCCACTTTTTCCGATTCTAAAGTCAGAATTTTTAAATTTCCGTTGGAAATTTTCAAAATGACGGTTTGAATTTGATGAAAAATCAGAAATACATTTTTTAACATTTTGACATGCTTGTTTAGAATAAAACGGGTTCAACCCAAGATCTCGATATGGATTTTTCCAAGATGGCGCCTGTGACACCATGAAATAATCGGAAACTTCATATTTTTTTCAAAAATTTTCTAATTTATACCAATTTTTAATACTGAGGTTCTCGAAGTCGCTGATGATGAAAATGACATCGAATTTGAAAAATTCAAGATGGCAGATCCAATATGGCGGACATTTTTTTCAAAAGTCAATCGATTTGGGCCAAATTTGATATACGGGGGTTTTCAGGGTCGCTGATAACAAATCTGAAATCAGATTTGAAAAATTCAACATGACGAATCCAAAATGGCCGACATTTTTTTCAAACTTCAACCGAATTGAATTCAATTTTGTATATTTACTTTTGAAATAATGGTTGAAGAAATTATTCATTTTTTTCAATGTGGTAAGGGACGAAACAACTTGAACATATATACTCCTCACATTCATTACAATAAATATTTGTAAGTTTTTTGCAATGATTGTAAGCTTTAAAAATTCTTTGTGATGATTTTGTGGATTTCTCGTGGATATGATGGATTTGTCTAAAACAAATATCGCAAAAATGTTTTTTACACTCAAAGCAATAAAATACCGTTCTTAGGCTACACTTTATACAAACTCTTCAACGATCAGGTATTGCAAGTTTCAAATGCTTTGATAACTTCTCTGTAGATGGCTCTAAATAAGAATTCACTACACTTTCTGCGAAATCTTTACTGGGCATTTTCTTTTCATTTACCATATTGTACAAAATCAAAGCATTCGTCAATGAAGATTGAATCAACCTGCACAAAACAACCCATGTCCATTTCTTTGAACCAATATTCGTTCTCATGTCACTGCAGTATTGGTCATGAAGGTTAACCACACCCATAAACTTATTATACGTCTTGAACGCTCCAGAAAAGTGAATTGGTACTCTACCTTTAGCTGATTTATCAAATCTTTCCATTGAAGTTGTAAGAGTAACGCCAAGAGCCGTAGATAATATAAACACTGGTTTTGAGTCCATTACAGTAATATAATTTATACCACTATTTTCCTCATGAATTACTACATAGGAACCTCTTACGGCTTTATTTTTATCCATTTTATGTTTGTTCATCAATTTTTCTTTTTCAGGATTTATCGTTTTTTTTTACTTTTTATTTGCATTCTCCAAAACTTTAGGAAATATATCATTTGTGAAGACACGATCATCTCTAACGGTTCCTGTTGCACGGAGATTTTGTTTTAACAAATCAGGAGATGTAAAATGTCGAAATATAAATGATATTTTGCAACATCTCTTTTGGAGACCGTAATTAGGAAAGTGTAAAGCATTTTGATAACTGCCCTTGATCCTAAACTGCATTTAGAAAATCTTGCATCATTTATACCATCATTCTTTCCATAATAAATATCTAATTCTAAAACAAATCCATTTGAAGTACAGAGGGACCATAGTTTTATTCCAAAACGTATTGGTTTGTCTTTTATGAATTGTTTTAGAAGGGTCCGACCAAAAAATTTAATCATCATTTCATCGATTGACAATGATGAGCAAAAGAATCCAAATTGTTTTATATTTTTTCTAATAATATTTAACAGTACACGTACTTTCCAAACTTTGTCACTATCAACCTTATCCGAATTTTTTGAAGTTTTCAAATTAGACTTGATGTTTTCAGAAAAATTTCTACTCATCGTATTTGAAACAATATCAGAGTGCAACATTTCATCTGTTGCCCAATAATCTCTATAACTCTTACGAATATTGAAAATAGAAAATATAATTATACCTAAAAATTGGTTGAAATTATCAAAATCAAAATCAAAATCATTTTCATTGGTAGCATCAATAATTTGATTTTTCATTTCATTACAAAAAAACATTTCAAATAATTATCGAGGACTTTTGTCTAGGACTTTCTGTTTTATTGCGTCAAAATTAAATATTTCTGAGTCAAGTTGAGAATTGTATACTTTTTTATTATCTAAGCATTTGTAAGAGTGTTTTCTCATGTGTGTAAGGTATTTCTGTATACATTGGCCTGATTAATACTGGTATGGTCATCTATAAACACAATGATGAATGAAATGGTCTGTCTGACCTGCCTTTTTTGTTTTTCAATGGGAGACTCCATTTTTGCTAAAATACAAGTCTCATAATCCTGGATCTCTGTATTTAGTTTTACATGCTTGATTTTCTCTTCATATTTTTGCATCTCTTGCATACAGTTTAATGATATATGACCTAATCTCATATGGCACAACATCCCTTCACTTGTTGATGATTTTCTCTGTAGGGTTTCTCTGAAAATTATCATTAAGTTTCTCTGTCTCTGATTCTGGCTGTATAGTGATTAAAGCTATTATTTTTTTATTTAGTTCTCTGTTATCTGTGCCATGCGCTTTTTCGTTGTTTTCTTGTACTTCTGTGTTTTCTTCTGCAGTTTCTTTTTCAATTTCCGTTTCAATCTATGACAGTCTCTGAATGTTGCCTTCTGATGTCTATAACTTCGTCTGTGATTGTGTTAGAAAATCTTCAATGGAAACCAGGTGTGCAGTAATCGTGTATTTGTCGTATTTATTCTCTGTTTCATCTGTATTTCTGACCTCAAAATCAATTATCCAATTTGGTTTTTCGTAATATCCAGTAATGTACTCTTCTACATTCTCTTTATTAAAAGTTCTTAATTCTCTGTTGTCCAAGTATATCCCAAAATCTGGTCCCGTAAATTTTCGTAGCGACAACAGGTTGTCTGATATATTTGATGTAGATATCACATTTGACAAATGAATTGTCTCATCTTTTATGCTAGATTTTAAATACAGATGACCTCTTCCATCTATTTTAATGTTAACGATCTTATTTTTATTGGCGCTTCTGATCTCTTCATCTGTACTTTTAGTGTAATTTTTGAGGAGCCACCCTTTATTTATTATATGCTTAGTTGCTTCTGAATCTGCTATAAAACTTATATTTGTGTTATTCTGAATTGTATAATTTTGCTTACCTGCTAAGTTGGCCTTGGGATACTTAGTTATTGTTTTATTGTAGGGTTTGTTCCTATTCTGATTTGAGAATATTCTGACTCTAAATTTTCCTCTACCTCTACCTGTGCCTCTGGTGTTAGTATTATGTATTTATGCTTCTCGCTTATTGTTTTGTTTAAAATCGTACCTCTGAACAGCGTAGAGGCACTGGTTACCCTTGTGTCCCCTAATTACATTGCAATAATAGCAAAACCAGGTGTTTTATTCTTTTAGGGGACAGTTGGATGCCCAGTGTCCGAATTTGTTACATCTGTGGCATTTTGTTTCTTTTGAGTTCTTTCCTTACTCAATTATTTGGGTCATCTGATCTAAGTTTACTCTGGCCTCTGATTGTTTGGGTTTCTCTGCTTCTATCTATAGCAGACAATTTTTCATGTCTTCTTTAGTCATACCTGAACCTGCTTAGCATCTTATCGGGCAGGCGGAGCTCAGCTCGTGTCTTGAATTTCACACTGCGTGGTAAAAAGCCGATCTTATCTCTTCGTCTGTTAGTGGGTCTGCCATACTACAACTTTCACATTCTCTGATAATATTATCGAATCTGTCACAAAAATCTGTGACTGTCTCTTTATTTGATTTTTTAATGTTGTAAAGTCGGACAAATATCTCATTTTTAAGCAAATTAGAATATTTTGATTCGGTTACTAGAAGAAAATTTGAGATTTGGGAAATTCTGGACCACTCTAATGAACATCTCAAGAAAGATCTATTTTTAAAATTTTGTAGCCTATAGTCCATTGTACAAGAAATAAAGATACTGGCTTCCTACTTGGTAAACCCTCCTACTCCTATTGCAAATCAAAATCAAGAAAATGCGCTCGACAGTGGAGTGCCATCCGAACAACCACTGAGTAGCAATACCGAAGTGCCCGACTCCGAATGACTAGGCTCGCGTGCTGGAAAGATAAGCTGCGGGGGTTTCAGAGCTGGATTTATCAATGTGACTTCCCTGCAAGCGGACCTCGTACAAATCGAACAATATCTTCTTCAACGTCCCTCCTACCGTCTTTTTGCGGTCGCTGAGTCGCGCTATATGCCGGTGTTTCTGATGAGCGAGTTGACATTGAATGGTTTTTAATACTTAGGCAGGATCGTAACGTCAATAGTGACGGAATCGCCCTATATGTACACAACTCTCTCAAGGCTAAAATTATCTCGCATTCTAAAGCTACACAGCTGGGCACCCCTGATATCTTTAATTACTTATTTTGTAGTGTGCAACAGGGTCGATCATCTGCCATTTTCATTGATGTAATATATAGATCTTTACATATCCCTTTTTTTAAATGTACAGAATTTGTGGAGCAACTTACCATGTATATGCAAGATTTTAGTCACAAAATAATAACGGGGGACCTTAATGCGAAACTGCTATCAACATCTGCAGACGCGCAATTCGTTAGAGCGAAATCAAACGATACTCCACTTAAAATTATCGAGCAATCGTTTGGCAACCTTTCCTAGTCACCACAATATCATTCATGTTAGAATCAAAACGCACACTTTTAAACCACCAAAACTATCCACTTTTACATATAGAGACTATAAATCCATTGATCAATCGCAATTACTTTCTATACTTCAAACCTACGATTGGTCGTCACTCGACTGTTCGGACGGCGATGTTAATGATGGAATGGAGTGCATAAGCATAAACCTCATGAAGGCTATAGATAAACTAGCACCACTAAAATGTTTTACGCCTAAGAAAAATGTTAAGCCTCCATGGGTGGATGCTGTTATCACGCTCTTCTACAACAAACAAGACGATTTACGACGTCGATATAAGAGGACGAAGGATATTAAATTATGGCACGAATATTTACAATTAGCTTCTGAGGCGGAGAAGAGAGCAGAGCAGGCCCACAACACCTTTCTTCAAAACAGAATTTTCGGGGCGTTAAATGATAAAAAAGACATTTGGAAGCATCTGCGTTCTCTCAGGCTTAATTCTCACTTTGCTGGTGTGTCGATCTCTGGGAGTGAGTGGTAGAGGGAGTTGGGTGACATCGTTGTCTCGGCCTCGGATGAGGGATACTTTTCTAAGGAGGTTTCTTCATTGTCTCTCACTTCTCATCCCATTCGATGGGATAGGACGGCATTCCGCAAGGGGTAATAGCCAGAGATCTTCCAGCTATCGGTAGATATATCGCCAAATTATTTCATTCTTCGCTTTTACGTGGCGTTTTCCCAGAAAACTAGAAAGGACCTCACTTGATGCCTTTAAAGAAGACAACCATACCAACATGGGTCACTAACTTTCGTCCAATATCCCTTTTGAGCTTTCTTTCTAAGGTTCTTGAGAAAATCATACACACTCAGATCACCGAGTATATAACATAAAAAAATACCCTTAATCCTCTTCAGGTTCGCTTCAGACAGTACCACAGCACTCAGACCTCATTACTCAAACTATCGGAAGACATACGGGGGCTGTTTAGCTGATTAGAATGGGATTCTCCGGGAATATAATGCTGTAGATTAAATCCTATATTACGTGGCGGCAACAATCAGTTTTCACCAGAGCTACCAGCCAGTCTGATTGGTTTACAACCCAATCTTGGAGTTCCACAGGGATCGGTCTTGAAACCCCTTCTTTTCAGCAGGAAAATTTTTACTCCACACACTTCAAACACTTACTATACGCTGATGATCTACAAATTTATACGTAAGTCGAACTGACGGATTTACATGAGGGCTTCGTGTACCTAATAGCTGTAGCACGGGCTGAGTCAGCATGGGCGTCGTCTTCGGATCTCCAACTCAATTTCAATAAAACCATGGCTATTATTTTTGGTTCCGTTTATAATGTTAACTCCTTAAGAGAATTACAATTACCAGGCATCGAGGTAGAGAATGGCGTATTCGTGCCCTTCGTTGATACAGTGACGGCTGAAATTTGGACTGGTCAAAATAATCAAATTTGGTGATGCAAAAAATACTACCATATTCTGCATCAAATTCTCTTTCCAAAACACATGGACTAAAGTACTTTACCTTGTATAGTTCTTGAGATAAAAATATATACATTTTGAGAAAAATGAAAATAATGCAAATAATCATGTTTTTCAGCTTGGCATAAATGCGGAGCAAATAGAGGTAAGGGTTTAAAAGGTTGTTTACATATTTTGGGTATGAAATACATCATTTTCTTAAAGTTTCAGAGTATTCAAAATTTTTACTTGCTCACTTGACAAGGAATCACCCATCTGTATGTATGTATTTATGTATGCATGTATGTGTGTATGTGACAAAAGAATTGTGGCACGATAACTCTTCAAGGGAAGCAAATGAGCTGAAATATTTTAGAGATATGAAGTAATGCTCATGTTAGAACTGATTAGATTTGGGAGCTGATTGGATAATAAAAAGTACGTTTTATATAAAAAATAGTAACTTAAAGAAATTTTCAATAATCGGAAAAGAATTATTTTTATTTTCATACGTTAAATATGTTGAAAATATATATGTTTTCATATAGTACACGTAACTTCCTTTCAATTGATATATATATATATATATATATATATATATATATATATATATATATATATATATATATATATATATATATATATATATATATATATATTAATTGTTTTAAAGTCTTTCTTTTGTAAAAGAAAAATAAAAATATAAATTTTACAAAATTTTCTTCAAATTTATATATCTAGCAATTACCTGAATGCTATTTTGTGGAAGAAATAAAACTTAATATTGAATACGTATGCTTCGATAATCGGTAATTTTAGTAAATTTATTTAAATTAAGTTTTAAGATTATCTCAGACTGGCAGTAGATAAACTCGCGTGTCTAATGAAATAACTTTAAATTAAATCTGACATAACCATCAAAGCCATCCAGGGTCATCGTAGCCCCCAGATCTACAAGAAGCTGGCCCTCTCATACATTACCCACAATCAGGCCCGGCTTGCCTCTTCCAAGGTACTGGCCGACCCGCCTACACCATCATCTGAACGGCTACTGATCACCAGGAAACCGGACCGGCTGCTTCTTTACTTAAGCATCCTTATGGCCCGGATGGTGGCCACCTACCAAAGA
The DNA here is from genome assembly GCA_949152435.1 of Gastracanthus pulcherrimus. NCBI lineage: Eukaryota > Metazoa > Arthropoda > Insecta > Hymenoptera > Pteromalidae > Gastracanthus > Gastracanthus pulcherrimus. Next base: position 135,572,543 of record OX424575.1, on the reverse strand, counting down.
GAGCGGTTCACGAGGATTGTTACCACTGCAATCACCACTGGGGACATAGAGCAAGTCTTCCAGTCCCTCTTATTCTACCTCCAAGACATCCTCAATGCCATGCCACTCAATGCTGAAGGTCCCCGACGTCGCCAACAGCCTCCATCACGAACCACCAGGCGGAAGGCACGGAGAAGAGAGTACACCACCACCCAGAGGTACTGGATGATGAACCGATCCCGATGCATCAACACCATCCTTGACGCTATCGGGAATGCCCTGCAGCCATCGAGGTACCGAATGGAACCGTACTGGACTCCGGATTTAACTCATCCGTCCAACAACATCAAGCGTTGCTGCGCAGCCCAGCCCACCATCGAGAGTATAGGGCGCACTGTGACTCCTGAGGACATCCGTGGACCGTGACCGTGTCACCCGGCCCCGACGGACTAACAATGCGTCATTTCAGAACAAACCCACTCTGGATACTTACCAGGGTGATCAACCTCATCCTGTGGTTCGGTAGGCTGTTCGAACACCTGGCAACATCGAGGAAGATCTTCATCCCCAAGAAGGCCGGAGCCAGCCAGCCTGGGGACGTCAGACCAATCTCCGTCTCCTTGATGCTATCAAAGCTTATCCATAGAGTCTTAGCGCAGAGGATCGATGCATCCATCGTTCTCGACGAACAGCAGCGAGCCTTCCGTGCCGGGATCAACGGCTGCCGGGACAACACGGTTCTACGTGAGACCATCCTCAGGAGCCGTTACTCGAACTTCAAGTCATTACGCGTCGCAACCCTGAATCTTGCCAAGACGTTTAACAGCGTGGAGCACTCCGCTCTCATAGCAGCCACAGAAGTAGTCGGTCTTTCACCCGACTTGGTTAACTATCTGCCGGAGCTGTACGAGCGAGAGTCCACCACGCTCACCGGAGAAGGATAGCAGTTACCTCCACTGAAAGTAATGAGAGGAGGAAAACAGGGAGATCTACTCTCTCTGTTCGTTTTCAACACCATCATAGACCACCTCTTTAAGTCACTCCCTCAGGAGTGCGGCACATCCTTTGATAACGTCATCATCCTGGTCACTGATCATGGCCTTCGCCGATGATCTGGTCCTGCTGGCTGACTCTGCGGCAGGCCTCCAACATCTCATCGACCACATGACGGCCTTTCTCGAGACCTGTGGGCTCAAGCTCAACAACGCTAATTCCCACACGGTCTCACTAAGCAGTGAGGGACCTCGGATGAAGACCATCGTCGACGCCACCGCCATCTTCAAGATCCAGGGCCGAACAGTCCGAGCACTAACCAGAGAAGACACCAGGACGTACCTGGGAGTCGAATTCTCCACGGAGTGCCGCAAAACAGCATCTCTGGCCAATAAGCTGAGTCCCCTTCTCCAACGTCTCACCTCTGCTCGAGTCATATCCCAGCATAGGATCTTTGCCCTCAAGACCTAGGCTATGCCTAAAGCTTTTATCACATGCCACTAGTGAAAGTCACGGTCGGGGAACTCCTCAGAGTGGACAAGATGGTGAGAGCACACGTTAGGTAGTGGCTCGCACTGCCCAACCATACGCCAACTGGATACTTCCATGCTCCAGTTGGCTAAGGGGGACTTGGTATTCCACCACTGCGCTGGCTAGCACATCTTCACAGAAGACCCTGGCTCCTAGGTCTCGTTCCAGGCCGGGACGCAAACAACATCATGAACCCTTACCTAGCGCGAGAGGTCCAGCAGTACAGTCGACGTCTTGCCGATAGGGGCTCCCAGCTGACTGACGGTGACTCCGTGAATGGGAGGCTTCTCTATGAATCCATCGAGAGCAGATGATTGGTAGACTCTGATAAAGTCACCAACCAACATCAATGAGTGACCGATGGAGCGGCGCTCCTCTCAGGCTGGGACTACATCAACTGTCACAAAGTGAGGATCGGGGCGCTCCCTACCCGAGCTCGTACCACCAGAGGAAAATACGGAGACAGAAGCTGCAGGGCTGGATGTCGAGCCCAGGAAACCAATTACCACGTGCCCCAGATCTGACACCGGGCGCACGGGGTAAGGATCTAGATACGCAACGCAATCACTTCACACATCGCGCGAAACCTGAGGATACAAGGATTGGAGGTGCACGAAGAGCCGCACACGCCATCGCAGAGGGAGTTCGGAAAATAGACCTAGTTGCCACCATGGGCTCCTTGCGCATTGTAATCGATGTCCATTTTTCCGGAACTCAGTCGGACTTAAAGAGAGCGCGTGCAAACCATATCGCCAAGTACGACACCCCCAACATCCAAGCAGCCATGACCACCTCGAATGGTACCACCAACGTCGTCCACATACCCGGTACACTCCCCTGCAGGAGCGTCTGGTGCCAAATATCAGCAAACTTCCTGCTGAGGCTCTGCACAGTCAATCGTCAAACCCTGTCGGTGCTCACCACCCGAGTGCTGATAGGAGGAACCATAGCACATGAAATGCCCAACAGGGCAACCGCACTCTCAGATCAAGACCCTCAAGAACCAACCCCTACCCTTGCTGCCTGCCACGCAGGCATAATCTACTCCGATTAAGATAGACTTCATGTAAAATGTAAATATATGTAATTATAATATGTAATATATGATGTAATATATGAAAAATATTCAAAAAAAAGTAAATAAATAAAGAGTACATTTCTTTTACTTTATTTAATGCGTATTATCATTATTACATTCTCAAACTCGATTTGTTAGGATACCACTTTCAGAAAGCCTTCGGCTTAAGCAATTAGCAGCGGATTTTAACTATGTATAAGGTGCTGAGTCCAAACGAGAGGTGGTACAAAGCATATTTTATTTTTTTTTTAAATAAGCTGCATGCTAGAAAACCATATTTATTTTGTTTAAAATACTACAAGAGTATGAGTAGCAATGCACACTGAGTTCAAGATATATGTATAAAATTACTTGCATTATAAACAAGTTAGTATTTAAGTAAACATTAAATGCTGAGTCTACCCGCAAAGGGAATCACTCTCCACTACGTCAATTCTCTTAAGAGATGATTGTCGGGTGAAGAGAGTTCCTTTAAGCTTAACGACCCCACGGACTTGAGCTGGCCTTACCGGTGCCTCAACCGGTAATTATTACATGCACTTACACTAACATCTACATTTTGTGCTTACACCAAGACACACCCGCAGACAGAATGCATATATCACATTACACTACATACTGCGCACAGCACTGGGAATACACTTGCAACCACCCAGTAGAACCAGGAGCTCAGAGGCCAGCCGCTTCGGACCCTGATCAGGAAGTGCGTATTGAATACGGACTCGGAGACATGTGTTACTACAGGCGAGCCCAGTCCGTTCGAGTATACTGGGACTGGAAATCGGAGGTCGGGCCCTGGCGAATTGGGGTAGGATTCATAATCATGTTAAGAAGAGCATGGGCAGGTCCAAGGGTACACCCGTTCTCAGTTATTCTGGCCCGCCCCCTTACGCACGATGTGCTGGTAAACAACATAAAGGTTGGCTACTACTCAAATTCAATAGCAAGAAAATCATGGCTACAAGAATACTAGTGAGATTGGAGATAACATTGATTGACATACGACGAGAACTTCTAGAGATGGAAAGAGAAGAAGAAAAAGAATTAAACGCGATTAGTGATCTGGCTCTAACAATAAAACAAACAACAGATATAGTTCCAAGCACCGCAAACGATATCAAGAACAGTGTGACAGAAATATTTACAGTACTTGCAGCTATCGCAACCTTTAGGGCAGAATGTCATCAACTGGAGAAGGAACAAGAGGACATACTCCTATCATTTGAGGCTCATTCCAGCGGGACTTTAATCCAAGGACAGGGAAACAACAGTAACAACGACACAGAAGTCTATGACAAATATATACAGATACCTACAGAAAATAATTGAAGACAGAATGGAGAATTTGTGATTATAGGATCAAGATAGGTGAAGAAAAAGACGATGACAACAAAACGACCGCAACCACAGACGCAGGAAAATAATCAACTAAGTAACTAACTCGAAGTACCGAAAGTAGCTAAGGCCCAGGTAAAAGATGTAATGCAGGTAAAAGATGTAATGTGCTCCTGGCCTAGATGGCAGCACTCTCCAATACCTTCTCTCGCGTATTAATTTAAATTTCGCGCTCGTCGCCACAACGAATTATCGAGCCGGACATTGATCTCAGATCACGCAGTACTTAACCTATACGTACTACGTCGGTTATCTGAAAACTCGATCAGTGCTAATAGATAGGGAGGCCGAGGTAGTGGGGGTAATTGCCAGGACTAGGAGCTGAGAAAGAAAGCGATCGGGAGGCCGGGCAGGACGACATCCTACTCACTCACTCGCTGCTGGACTATCGTATAGTACGGGCGTATAATTATTTATATTTCGTTAGATGTCGTAGCCATCTTGTTACTTTGTAAAATCGTGCGAAGAGGTTAGCTTATGTAGATAGTTACTTTAAAGTCGAACAGTACAAGTAATTACATTTTCTTTTGATTATTAATAACTATTGAAGTTATTAATAATATGTTCGTGACTTAGTTATTTTTTTTTATTTGTCGGAGTAAAATATCGAATACGATGAGTGGTTTAATTTATGCCTGGCATCTCTTCGAACGAGCATCCAGCACTTTTAAATTGTATGTTAAGAATTGGTGAGTATCTCTCATTCAATTAATGCATAATAATTATTTAGTCGTCTCTCTCTTTTATAGGACGATTATTATTATACTTGCTAAAATTATATTATTTTTCAGGATGATTTTCAGGTTATTTCCAATAGTAGTGTCAGTTATACATTGTTTATAAGATTGTAAATGTAGCAAAATATTGTAATAATAGGAAAAATTAACTGCGATTTAGGGGTTTACATTTTGTGTTACAGGTTAGGTTTCGAAGGCACGTCGGTGTGACTGCAACGCCACTTTGTCAAATGGCATGGGTAGCACGCGGACGAAATAAGATTTGTCAAATAAGGCTTTATTAATTATAATAAATTGAACATTAAGTCTAAATAATCGTAAATTATTTTCGTTCTTTTGTTATTTACACTATCATAAACATGAATAATATAATTACAATACTATATGCATATCCAATGTCCTTTCAATATATGTTGAATGTAAACAACCTGTACTATATATTCCGGCGTTTGAAAATTTAGCGTAGATAAGATAAGAATAAGGTTTATTCTTTGATCAAAGCGAAAAAAATACAAAATATATTAGTGGGTACCTAGTACCTCACATCATCATACATGTATAAAAAATAACATAATTAAAACAGAATATATATATAAAAATCAGTCTTGTAAATCAGTTTGCGTGTTCTTTTAGCCGCTAGGTGCTTGTTAGTATAATAAAATAAAATATAAAATATTACCAATACTAAATATTGCAACCTGAATCGTAGCAGGAAATAAGAAGAATAGACAGAGTTGCTCATGGTACGATACCCCGAGTTTGCAGCGGACCTACACCATGGATTTGCATCAGGTGCCGTTTTACACATCTTTTAAACAAACTAAGCAAATGGACGATCCTGATGCAGTGGGGAATCGAATTCCAGAGTCACGCACCTTGCGGTCTGAGGGAATGTAGATCCGTGTTTGTCCACGACCCCGAAACTGAGATTCTATTGCATTCTCGCTACGGGATGACGACCTAGTTTGGCTTTTTTGGAAGAAGGCCGTAAGGTACGGCGATTGCCCCATGCGCACTACTTTATACAATAGGACCGTCGCAAAAAACGCCCTTCTTCCCTCGATATACAACCAGCCAAGTTTCTCCCGGCAGCGCGTGATGTGCTTGTCCCTTCTAGGAGTAAGTATTTAAGTTCACCCGTCACATTAAAAAATACAAGTGAGCAGTAATCAAGATGAGAAACCGCAAGAGCTCTTGCCAGTCGCACACGTAGTTCCTCAGTGGCGTTCGACCAAAATGACCGTAGCCTGTATAACGCACGATTCACCTTTCTACTAACTGCATCAATCTACGGTTTCCACGTTAGGTTCGAGTCCATAACAACACCGCGGTTGGTTACAACCATGTAGCACTCAATCTTTATCTAATATTGCCATAATGTTATTTCGGAAGATTCGCCAGATTTGCCAATATCACATACAGCTTATCTAACCTTGATGCAACCTGTAGACAACATTGCCATACATCATATTTCTGATTTTACATTGCTTTTTCATTGTATAGATTTTCATAGTCTATTTTTACGATGTGCATAAAATATTGTAGCAATAGTTAGACCAAGTTGTGGAATTTTCTCCAATGTTCAAGGAAAGTAAACAAATTATTTTTTATTTATAAGGTTTTGTGAATTGTGTTTTCACATCGCATTAATATTGCATTTACTGCCTGCAATATTTATCTATTATTTTTCAAATAATTTATTGATCATAGAGAAATAATATTAATGCGATATAATCTTGAAGCAATATTTATTCAGTATTACATAACCATTAATAAATATTTGTCACATATTGAACCAATTTTTGCATATTTTTAAAAATTTGTGAATTATATTTTTACATGGTAACAATATTAAAAGAGTGTAGTAATTGTTATTTACAGCATTTACTAAATATTACCTGAATATTTTCTTGGTCAATATGAAATTTGACATTTTATATATTTCATACAATCTTCAGTATTAAGATACCATTCCTAAATATTTGATAAATATCATACAAGCTGCGTGTTCTAATTGATTGGATCCTTTTAGCAGTGATTCAATATTTAAATTACAAGTTGTATGATAATTTATGTATATACACGAATACGAGAATAATATAATTCAAGAAAAAAAATTGTTCTTCGATAATTTTTGTAGCAGGTTGAAATGCAAGGTGCAACTTTAAAGAATTTTTACACATAAATAAAAATATATATCGTAATTCTATTCTGAGCCCATTATATACATATACTGAAGAATTTTCAGATTCTTTTCTCGTTTTTCTATCGTGCAAAATGGTTGCGCTACAGTGCATTTTATCCAACGCCTATCTTGAGAGGGTACTTCACAGTGGTGCCTCTGGAGGACGCGGGACTGCGTTTGCATGCAAGTCTATATTTGTTGCTATTATAAGTGAATAGATTATCCTGTGATAAAATAAATTATAATGATACCTTGAGTAATATTGAGAAACTCCGTCTGAGGACTCGCCATGTCGCACACAGAACGATCTCGCTGATGTCAAATTAATTGAAGGCTTCTGACTTTGTCAATATCAGACTTTGTAAATTCCTAGAAGCAGCTGATGAATTCGTGTCAATGTTGATAGTGCAACTTGCATCTTGCGTTCGTTCGGCTGCATTAAAAGGCGCAAGGAAGTCAGAGATTCATCATTGTCACCTGAAAAATGAAACAAGAATACACAAAGTACATATTCTAAAATGTTAAGGTTATAGTTTAAGATTAGTTAAATTATCCATATATTTGTAATAAAGAAAGAGTATAAAATTTGTTACTTATCTAAAAACATAATTTTCAGTAGGTGGATTATTTCTAGATCGATGAATAATTATTAATGACTCTTGTTATTTTGAATTTTTACGACATGTTTACGAAAATTTTCGTCTAAAACAACAAGAGGCATTAAGGGGTTATATCTCCCAAATTTTTTTATTTTTTTTCCATTTTTTTTTATTGGCTTAAATCTTGCCAAAAGAATCCTAGAATCAAAATCTACAACGCCCAAGTATCAATTTAGACTAAAAATTTTTTTAAATCAATTTTTTCGCTTATTTATCTACGATCGATATCGTGTTTTAAATTTGAATTATAGAGGTTGCTACATGACATTACGACGGTTACAGCGTATTTACAGCACGTGTTTACTCACACTTGCCCTGTGTTTAGTCGATCAGCCGTTCTCGTTGTTTACGTTGTTATTTTGAGTTTTGCTTTACTTTTTAACTGTGAATTATATTTACAAGTACTTAATTATGAGTGAAAAGGTGTACAGTGACCGCAAAGGCAGTAAAACAAGAAGTACAAGTACAAAACGGAGTAAAATTAGTAATCGACGCCCGCCTAACCGCCATTCGTTCGAAGGCGATTCGGAGCACGTTAGTACCTCGGCTAAGAAATTGAAAACTACTGATTTAGACCGTGACCGCGATGTTGATAATAATTTCGGCTACTGTTTCATCAATTTTTTCGCTGTATTTACTGCTCTTTCTGAATTAGTAGTATGCAAAAAATGTAATGGTGACGTGCGGTTTTTAGAGTCGAACAAGCGTGGACTAGGCTTCAAAATTATTGTGTCTTGTTCGAACTGTGGTGATGCTGATATTAACAGCTGTCCTGTAATAAATGGTCGTGCTTATGAGATCAACTGCCGTATTATTTTAGCTATGCGCATCATAGGCATAGGCATCAACGGTATAAAAAAGTTCTGCTCTATGATGGATCTTGCAAAGCCTGTTTTTCAAACAACTTACAGTAAGATCATATCTAATATCGCCACTGCTACTTCATCTGTTCGAATTATATCTATGAAAAAATCAGCGATTAAAGAAAAAGAAATTTCTATCGAACGAGGTGAAAAATAAGGTCTCACGGTGTCAGGCGATGGATCTTGGCGAAAGAGAGGGTTTACGTCTTTGTTCGGATTGATGACTTTGATGTTTTGGTACACTGGCAAGGTATTGGATGTGTGTGTAAAATCTAAGTACTGTAAAGTGTGTGAATATTGGCAAAAAGAAGAAGGTACTGCTGAATACGAGGAGGTATACCCTTCACACAAACAGAACTGTGATACCAACCATGAAGGTAGTACCGGCAAAATGGAGACCGACGCAGTTATAGAAATGTTCAAACGCTCAGAAAAACTTCATAATATCAAATATTTGAAATATATCGGCGACAGCGATTCAAAAACATATAAAGGTATAGTCGACTCAAAACTTTATAAAGATTTCATTATCGAAAAAAAAGAATGTGTCGGACACGTTCAGAAGCGCATGGGAACGCGTCTGCGCAATTTGAAAAAAACAATGAAAGGTCTTGGCGGCCGAGGAAAGTTGACCGGAAAGTTAATTGATGAACTTTCTATTTATTACGGACTTGCTATTAGGAGAAACTACGATTCAGTCGAAAAAATGCGGAATGAAATTTGGGCAACGTTACTTCATAAAATGTCGTCGAAGGAGAATACACAGCACAAGAAGTGTCCCGTCGGGTAGACTCTTGGTGTTCTTGGCAGCGCAGTACAGCGCTTGGTACACTTGCAACGTACGAGCAAAAAGTTATAAACAATTTAAGTCGATTTTTTTCGTCGAAAACACGATTTTTTGTTAAAACAATCGCCATTTCGCGAAAAAAAATTCTAAAAATATAATCATGTGTACTTTACTAGCAAAACTCATGTAGATAATAGAAAAAATTTTTTTTTGTTATAGGTGGAGTTGGACGAGACTTGTACTGCTCGCCGCGGAAGACCTTTTTGAAAAAGCGATTCACGGTAATCACTGTACAGCCGCCATTTTGTAAAAAAAATATCAATAAAAAATTTTGTTCTCTTCTTCAAGAGTTGCTTAATCCAATGTTATATTATTTGTATACCTTTAATCTCAAATGTCCTTTAAAAAAATTAATTAACAAAGCCTTGTTTTTTAGAGCATAAGGGGGATATAACCCCATAACGTATTTGGTATATCAGGAAAGAATCCATCTACTGATAATCACATTTATAGATAAGTAACAAATATAAAAATCTATTTTTTTTAAGTTTTCTAAATAATATAATTAAAAATATATGGAAGGGGCCTGCGGCGGCTCAGTCGGTAGAGTGTCGGATTCCCACGCCGGTGACCCGGGTTCGAATCCTAGTCTCTGCCGATTGATACAAGCACCTCTGTAAAAATTACATGTGCTTTGTTTACAAACACACCGCAGACCCCCGTCGTCGATTAGCACCACATGGAAGCACAAACATGGCGACGTTAAATAATAATAAAAAAAAAAAAAAATATATGGACAATTATATAATTAAAAATATATGGACAATTATATAATTAAAAATATATGGACAATTATATAATTAAAAATATATAGACATTTATATAATTAAAAATATATGGACAATTATACAATTAAAAATATATGGACAATTATATATACAAAAATATATGGACAATTATATATACAAAAATATATGGACAACCTTAAACTACAACCGTAAGATTTTAGAATGAATACTTAGTGTATTCTTGTTTTATTTTTCAAATGATAAATCTGTAACTTGGTTGAAATAATTAATAAGTCTTAGTCGCAGTCTTGTACATTTGCACATCGATTCTTACAAGGCACGGACATGTTATGCAAGTTTAACTATCAACATCGGGGCGGGTACTTTTTATCGCCTTGTATCGGCTATCGAACAATTTGATGCTAACGAGATGTCCACGATTCTGATGACAAGCTCGGTTTATTTCAGATTCTGTCATTCATTACTTTACGTAACGTCTAATAATTTATTTTATAACTGAAAATTTTATTCACTTAGTAAGCTATGAAAATATGTAATTTTCTAAAACAAGTTTTCATAATCTTTTCTGCTTAACGAATAAGTAGGCACAATATTATATTATTAACTTTAGCAAATTGTTAAGTAAATTTGTTACTGAAATATTATATTGTGTATAGGTACTATAAACTACAATTATACAATAACAAAAGACGCCTTTTCATTTATGGTACACATCGTAAAAATACAAAAATATCGATTTTCAGGAGTGGGCGAATGAGGTAAGAGCTGAGAGTGGGCGAACGGATTTTTCGCTCGCCGGTCGGCAAACAGCCGCCTTGATCCCACATCAAAAGCATACATAAACGCATAAAGCATGCATGTATGGTACAAAAATACATAATGAACTAGTCAAAACTAATCGATAGCATATGTATTTATCATATAGAAGCATAGTTAATATTAAAAAAAAACTTTATTTCAATGTTTGATTGTACCACAATTTAAAAAATAGTATTTATATTTGTATCCCTTTGTTTTTAGAGTGATTGACTGTTAGATCCGGGCAACAACAATAACCATGATGTAATAAATGAGCCGTTTGAACGTGTTCAAGAATCAGGAATACGTCTACTTCACTGTAATAAGAGCAAAATGGACCTTTAAGTTAGTAATATTGTTCTGCTAGGAATGTTTGTTTCCTTCTAAAACATTACCTTATACGTAATATTGTTTTCTAGTGAATTATTTATCCAATTTTTATACAAATTGTATAGAATAATTTAAATTAAACAAATGCTTTTATACAATTTGTATATAAATGAACAATTGTATTAAATGAACTGTTAAGGAGTTACGTGTAAGAACGGCTTAAAACGATTCAAGTAGTATTTATAATTACTTCACTGTTTTTAAACCTTGAACTCATATTTTACCATGAAATATCTCTAGAATCGGCTATTGTAGCCTTATATTTTATTTGATCATCACTTTTAATATGTTTAAGGAAACAAATAAAAATCATTTTTAGTCCGCTTTTTACCCAACTACTTAATTGCAAAAAAAAATCGTCGGTAAAGAAAATTATGATGTACCAATCTACTACCTGATTGTAGTAGTAATATATACCGTTTAATCTGGGCTATTTACTGGTGTGAATACTAGAAGAAGCTAAAGTACAGATCTCAAAATGACCGATCAAGCTGTTCTCGAAATATCGTTGGAACGATTTAACGATTATTAATATTATTACTATTATACGTACACTCATATGCGGTGCAAACTGTCAGAACATATTCAAATTATTAATTACTATCAAATAAAAATTACGCATTGTTTCGATATATCGAATTAGATGGATTCTTATTGGTTAGATAAGTGACCTTGTCACTAGACTTGACGGTCGTCTGCATACAGGAGGTGGCTCACTTCCCCGGTTAGGGTTTCGCTAAGATCATTGATGTAAATGGTGAACAGGAGGGGTCCCAGAACGGAGCCCTGCGATACACCAAGATTGGTTGTGAGACAATCCAATACGCTGTTAGATTTCGTAATCACCATTTGATTACGCCCAGTAATATATGACCTGAACCATTGAACTACGGTTATGGACATTCCTAATCTGATCAGCTTCTTGAGAAGTTTCGAGGGGGATATGGTATCCAAGGCTTTACTGAAATCGAAAATTAAGAGTATTGTAATGAGTTGTTTTTCCCTCACTGCTGTAATCAATACCTTTCTTAATGTCTTTTACAAGCTTCAGAAGGGCGGATTCTGTGCTATTATAGGGCTTGAACCCCGTTTGAAGCGGGTCAAGGAGTATCTTCGACACTCAAAATTCGGTTACTTGCTCATGCACGATCTTTTCAAGAACCTTAGAGAGGAAATTTAGGATTGCAATTGGGCGAAAGTCCAAGACAGAAGATGGAATGTTCGTATTTTTGAAAGGCACTAATTGAACCCGATTCCAGGTCCCAGGAAAAACCTTATGAGAGAGTGACGAGTTGAAGATGACTGCAAGATGTTCCGCAACTAGAGGGAGAACCTTTGCAACTACACTCTGTAGTATGCCGTCCTCGCCCTTCGCCTGAGAGGAAAAATGCGCCACAGCTAGGAACGTCCGGGGGAGTTACCTCTTTGAAGGTAAAACCTTCATCACTTGCTGATGCGAGGATACCTTGTAAGTCCTCTTTAGATTTATTGCGAGAGACGTATACACAAGCAAAGTGAGTGTTCAGTTCATCAGATGTGAACCTATGTAGGTCATATTTGGCTTTATCATGGAGTCCAAGGCTACGCAGTTCCTTCCAAATATCTATGTTGTTGTGGAGAGCGTCGAAAATTCGACTCTGAAGGAATGTATCGCATGCATCAGACGATCTCACCTCACTTTGGGCTACTAGGCTCTGAAACTCCTGCTGCAGATCAGTGTTTTGGGTCCTCTTTAAGCGATCACGTAGAGCTTCGCATTTGTTATAAACATTTTTGAGATCAGCGTCGACCCGAAGCGGATGACATTGCCTTTTCGGCGTTATTATGATCAGAAAAGTCACAATGACTAAGAGCGCGACTATTTTAAAAGAAATAGGGACACGAGAAAATCAGCTGACGAAACTCAATGCGAAGTGAACGCAGAAAAAGATAAGAAAGAGCAGCATTTAAACTCATAGAGTGCTCGGCGCAGTTCTCAGGCCTCGAGCAGACTGGATCACCTGATAAAGGCGAATCAGAGCCGCTCCGCACAGTTAGTATAAGGTTAACGGGCGCCGGGCGTCAGCCGCCCTTTTGAGATTCTAAAAACTAATGGTTTAAAAAATGCAGAAACCAGCTTCAAGTAGGCATGGATGCAGAAATATCCGCAATTATATAAATTTCAATAAACGCGAACAAACGTATCAATAAAAATTAAATTCTTACAATCATAGGAGTCGTTCCAGGTGAATGGCGGACGTTAGGGAAAGTTTTTGTGGCCATTTATGGCCTTTTATACGAAATGCATGACTGATCGGTTGGCACATTGTTGAATAGTACGCAGGGTGCGTATATGCCGCTCTAAAGTGCTTAGTTTCAGATGTAATTTCGATTCCTTTTGCACAAGATGAATTTTTTTGATACCTGCAAAAACGCGTTGTATAATTGATGCAAAAATTCAGAATATTGAGATGGGAGTTAGCTGGGTCCCGTTACAGAATATTGGCTCAAATTTATTATTCGGAAATTTATTTTCGAGTGCATAAATATTGACGATGAGTCGGCTACAGTACAGGTCCGGCAAATTGTACCTATACCGTGCGAAACTATGCAATCTGACGGTGCTTTCTATGTCGATGAGGACGACAAAACAGAATTGCTAGACCGTGCAAAAATAATGCGAGCAGAAGGAAAGAATATTAATAATAAACCAATGGAAGACGCAGAGAGAAATAAATTGCTCGAAAATAATCCCGATTTACGCAAAGAACGCGCAAAGAGCGTAAAGAATAATTTTCTGGAGTATTTGGGCTCGAAGGTGAGTTGCAACCGATAACAAATCTATTAATACATGAAATTAAACTCATAACTGATAAGCCGTTGCAAGCGAAGCGGTTCAGATATCCGCCGACATTAAGCGAACAGATACAGATCGAAGTCAAGAAATTAATAGAGCATGGAATTGTTGAGCCTTCAAATTCTCCGTATTCTAGTAACCTGTGGATCGTGCCGAAAAAACGGACACTCAGGGAACTAAGAATTGGCACCTTATCACTGATTTTCGACCCTTAAACGTAATCACTGTAGTTGCTTTCCCATTATTTTTACAAGCGATATGCACTAGATTCTCGCAACAGCTGATATAATCACGACGGTGGACCTGAAACAGGGTTTTCACCAAATACCGATTCCCCCGAATTTGGCTCCAGTTACAGCTTTTTACGCACCAGTAGGTCAGAACATGTTTGAGCACCTCAAGTAAGGACGGGTCGGCATGAGTTTAAAAGGAGCGACTGATGTTTCTTCAAAACCCATGGCAATGGCTATGGCGGGAATGTATGGTAATGAAGTCTATATTGGAATGATTTTAGGATCCCTGCGAAAAATCTAGAAGAATATGGCATTCATTTTAGACAAGTCATGAAAAGATTTTTAGAAGCGAATCTCATAGTCGATCCCAAGAAGGGTCCGTTTCTGAAACGTGAGGCATCTGTACTCGGACAAATTATGGAGGAGGTAAGATTCGTACAGATCCTAAGAAGGTCGTGGCAGTGGAAAAATACCCAGTTCCGATGACTGCGAAAAAAGTCAAACAGTGGCTTTGTTGAATATTACAGAAAATGTATACCCAAGTTCACAGCAATTGCCCGACCGCTTGCCGTACTGCTGTGCAAGGGTGTCAGATTTGAATCGGGGGAGGCACAGCAGTTAGTGTTCGACAAACTGAAAAAGATCTTGTATGGAGAGCCTGTGATAACTCCGATTATGCACTTTATGCTCAGACTCTGCATGCGTCTTCCCATTCAGACAACTCAAAGGGAGTGAATTAATATAACGTATGATAAGGAATTGCTTGCGATCGTATTCGCCAAAGACCAGTTCAGGCCATATCTATATGGTAGAAAATTTACAGTGGTCACAGATCACGAGCCACTCATGCACTTTCATACTACTAAATAACAGATATTCGATTTAACAGATTAAAAGATGCATTGCGCGGATACACATTTGATATTGTCTATCAACCTGGCATAATTAACTCGAATGCTGATGCGCTCTCACGCAACCCGGTCCTAGCAGAAGGCGAATAAAATCTGGAGCTCCCAAGAGCGGAGTTCTATGAACTTACAGATGCGCAAGAAAAAGGGGACAGCGAGGCTCAGTTGCACCAGCCACCAGCCAGAACTTTTGTCTCATGAGTCGTTAAGAAGAAATGTATTGACAGATGTAGTTCAATTTCGTACAAAGATGATGATGTGATAGCAGTGAGAACCACGGATGACGGTTTCTTTCCATGTTTGGCCATGAGCGACATTTTCCGAGAACATGGGCTGATAAGCATACGCTGGCTGATCCATCTAGAAGACAAGAAAGACATTTACAAGACATTACTAGAAAAAGGAAATAAAAACTCGCACCAACTAGAAACATTGAGAGGGGAGAGCGATCGGATGAAGATTAATTTCCCGACGTTGAGCTCTTCGGACAGGGTCCTACAGATAATTTTGGCTATATTTTTCGCAATAGCAATAGCTCAGGATTCGCTCAAGATAAGCCTACATTTTTGCGCAAGAATTCAATCAGAAGATCGGCATACACCAGCAGTTAAGTAATTGAAATGTAGATTTTTGGCACATCATAGTGAACACATCTGAGCACTATATACATCTACACATGCTTGGGGAACATTTTACACCCTACATTCGAATATGCACAGAACTAGATACAGGGAATAATAATGATAATAACAATAACGGCAAAAATCATAATAAACTGGATGATCCAGACAAAAGTTCAAAACCATTCCGCAAAGACGGAGGAAAAAATGACGGGCTCAGTAGGGATATCGGTGGACACTTCTTGGACAAAGAACCGCGCATTAGCTCTCCCTTCAAAAAACATGCACATGATTCCGACAGCTCACGAGAGGCGAGCATTTTTGCACGAGGTGTCTTATTATCAGTGCAAGGCCATTTTTTTAACACAGAGATTTTGCA